>LNAC01000051.1:4100021-4116819 GCA_002007465.1 Ailurus styani
AGGGCGCCTGGGTGGCTCAGTGGGTTAAAGCCTCTGCCTTGGGCTCAGGTCATGATCCCAGGGTCCTGGGATCGAGGCCCAAGTCGGGCTCTCTGCTCGGCAGGGAGCCTGCTTCCTCCTCTCCCTGCCTCTCTGCCTACTTGTAATCTCTCTGTGTGTGTCAAATGAATAAATAAAATCTTTAAAAAAAAAAAAAAGAGAGAAATGTTTATCCTCCACCTCTCCCAAAAAGAATTTCATTTTTCTCTTTAGTAGACCTGTTTTACAAAAACTCCTACTCAATATTGTGATGATATTTAAATTTCATCAAAGAAAATATTGTCAAAATTTTTTCTATTATATACCTACATAATGTCTTCAATCTTGCCTGTTAGCCCACAAAGCCTACAATATTTACTATTTGCAGACCTCTGTTTTAGATGAGGTAAAATCTGAGTAGGAAGTTAGCCAGTGGAAGTGAGGAAAGATTTCCAGTTAAAGAAAATTTCTTGAGTACATGAGTGAGAACCAACAGAATTAGGGGTGCCTGAGTGGCTCAGTTGTTTAAGCATTTGCCTTTGGCTCAGGTCATGATCCCAGGGTCCTGGGATGGAGCATGGAGCCCTGCGTGGAGCATAAGTTACTACAGACATACTGAACAATACAAACACCATGCTTTGTTCCTCTTCCATTTTTGAGCCAATTGGTAATACCAGTTTCTTCCTGAAGATGGCTCCCTTTAATTATTTTCCAACATCTTATGAAAAATTTCCAATATGTAGAAAATTTGAAAGAATTCTATAGTGAGCACTCATAAACTCACTGCTTTGATTCTCTTATCAACATTTTATGATGCTTGTTTTACCACACATCTATCCTTTTATGTATCCCTTCATCCAGCTTGTTTTTTGATGTTTCAGTACACTTCCCCCCTATTTACTTAAGCCAGTGTTTAACTAATACTCAATATGTACTTAGTTTCCTTTCTTTTAAAGTAAAATCTACATACAATGAAATGCTCAAATCTTAATGAATATTCCCTGAGGTGTTGTGGGTTGTCTTTTTTTAAGATTTTATTTATTTATTTGAGTGGGGGAGAAGAGCAGAGGGAGAGGGACAAGAAGACTCAGCGCTGAGTGGGGAGCTGATGCAGTCGGTGGTAGGGGGAGGGGCAGGAGGGTTTGATCCTACCACCCTGAGATCATGACCTGAGACCAACTGAGCCACTTAGGCACCACTAAACATTCCCTGAGTTTTGACAAATTGTGTAGTTAACCCAAAACCTATGCAGATATAGAACATTACACAGAAAGTTCTCTTGTATACCTTCCCACTCAATCCTTCTCTTCCCACCCAGAAGCAACCACTGTTGTGATTTTTTTCCCATCAAAAGTTGGTTTTGCATGATGTAGAACTCGATATATATAAAATCATACAGTAAGGCTTTTTTTGGTAAGGTTATTTCCACTCTGTGTTTTTGGTACTCCTATGTTCCATTTTATTTCTGTGTAGTAGTCCATTGTATAAATATATATTAGTTTATGTGTTCACTTACTGATGAGGCACTACACTGTTTCCTATGTTTTCCTGTATTTATTATGAATACAGCTGCTGTTCTTGTATAAAGTATTTAAGTTTTTTTAAAAAGATTTATCTTTTGAGAGAGAGAGTGACAAGAGTAGGGGGAGGAGCAGATAGAAAGGGAAAGAATCTCAGGTGACTTCCCACTGAGCTTGGAAAGTAGGGGAGCCCAAGTAGGGGCTTGAACCCATGACTCTGAGATCATGACCTGAGTGGAAGCCTAGAGTCAGATGCTTAACTGACTGAGCCACCCAGACGCCCCTGTATTTCTAAAGTTTTGATTTTTTTTTAAAGATTTTATTTATGTATTTGACAGAGAGCACAAGCAGGCAGAGCTATAGGGAGAGGGAGAAGCAGACTCCCTGCTAAGCAGAGAACCCAGTGTGGAGCTTGATCCCAGGACCCTGGGATCATGACCTGAACTGAAGACAGATACATAAGTGACTGAGCCACCCAGGCACCTCTGTATTTCTAAAGTTTTATTTATTTATGTAATCTCTATACCCAATGTAGGCTCAAACTCATGACCCTGAGATCAAGAGTCATGGGCTCTCCAAATTGAGCCAGCAGGTGTTCCTAAAGTATTTTTTAATTTAAAAATTTTTTTAAATTACAGAATGATACAAATGGTGCTTACCCTTCCTATTTTCCAGGATTGAACTGTGGGACTTAAGTCTTTCTATCCCAAAGCACATTATAATTGTTTGAAACTTTTTATTACAGAGAGTATTTAAAAGAGTCGGGGGTCTGGGTGGTTCAGTTCTTAAGGAGCTGCCTTCAGCTCTGGTCATGATCTCAGGCTCCCTGCTCAGTGGGGAGTCTGCTTCTCTCTCTGCCTGAAGCTCCCCCTGCTTGTGCTCTCTCTCTCTCTCTCTCTCTAATAAATAAATAAATAAAATCTTAAAAAATAAATAAGAGGGCGCCTGGGTGGCTCAGTGGGTTAAAGCCTCTGCTTTCGGCTCAGGTCATGATCTCAGNCTCTCTCTCTCTCTCTCTAATAAATAAATAAATAAAATCTTAAAAAATAAATAAGAAATAAAAATAATAATAAATTAGGGCGCCTGGGTGGCTCAGTGGGTTAAAGCCTCTGCTTTCAGCTCAGGTCATGATCTCAGCGTCCTGGGATCGAGGCCCGCATCGGGCTCTCTGCTCAGCAGGGAGCCTGCTTCCTTCTCTGCCTGCCTCTCTGCCTACTTGTAATCTCTCCCTCTGTGTCAAATAAATAAATAAAATCTTTAAAAAAAAAAAGAAAAATAAAAATAATAATAAATTTTAAAAAGTACATAACAATGTAGAGACTATTTTAATGACTCACCGACCCAATACCAGCTTCAACTCCTATCCAGTCCTCATCATTTTTTCATCCATGCCCTTACTCATTGGCTGCTCTCTTATTTTAAGACAAATCTCAACCATCATGCTCTTTCATCTGTAAATATTTANAAAAATAATAATAAATTTTAAAAAGTACATAACAATGTAGAGACCATTTTAATGACTCACCGACCCAATACCAGCTTCAACTCCTATCCAGTCCTCATCATTTTTTCATCCATGCCCTTACTCATTGGCTGCTCTCTTATTTTAAGACAAATCTCAACCATCATGCTCTTTCATCTGTAAATATTTAGTATGTATATGGAAATGTAAGAATACTTTTTAAAATTGAACATGATCACAGTAAAATTTAATTGTACTGAATTAATTTATCTAAAGGATTAATAGTACATTTTAATATCATAAAAAAAAGCCAATCAATATTCAAATTACCCCCATGGTCTGTCCAGGGTGTTTGTTCAAATCAGGTCTCAAATAAGATCCATACATTGCAATTGGTTGGAAAAGTTCTTTTTTTTTCTTTTTAAGATTTCATTTATTTATTTTACAGAGAGATTACAAGTAGGGAGAGAGGCAGGCAGAGAGAGAGGAGGAAGAAGGCTCCCTGCTGAGCAGAGAGCCCGATGCGGGCCTCGATCCCAGGACCCTGAGATCATGACCTGAGCTGAAGGCAGAGACTTTAACCCACTGAGCCACCCAGGTGCCCTGGTTGGAAAAGTTCTTAAATTTCTTTTAATCTGAGCACCTGGGTGGCTCAGTGGGTTAAGTGTCCATCTTCAGCTCAGGTCATGATCCCAGAATCCTGGGATGGAGTCCCACATTGGGCTCCCTGCTCTGCAGGGAGTCTGTTTCTCCCTTTGCCCCTCTCTCTCTCTCTCTCTCTCATGAATAAATAAATAAAATATTTTCTTAAAAATTTCTGGGGGCGCCTGGGTGGCTCATCCATTGGACAGCTGCCTTCAGCTCGGGTCATAATCCCAGAGTCCTTGGATTAATCCCCACATCAGGTTCCCTGCTCAGGAGGGTGTCTGCTTCTCCTTCTGACCCTCCCCCCTCTTGTACTCACTCTCTCTCTCAAATAAGTGAATAAAATCTTTAAGAACAATAAATAAAAAATAAAATAAAATTCCTTTTAATCTGTAGGTAGAGCCACCTTCAAGTCATGCAACCAAATGCAGCTGAACGGGGCCTGACACTCAGGAGCATCTCACACTTGGGGTTTAATGCCCTGCATTTGCTGTCTTGGAGAGCGATAATTCAATCTTTGAATTTGTGTTCTGCAAGTGAAGTACAATGGGAATAATAGGGCATGTGCCTGGGGCTTGGAGCCTCAGCTCACAGGCGGATCCACTTCCTGCTTCTTCCTTACTTTCACATTGACTCTCAGCACCACACTCACCAAAGCAAGCCTAATGGCCCTGCATTCAGCAAGTAGCTTGATGCCAACCCCCATCCGGGACTGAGGTACATAACACATACCAGGGAATTGCCAATTTGCTGTGGGTTAGACCAGGAATACAGTGTAAGGAGATGGCCAGCTTGACAGCGCCTCTCTCACCAGCCCCACCCTGGGGGGCGGTGCACAACATATTGGTCCAGAACCTCACAGTAGAAGCAACCAAAGAGCCGTCTGGGCCTTGTGTGTTCCAGTACATGCAACAAGTCACAAGGCAGGTCCCTGGGCACCTGTGAGGGGCTGCACAGCCCTAGAGAATGTCCTTGCCTGAGGGAGCATGAGGTTAAATAGCAAATGAAAAAGCAGCATAAAACATCAAGAGATAGATTGCTGAAGAAAGGAAATAGCTTAATATTTTATACCTTTATCCTTCTTTTTTTTTTTAAGATTTTATTTATTTATTTGACAGAGAAACACAGCCAGAGAGGGAACACAAGCAGGGGGAGTGGGAGAGGGAGAAGCAGGCTTCCCACCGAGCAGGGAGCCTGATGCAGGGCTTGATCCCAGGACCCTGGGATCATGACCTGAGCCGAAAGCAGGTGCTTAACAACTGAGCCACCCAGGCACCCCATCCTTCTCTTTGAAAAAGGAGGTCCCACTTTCATTTTACACTGGGTCCTGAAAATTATTGTGCAGGTAGTCCTGTCCATAGGCTCTAATCTCTCTTTTTCTTTTCAATTCACATATTGTGGAAGAATTTAAGTCATCCCATAGATGCCAACTGCATCCCTGTGGAATTGTTTCACATGTTCCTGTCCCCTATATATCATAGAATTGGTAGTTAGATATATGAAGACTTGATTAGATTTAGACTTTAAAGTGTACTTTATAATTTTTAATTTTAATGATGCTTCATAATTTTACTTTTTTAAGTAACCTCTATATCCAATGTGGGGCTCAAACCCATTACCCCAAGATCAAGAGTCGCCTGTTCTACCAACTGAACCAGCTAGGGGCCCCATTAATGTTTCATAATTTTAAAGAAAGCTTCATAGTTTTTAATGCCATATAGTTTTTAGACCTAGTCATTTTCTAATCTAGTTACAATGCATTCCTTTCAAAGCCTTCCCTGAAGTCAATGCCTAAGAGTCTTCAGATAAACCTTCCAGAATTATGGTGGTAGATTCTAAAAAGGTATATCCCTCCCACACCTGTGAAGAGAATGCTATGGGAAGAAACACTAAAAATGGGGCTGAGTCATTCCAAAGGCATTCATGTTTACATTCCTGTTATTGTCTTACTGGAACTTAATGTGGCTTTTAGCACTGTTGAAACTCTTCCATAGTCTTCTCTGAAGTGACTATCATGGACTCTATTTCCTTTGACCTCATCTGCTCAGCCTTCTTCAGATGATACTCCCTCCATTCCCCTATCCCTTAAATACTCGTATTTCTGGATTCTTTTTTGCTGATTCACTCTAGTTACTTTTTCTGGGGATGGTAGACACAGAAATACAATGTCCAGATCCCTCTTTCAGCAAGGGCTTGCTGCCAAACAGTGGACATTGATCACTGTCACTGGCATCCCCACCTAACAGTAGGATCTGGCTCCGGTACTAAGAACACCTTACTTGGGTCATGATCTCTCTGAGGCAACACACATCTGGTGACAAGGTGGTGGTATAAACAGGTTGATTATTTGGCCAAACATGGAATACTCTGACAGGCAATAATTGTTCCAGAGCTCCTGTTGACTGAGGTTTAGTTGGGCTAGTAATTTATTTAACTTCTGCCTCATATTGCTTTCTCCCCTCTCCTTTCACAGGACTTGATCCCTAATAAACATTTTGCATCCTAAACTCGGTCTCAGGAAATGCTTCCAAAGAAGCCAGCCTGTAACACTAGGTGATACCATCACACATTCTATCATCTATATGTCCATTACTCTTAAAATATATCCTATTCCAAACACTCCTTTGAACTTGTTTAACTTCCTAAAACACAGCTCTACCTTAATGTACTATAGGCATCTTGAGCTCTGACTTTGCAAAATTGACCCTTTCCCCCACAAACATGGTCCTTTCTTTTATCTGTCCTTTTGACAAATGATATCATTATTCACTAAGTTCCCATCTTAACAATTTCCTTACCTCCTCTATTAACTATCCATTGCTACGTCAACAAAGTATTCCCAAACATAATGATTTAAAACAACAAACATCTATGATCTCATAGTTTCTTTGGGATAGGAATTCAAGAGGGTTTATCTGAGTGGAAACAGAAGAGCAAGGAACATTTCTGCCCCTAAGCTTCAAGAATCTGGAGCAAGGATACATTGATTTCATTCCAATGTTATTCATTTTAGACTTCTGGCCTGAAGAACCAAAAGAATGTATTTCTGAATTTTTAAGCTACCAAGTTTGCGTTTAATTTATTACAGCAACCACAGAAAACTAATACAGCAAGTAAGTATATGTAAGAGGTGAAGAAGCAATGAACGGAAGAATGATCTGTTCTTAGGAGCTAGAAGAGGCTGAGTAGAAGGCCAACTTTGGTTCAGTATTGCTCCAAAAGAAAATAAATGAGAAGGACAACTGAGCTTTTTGCCTATAAAAGAGAAAGTAATGGGGTGCCTGAGTGGCTCAACTGCTTAAGTGTCCAACTCTTGGTCTCAGCTCAGGTCTTGATCTCAGGGTTCCAAGTTCAAGTTCTGCGTTAGGTTCCAAATAAAAAAATAAAAGAGAATGCAAGCATAAAGTCACCAAAAATTTATGGATGGTATTGGAAGCTGGGTCTTATGATACTATATAATATACTTTTAGGGGCTTTTATATACCTTCTTCCTCTTCTAAGAGTATTTGAGCACAACTTAAGGTGTGATACACACAATGTGTTACAAAGAACCCTGAGATGCCAGCTCAAGAATGCCCTCCCAGAAAGAGTAAAAGAACTAACTAAAATCCCTAAGATCTAGTTTTCTGCTTTTTCTCCACAGAGCTACTCAGACCCAAACGATTCTGAAGATCAGTAAAATAAAATCTTCCTAAAATACTTGGGAAGGTACTATAAATTCTGGGGTTCTGTGGACCAAATTCCTCCTTGTAAATCAGATATTCCAAAAAGCTGGTCAGAGTTGGACAGACTGTCAAATTCCTCCTCTTTGCTTTTCAATTCCCTGCTGATCTCTATTAATTCATTTTTTTAATTTTATTTTTCACCCAAGGTGGAGTTCAAACTCACAATCCCAAGATCAGGAGTCACATGCTCCACTGACTGAGCCAGCCAGGTGTCCATTAACTCATTCTTGAGACTGGTCCAACGTAAGTGTACAGCTTTCTTAATATCAGTCAACCACGTTATCGGACTTGACAAATCTTTTCACCTACCTTTTTAGAGCATACAACTTATATAGGCAACATCAATCAATCATGATATTTTGTTTCCTAGTCAAATATTCCAACATACAATTCAAGAATTGCCTCTTGCCACTTCCCAACATATGCTAGTTTCTAGCGTCACTTAAGGGCTCGAGTAATAGAAGCACTGGCCATCCCAGTGGGCTTGGCCAGAGCTCCCTTTTCCACGCCTCCAGACAAAAGCTTTGCCCTTTCTCTGTGCAACCCAACCCCCCTGGGCTGCAGTAGGCAGAAGTTGAAACCTAGCTCTTCCAGGACAGGCAATTGTTATTTTGCAGTGTTTCAGCGGTTACTTAATAGAGATTTTATAAGCTGAGTAAATTAATGTTGTAAATGATTTAGCATAATTCCTGGCACAGAAAGAGAACTCAATGAATGTCAATCATAATTAATGCAAGGCGCCGTCATGTACAATTCGATTACCAAAGCGTGGAAGACAGTTCAGATGTCATTACTGTTTTGCAAAGGTGAAACGATAAAATTTAAGTGTGTTGGTTGTGGAAATGGGCCAACATGGAAAGCAAAATGTGACTTTAAGTTTTACCTGTGGGTATTGTCTGTAGATCACTAAACTTTGGAGCTCACATTCTGTGCAGCAGGGCGATGGCTCTAGGACACTTGACTGCGGGAGAGAGAATGACTCAGATGACAACCACCAGCCTGCCTAAGTAATCGTCAACCTTTTTCTCCCCCCAAGCACCGGCTCGGCCTCCGGACGAAAGAGGCGGCGGTGATAGACGTCATCACCCAGCGCCGGGGTTAGAGAAGGGACTTGGGGGAGGAGACTGCCCTACTGCCTTATAAGGCTTCTTCCCATGATCCTCTCTTTCTCTTCACCATCTTTACTTCATCGCGGCTGCTGCAGCTATGAAGTGAGCAAGAGCCCTGGGTCCCAATCCGCTTCCATCCTCGGGCAGAGCACCTCTCCCGCGTCCTGGGCTTGGCTTCTCCTTGCTGTAGAAACTCTCCCTAATCGGCTTTCGCTTTCTGTTACAGGGTCGAGCTGTGCAGTTTCAGTGGGTACAAGATTTACCCCGGACATGGCAGGCGCTACGCCAGGACCGACGGGAAGGTGAAAGGCCACGTCGCTCAAACGCAACTTGTGCTCTTAAGAGGAGAGACCGGTCTAATTCGGTCTGAGCGTGTTCATTTACCACATCGTTCTCGGTCCCTGAAAGGGTTTTGTCGGGGACCGTGTGGGCTATGGTTGTTAGGATCAGCAGCCACTAAGTGAGCCATTTTTGAGGTTTTATCTAGTGTGAGGTCGGAAACGAGGAATTTGGGTAACTCAGCTGTCCCGGAAATGGGCCACCGAAGTATGTGTCTATTTCATGGGCACCAGATCCTCCTAATCCCAGTAGGGACCGGAGCTAGATGCCTCCTGGAATTGGATACCCCGCCCTTTCCTGAGGTGTGAGCTGAGGTTTCCCTGCTTTCTTTGTAAGACAGGGCAAACCTCAGAGGCTTGGTGGTGCCACCCAGCTCCCAGCGAGTTGTGTGACCCAAGCCTGTTGGTCTCTGTGGGACAAATGAGAGGAGAGAACTAGAGTATTGAGAGTTCCAAGCTCAGCCTCCTGCGTTTAGTTGACTACTTCGAACTCCTTTCTACAGGTTTTCCAGTTTCTTAACGCAAAATGCGAGTCCGCATTCCTTTCCAAGAGGAATCCTCGACAGATAAACTGGACTGTTCTCTACAGAAGAAAGCACAAAAAGGGGCAGTCGGTAAGTAAAATGCAGTTTGATCTTGTGGGGCTCTGAAGTTTAAACTGACCATCAGTTGCTGCTCTACGAAATTGTAGTAAATGAGACAGTCTGTGAAATAGCTCTTAATGCTGTAAAGCATCAAACAGTGAAGTGAAAATGACTTTTGATGATAAGTCTCCTTATGCATCGTAGGCTCACAGGAATGTCAAATTGAAATTTGAAAGCATCCCCTTGCCAGAGTTTAATAAGTTATTATGCACACTTGCGTTATAAGCACTGTGGAGGTAATTAAGGGGTTCCAGTGGGTAGAAATTAAATAGTATGGTAGCTTGGTTTTGAATATGTTTATAGGATTAGTCCTAATGGATATCATTGGAATCTTAACAGCATGTTAGTTTGTTCTCAAGACTGAATGTGTTTTGAAGTGCTCTTTAGCTTGATGGAGATTTTTGAGGAAAGTGTTGCTGAGGATGTGGAAAAATTAGAACCTTTGTGCATTGCTGAATGTGAGATGGTACAAGCACTGTGCAGATGATTTCAGTTTCTCAAAAAGTTAAATGGAACTATATCCAGCAACCCTACTTCTAGAAATATACCCAAGAAAACTGTAAGCAGGAACGTAATACAGATAATTTCTATGCCAATGTTCATAGCACTGTTAATCACAATAGCCAAAAGATGGAAATGGCCCATAAGTGGGTGAATGGGTAACAAAATGTTACATACATGTGATGGAATATTATTCAGCCTTTAAAAAGCTGGTAACTAGCTAATGTGGATAAACCTTGAAGACACTCTAAATGAAATAAGCCAGACACCGAAGAACAAATATCATATGATTCCACCTTTTGGGGTACCTATAGTGGCAAATTCATAAAGACAAAGTAGAGGTTACCAGAGGCTGGGCAGGGGAAGGGAGGAATGGTGGAGGGTTATTTAATGGATGTGAAGTTTGGAATGATGAAAAAGTTACAGAGATTACGGAGATGGATAATGATGGTAGTTGCACACAACATTGTGAATATACTTAATGCCGCTGAGTTATACACTTAACAAATGCTTTAAGATGGTTAATGTTATGTGTCTTTTATTAGCAAAAGTTTGAATTGTACTGTCTTGATTCCTGGACATTCCCTAATACTTGGTAGGTTTCCTGTCATAAATCATTTTCCAATTAACTGTTTCTTCCAGTGATAGCACTTTAGGTAAAAACAAAATAGGTGAGTTGAGGTTTGATAGTTTTTTTTCCAGAAGTAAATTGTTTACCATAAACAGTCTTATTGAAATCACTTTTGTAGTGGGGTGCCTGGGTGGCTCAGTCAGTGAAGCATCTGACTCCTTCCTACTCAGGTCATAGTCTCATGGTTGTGGAATTGAGCCCAGCTGGGCTCCAAGTGCAGACTCTGCTTCGGATTCTTTCTCCCTCCCTCTTGCCCTCCCCACTCACAGACACGTGCTCCCTCCTCTTTCTCCCAAATAAATCTTTTTTAAAAAAATAACTTGAAATACCATCCAGTTAACTTCATCAGAGTTTGGCTTTTGTCCTTTTAAATGTAAAAAATGGCCCAGATTTGTGAGAGATTATTGAACCAATCTATGAATGGAAAATTTATCTGCCTATTGCAGTATTTTATAAATATTCTTTTATATTCCTTTTCAAATGATTGCATGAATTATTTTTGTTGAATATTGCTATGCTGTGAATGTATACCCCTAAAATTCATATGGTGAAATCTAACTCCCAAAGTGATGATACTAAGAGGTGAGACCTTTGGGAGGTTCTGCCCTCAGGAATGGGAATAGTGCCTTTATTTAAAAAAAAAAAATGCTGTTTATCAGGTACTCAGTCTGCTATTTTGTTGTAGCACCCCAGGCTAAGACAAATACATACAAATTTTAAGATTTTGTTTCCCCCATGTTCATGAAGCAAGGTTCATAAGTACACTCCCACCTTTTTGTTTTGTAGGAAGAAATTCAAAAGAAAAGAACCCGTCGTGCAGTCAAATTCCAGAGGGCCATTACTGGTGCATCTCTCGCTGATATAATGGCCAAGAGGAATCAGAAACCTGAAGTTAGGAAGGCACAACGAGAACAGGCCATCAGGTGAGGAAGCTTTCATTATGAGCATTTCAGCAGTCAGGATGGATTATAGGCTATGTTCAGATTCATAGACATAGGAATCTAATTTGATGTTATTTTGTGTTTTGATACATGCATTTATTATATAAATTGCCAGTCGTAAATATTGAAGTTTAATAATGCAGAAGTTTATAATATAGTATATACTTAATGATTTGTTGAAATTCTGTATGCAATTAAAGCTACTGCACAGTTTCTAACCTGTGTTAAGCTGACTTGGTGGTTAATGACATTTATTGACAAACTCTTTGGATTTATCCTACAAATAATTGCAGATGGGGAAGGAATATAATTCTTTACCAAAACACTCTAAAACACTTTGCTTTAAGTTATTTTTAACTCCACAGGGCTGCCAAGGAAGCAAAAAAGGCTAAGCAAGCATCTAAAAAGACAGCAATGGCTGCTGCTAAGGTAATTGTGAGATTGTCTTGGATTTATTTAAAATAACAGAGGGGGCCCTGGCCGCCTCATTTGTAGCATGTGACCCTTGATCTCAGATTGTGAGCTCAAGCCCCATGTTGGGTGTAGAGATTACTTTAAAAATAAATAATAAGTAACAGGGAAATTTATTTTTAATCCAAATTGTGGTTAATGAATGACACTTTCAAGTTTTTAAGGAATTTAGTGCAAGTTTCCAATGAAAATGATGTTTACAACTGGTTTCTGGGTAGGAGATTTCAGAGGTCCCTCTGCCAGACAAAAATTGGGGAAGGGGAAAATAAAGGTGGCTTTTGTTTTTAAAGTTTTCGGTACAGAGTTTGCCCAAAATTTGCCAGCTTTTCTCAGTGTTATCAATTTAGATAACCACAGTAAAATTTTCAAAGCCATTGGTCTCAGGTGACTAATGTCCTTTTTCTGTTCTGAGGACACAATTCAGGGTCTCACACACTTGTATCTCCTCACTTAACCCTTCCAATCTGTGACGATATCTTTTTTTCATTTACATATATAGAAGTGAACTTTTAACTTATCAGAAGGGTAACTCTTAATAATATTAGGAATGTAGTTAAATAATAAGGAAGACCTAAAATACACTGAGAATCTGAGTATGAGAAAGGTGATTTTAAAAAGTTGCATGTAGTAATGCCACATAACATGTTATCTTTTTCAGGCTCCCACGAAGGCAGCACCTAAGCAAAAGATTGTGAAGCCTGTGAAGGTTTCTGCCCCCCGAGTTGGTGGAAAACGTTAAGTTGGTGGATCAGATTTTTAAATAAACATCTGACTATAACTAGATTGTGGTGGTGTTTTTTACTCTGAAAACATAGCATATTGGGCCTACATGTAATAACTGACCTAAATCTTTTTAATTATTTTCTTGAGTATCCTTTTCCATGGTAGACACATTTATTTTGTGTTGGGCTTGCCTTTTGTCCACTGGTATTTCATCTCTTACCATTAGTTGATAGCTGAGTTAAAAGTGCTTAAAACTTCAACTGTATTATTAATCTCCTCTTGCTTCCAGAAAATAAGCTTAAGTGAAGAGTACAACTTCATTAGCACATGAGTAGAATAAGCTTACAATTTCCAAGATAGTTTGTTGAGCTGAGAATTAGAACCATAGTTAAAATTGCAAAAAAAAAAAAAATGGTAGCTTGATGTTCAAGAATACTTGTGTGTAAAATGTGATAAGGAAGAGTAATAATTTTTGTTAAGAATAGGCCTACACTGGAATGCCTGGGTGGCTCAGTTGGTTCAGTGTCTGCCTTTCGTTTGTCGTGATCCCAGGGTCGTGGGATGGAGTGCCTGCTTCTCCCTCTGCTTGTGCTCTCTGACAAATAAAATCTTAAAAAAAAAAAAAAAAGGAAGAAGGCGGCTTGCTCTGGGATGCCTGCATGTCTCAGTCAATTAAGCCTCTGCCTTTGGCTTAGGTCAAGGGATTGAGCCCTGCATTGGGCTCCCTGCTCAGTGGGGAACCTGCTGCTGCCTCCTCTACCCACTCATCCCCCCTTGCTCTGTTTACACCCTCCCTCTCAGATAAATTGAAAGTCTTAAAAAAAGACGAGGCTTACATTTTGAATAAAGTAGATGATCTTGTAGATCAGCTCCATGCTGCCAAGTTGGAAGACTACAGTGAACAAGCCACATCCTCATTTGAGAAACAGGCTTTTACACATAGAATACTTAGTTGAAGGTAAAAATCATATCCCATCCCTTACCACACACACACTTAAACATTCTATCCAAGGTAATGGAACTAATCTCTGTAGGTGATGTTGAATTAAGGCATTGTACTAGGTGTTTGGAATAAAATAGTCCTTTGGGGGGACTTGAATGCTAAAAATATGTGTAAAATCAATTTTAGGGCGCCTGGGTGGCTCAGTGGGTTAAAGCCACTGCCTTCGGCTCAGGTCATGANGCTTGAATGCTAAAAATATGTGTAAAATCAATTTTAGGGTGCCTGGGTGGCTCAGTGGGTTAAAGCCACTGCCTTCGGCTCAGGTCATGATCCCAGGGTCCTGGGATCGAGGCCCGCATCGGGCTCTCTGCTCAGCAGGGAGCCTGCTTCCTCCTCTCTCTCTCTGCCTGCCTCTCTGCCTACTTGTAATCTCTCTCTGTGTGTCAAATGAATAAATAAAATTTAAAAAAAAATCAATTTTAAAAATATGCAAGATAACACTGGCTCTTGCTTAGAAATGTAAGCTTTTGCTTGGGGGAAGAAAATCATTTTTACTGTAGGGTTTACAAAATTACAGGGAAAATAAGACCATTGTTTAGCTATGAACAAGGAAAGCTTAACCAATCAAATTACCCAACTTGAATTCAGAGTTACAGATTTCTAAAGTTTGGACACACACAAAAGTTATTTTAAAAAACTGCTTTACATCTTAATACTGAAACTGCTGATTACCTTTGATTACTGGGTAGCCTGCTGCCCATCAGGAGCTAGAAATAAATACTGAATAACCATTCTAGGAGGATGGCAAATTCAGCTTTTATAAGAATTGGACCACCTGTAAAACCTTTTTCTTTGTATTGGCCCAAAGGCACAGGCAAATCCAAGTATGGTGGGGCTTCTCAATGCTTTTACAGGTTTGACAAAAGCTAAGTTGGGTGTAAGAGGATTTTAAGTTTTTCTTCAGTTACACGACTTGTTAAATTTGTATTTAAATCTGTTTCTTAAATTTAAAGGGAGTCTATTTCACAGCTGAAGAGTGATGGTGCTGACCCAGCACACAGTTCTTACCTTGATTTGGGTATGTGCTTTGGGTGACTCAACCCCAGGAGGGGAGGGGCGCATCTCCACCTTCTCATTCTTACTTACACATCTGTCTCAGTCTGTGGATTGAGTGACCCTAAATAAATCCTAATCTGGTGGTTCTGTCTTTCTGGGTCTGGGAGCTCAGGGATCTACAGCCAGAGTCATTCAAGGATGCTACCTCAAGTATCTAGGCCATCTGCTAATTCCTTCAGTCCCCACCCACAAGTACTACAGAGACTGGGTGCCACTCTATTTTGTGAGCCCAGTGCATTCACCTGTTTCTGTCCCTAACCTCTCTCCACAAAAGAGCCTCACCCAGTGACTGCAGACTCCAGGCTGGGGAGGAGGGGTTGGCCAGGAGCTCAGGCGCCAGCAAAGCACTGTCAGTGCCTGACCCCTTGTCAAGTAAGGATGTCCTAGGCCTGTGGTCTTGTCTGAACTGCAGGTTAAACGCACGGAGGGGTGACAGCGGCCATCATTCTGGGCTACCCGCTAAAAGTGTGAACTAGGACCCACAATGCACCCTGGAAAACGCAGTTCACGTCGCCTCAGCCTTTTGTGAATTAAGAATCCCCCCAATTTATGTTTAAATATGTGCCAATGAAGCTATAAGAGTGCTAGCTACGCCTCCCCACTCGTTGCCAAGATCGTTACCTTCATATAGAAAACTGCCCCTATATACGATCATTCCAGAAAAATTCCGACTATCCCATGCGTGATTTGGAGCCAACAGTTTAAGTTTAGAAATCACAGTAAGTCCTATCATTGAGGGACTTGGATTTTAAACGTTTAACTGGAAATCACATTTACATGTGAATAGGGCTGTCTTTTGGTCTTGCGTCCTTAGGCTTACATTTTACCAAAAGCCTCAAAAGCTGATGCTTTCACGTCGTCGGGGGAATCTCAGAAGGTAGGCGGGGCAAAAACAGACTCCTCTCCATCTCCGCGTACCTCGGACAAGACAACAACAGCCCACCAACTCCTACACGTGCTCAGAGCATGGGAAAGGGGAAAAATAAAAGTGGAAACTGCCAGGACTTAAGATGTCTGCTCGAAGCGACTTCGGTCTCCCACGAAGGGCCTACCCGCTTCCAAAATGTCCGCCTCCAGTCCTGACGTCATTCGGTTGGCTTCTTCAAGCCAGAAAGCCAGTGAGCTCCAATCAGGACTCAGCCCCCTCACCCACTGCCCTTGGTCACGTCACTTCCGGCGGTGCAGCAGCCATTTTGTCAGTCGCCAGCGGATCCCGCGCGCTGGAGAAGTGCAGTTCCCCCTGGTTACCAATTTGTCCGTTCTCCCTTCGCGCTGCGGGCGCCGTCGAAGAGCACTCACCACTGATACAGACGTTCCTCCCTGCCGCCCCCCGCCATCGCCGCTGTTGCATCCGCCGCGAGCTAGTGCGCTGTCTTCCTCCCCCACCACTGACAGGCGCCCTCAGGGAGCCGCCGTCAGCGATGTCAAGCGAGGAAAGCTACCGGGCCATTCTTCGCTACCTGACAAACGAGCGTGAGCCGTATGCGCCGGGCACCGAGGGCAATGTCAAGCGTAAAATCCGCAAGGCAGCTGCCTGCTATGTGGTGCGCGGTGGGACTTTGTACTACCAGCGGCGGCAGCGGCACCGCAAGACCTTCGCGGAGCTGGAGGTGGTGCTGCAGCCGGAGCGGCGCCGGGGGCTCATCGAGGCGGCGCACCTGGGCCCGGGCGGCACTCACCACACCCGGCATCAGACCTGGCACGACTTGTCCAAGACTTACTGGTGGCGAGGTAGGACCTCGCCCGTGGCGACGGGGCGGGCGGCGGTTCGTCGCCCAGACAAGGCCCGCTGGCGGAGGGGGGGCCTGTTTGCGCACGAGCGAGTTGGGGGGTCCCAGACGCCCCTCGCTGGGCCAACCTGCGCTCGCCGGCGGAGCGGCTGCCAGGCGGAGCGGAGAGGGTGGGGGACGCGAAAGGAGCCGCACTTCCCACAGGAAGGAGGCCGGGGAAGCTGGGGGCGGGCCCTGGCCTGGGGTGGGGCGAAGGGGGCTTCCCCGGGGGCCGGGCCAGC
>LNAC01000051.1:4116958-4167427 GCA_002007465.1 Ailurus styani
GGGCTGCGGCGGGCCCGCCTCCTTCGGCTGCGCTGGGGGCGGCGGCTCCGGCCCTCCCGGGACGCTCCGGGGCGGCTGGGGGCGGCGGCTGTGCGGAGCGGCGTGTCGCTCCTCCTGAAATCCTGCTGGGCTGATGGTTTGGGGGAGGGACGGTCCCCTCCACCCCCAAGCCGGGGCTGCTTGCTCCAGCCGTTTCCTCCGGGGTTTGGCCTGCGCTTTGAGGTTCTCTGCACCTGCTTGCGTGTGTTCCTCAAATGGTGCTCCTGCGGTGTAAATGAGCAGTAAGGCAGTTGTGCGCAGAGGTGATTTGAAGTGACTGTATGGAAACAGCCATCTTCAACTTCGATTATGGGGCAAGGATTCAGTGTAAAGAATAGCAGATAGCCTTCATTCTGAGTGCTTTCATGTTCTCCCTCTGATACCGTGGAAAGCTCTTTGGGACTCTGAGGCACTATGTATACCCAGAAAACATACGGTTACCGTGTTTGTAATAGTCAGGAAATAACTGCTCCAAAGTTTCTTGACTCCTTGCGAGCCAGGTTAGGGAAGGAGGGCCAAGGGTCTTTGGCTTCCTTACCTCTCTCACTGTCCACAAAGTTGATTTACATTGACACCGTACCGTTGGAATTAGTGAAAGTTTTGCAGACCCTGATAAGCGGTTTTGTCTGGAAGGATTCTGCCACTCACTCTCCGGATGGCTCTGGAGAAGTTATGAGTCTCGGTTTCTTATCTATGAGTAAAGAAATTAGACTGCTGAATACTTTCTGAAGTTCTTTTGAGCTAATGAACTTTGTCATCAAGTATATTAATTGACAAACTAATGGGTAGTCCTTCCTTTCGTTCCTTAGAGTTCTTCCGTGTTTTCAAAAGCAGTCCAGGTCTGTTGTCTCCTTAAATGCTTTCCCGTCATTTTTTGGACCAAAAAAAATGTCCTTCCCTGAATTTATTATCTGTGAATAATAGCGAATAAAGTTTGGTTGGGGGGGTTGTTTGGTTTTTGGTGTACAGTGTCTTAGACAAAAAAACTGAGACCATGTTTATGTTTAATTGAAAAGTAAGAGATACATTTGTTATTTGTATGGATTTGTAAAGTTAAAAGTCCTTAAGCAACTAGAATAGCTGTGCTCGAAGTACCTTACTTATGGTACTAAACCCCTGGCAAGGGAGGCCCTGAGATCCTTTCAGAGGATCCACAAAGTCAATTATTTTCATGATAATTCTAAGGCATTATTTGCCTTTTTTACTCCTTGCTTCCCAGGTATACAGTGGAGTTTTCTAGAGGCTCTGTGACATATGATATATGGCAGTAGATTGAATGCAGAAGCGTAAATGATAATCTGTCTTCTGTTGAGCCACACGTTAAAAAGATTTTCAAAAATGTAAAGTAGTACTCCTTACTAATTTTGTTTTGTTTTAGAAAATAGTGATTTTTCATAAAATGTTATTTTGTTAACGGGTAATGAGATTTTGTTATTTGATGATCTCATTACTTTTATTATTTTACTATTTTCTCCTTTAAAATAAGAATTTGGAAGGATCCAGCTGGTTCAGTCCATAGAGCATGCAACTCTTGATCTCAGGGTTGTGAGTTCAAACCACACGTTGGGTGTAAAGTTTACTTAAAAAAAAAAGAAAAATTAATAAGAATTCGTAATAAGCATCAGAAAAGTTTGCCCCCCCGTTATTACCTGTTCATTTAAAAATTTATTTTATTTTTTTTTAAGATTTTATTTATTCATTTGACACAGAGAGAGAGAGATTACAAGTAGGCAGAGAGGCAGGCAGAGAGAGAGGAGAGAGGAGGAAGCAGGCTCCCTGCTGAGCAGAGAGCAGAATGTGGGCCTCCATCCTAGGACCCTGGGATCATGACCTGAGCTGAAGGCAGCGGCTTTAACCCACTGAGCCACCCAGGCGCCCTAAAAAAGTTTTTTAAAATAGCTCTTCACTTTGATATTTAATACATTAATACTTGGGTTGTTTTCTTTTTCTACTCTAGATATACATACTCCAGAGCCATTGTAACTCTTTATCTGAAAGGTAATAAGATTTGATCAATGTAGGTGCCCAAAAAAAGAACTATTCCAGAGTCATTCCACTAGAAGTTGTATCAAGGATAGTTTACTGAGATTCATTATTTATTCTGCTTTTTCGGAATGCTGTCATCATAAATTATTCTAGTGCTCAGGCAAGTTTGTAGCAATTTCCCTCCATTGAGCATAGTTAAAAAAAACTTTGGCTTCGTGCCTAATATTTACATATAGCACATTTCAGAATGTAAAATGTTAATATTCTCACGCCCCGCCCCCACACCCTCTTATTTTATCCTATATTGAATTATGTGCTGGAGTTTCAAAATAAATTATTCTCTCCCCTGCCTCAGTCAGATGCTGATGGGTGGGGATCTACAGTGAAATGCTCCCAAATGACTGATTTATTTTTGTTTAGACTATGGGATAAATTGTTGCTACTGTTATTTGGTCTAGAAGAGGAGGATGTAATCTCTAGAAAACCCACCAAAACTGGGTCTTTGTAACTATAGCTATAACTAACCATTGTAACCTCTTTGAAGAAAACAAAACAGATCAAGGAAGAACTAAAATGTATGGAGCTGGAAGTGGGAACCCCTGAACTGGACGTGGTCATTGTATCCAAAACTGACGGGGAAGGAGGTTCTTGAACAGCTGCCAGGAGCAAATTGTTCAGTTTGGCAAATAGATCTCTAAAGCATTGGTTCTCAACCCGGGGACAATTTTGCCTCCCAGAGGATCTGGCCGTGTCTGGAGACAATTTTGGTTGTCATAACTAGTGGTGGTTGTGGTGATAAAGGTGTTGCTTTTGACACCTAGTTGGGGAAAGGTCAGTAATGCTCCTAAACATTCTACAGTAAGAACGGACAGGACAGCCCTTTGCACCTCTCCCCACTCCAACGAGAATGATCTTGGCCCAAAACGTCAACACTGCTGAGGTTGAGACACCTGGTCTAGAGTAAGAAACTGTTTCTCAAGTTGTTCTATTAGAGAATACCCACTAAATAGTGGGTTTTCTTTGTTTTGTTTCTGTGCTCAGTGAAGAATCTTTTAATGGTAACTGGGTGTTTTGTATGGATTTCTGGGTTCTGGTTTTGTTTTTGGTTTTTCGGGGTTTTGTTTTGTTTTTTTGAGTACCAGAGAGGTTGATCGGTGATTATTACTGTATTTTACAAATATTTATGTAGTTACTGTGTGTCATATACTGTTCAAAGAGCTTTATAAATATTAACAGTCATAACAGCACCATATTGTTATCCCATTTTACAGCTAATGACACATAGGCATAGGGAGGTTTGGCAACTTGGCCATGGTCACAAAGCTAGTTAGTGGATTCAGATTTTGCTGCATAAGTAGTTTCAACCCCTTGCAGTAATGTAGGAAATTAACTATGTTTATACATTGATGCCTTTTTAGTGGTTAACCTGAGTCAGTCTTTCAGCTTAATCAATTCTGGATGAACTAAAGAGGTCAGGTTTCTGAATCTATAAAGCTAAATTTAAGATGATCCCATCAAAACATTAACACTCTGATGAAAGGACTTGAAACGTATCGGGTCCCTTTTGAGACAATTGATACACTATCATACATTAATAATTTTTTCTTGCAGTTTGTATTATTTTCATCTTTTTCAAATACTTCCTATGTAGTTTCTTTAATACCATTTGAACTCAACCAGTTTATAGTGTAATCAGACTTCTGCTGTATGCAGAATATATTGAACTGAGTCATAAAATGTTTGGAAATACAGCCAAAATTAATTAGGAGAAAATGCCTTATTCTTTGTTTATTGTAAACATGGAAATTTCCACATTCTCTGTTTTTTTACTTAGAAATACCTATTCTCAGGGAGCTTGGGTGGCTCAGTCGGTTGTTTCCAATTCTTGATTTCAGCTCAAGTCACAAGTTCAGGGACTTGGGATTGAGCTCTGCATCAGGCTTCTTGTTCAATGCTGAGTCTGCTTGTCCCTTTTCCTCTCCCTCAGCCCTATGGCCTATACATGGGTGTATGTGTACAGTTCAGTGGCATTAAGTACATTCACATTGTTGTGCGACCATCACCACTATTTTTTTTAATATTTTATTTATTTATATGACAGAGAGAGATTACAAGTAGGCAGAGAGAGTGGAGGAAGCAGGCTCCCCCCTGAGCAGAGAGCCTGATGCGGGCCTCGATCCCAAGACCCTGAGATCATGACCTGAGCCGAAGGCAGAGGCTTTAACCCACTGAGCCACCCAGGCTCCCCATCACCACTATTCATCTTCAGAAATTTTCATCACCCCAATCCATTTACTCTTTTTTTTTTTAAGATTTTATTTATTTACTTGACAGAGAGATTACAAGTAGGCAGAGAGGCAGGCAGAGAGAGGAGGAAGCAAGCTCCCCACTGAGCAGGGAGCCTGATGCGGGGCTCCATCCCAGAACCCTGAGATCATGGACTGAGCCGAAGGCAGAGGCTCTAACCCACTGAGCCATCCAGGTTCCCCTACTCTTTTTTTTTTTTTTTTAACAAAGAGAATGAACATATTTTTTCTTTTTATTTTAAGTAAGCTCTGTGCCCAACGTGGGGCTTGAACCCACAACCCCGAGATCAAGAATCACATGCTGTACTGACTGAGCAAGCAAGGCACCTCTCCATTTACTTTTAATTGTATGTAAAATATATATATCCTTCCAGCCTTTTCATCATTTTTTTTAATCAGCTCACTACATACCTCATACTGGTACAGACTTTTTATTGACTCGCATTTTCAGTTAGAATATATATTGTCCTCTAAATATGCACATGCAAATTCATTTTTTATGGAAGTTTTATTTAATCCTAACCCATTATCTCCTAAGTTACATTTTGGGTGGGGGGAAGGAGGTCTGTGAACAAATAAATTTGGCAAATTCTTGTTAAACAGGTTTCTCCACTATAGAACTCTCAGAAATTTGAATATGATAATATCTATTTTTATAAAATGAGAGTATAATTTTCTGAACTTATTAGTCCAGTGTATATTTTTTAGTAAGTAGGGGAATAATACAATTTTTTTAAGATTTTATTTATTTATTTGACAGAGATTGGGCTGTCACAAGCAGGGGGAGCAAGAGGGAGAAGCAGACTTTCTGCCAATTAGGGAGCCTGATGTGGGGCTTGATCCCAGGATCCTGAGATCATGACCTGAGCCAAAGGCAGCCACTTAACCAACTGAGCCATCCAGGCACCCCGGGACATAATACAATTTGAGAAATATTGCTTGAATATTATATGAAGGTTGAAAGTGCAAGGAACCATGGTATAATTTGACATCTTGAAATTCTTTTCAGGAATTCACTATATATCTCTATCATTTTAGCTTATTAATGAGCCTTTCATTTACATTTTATTTGGGGATTGTGGGGGGAGAATTTTCTGTCATAGTGATAGACAAATGTGTTCCTGTGTAAGTTAGCATAATATACTGAAAATCATATGACTTTTGGAGGCCCAGTTACGCCATTTTGTAGATGTAACTTTGGACAAGTTTCTTACCCCTTAGGGCTTCATTTTCTCGTTTGTAGGATAGAACTTAATTGGTCTTACTTTACAAGTGGTTGGACTCCCTGCTCTTTACCCCTACCCCAACATGCTGAGCTAGAAGTTGAAATTCACAATAGGGTTTTGTGAGTGGTTTGTGTACAATCTAACTTTTGTTAGATTGTTTATGCCGTTTTTTCATACAGCCCTAAAATCTCATAGCTTTCTCAAATCTCATAGCATTTCAAAAATGAGATTAATTTTACACTCTCATTGCAAGTTGTGGTTGTAGTTCAGGTTGCAGTTGACTCCACCTGTCTTTTTTCATCTGCAGTTCAAGCTCTGAAGGATGGCATCCATCTGGAACATGCCTTTTGAGAGAGGGGACAAAGATCAGAGCACTGATGGGAAACCGTGCCTCTTAAAGCTTCTGAGACATGGCACACATTATATTTATTCATAGTCCATTGACCAAAGCAAATTGCATGGTCAAGCCTGATGTTAGTAGGGTAGAGAGGTAACCACATTATATTACTATTCATGAAGGTCATATTGGCATTTTCATGTAGTTCCTATAGCATGAATGAGTTGCAAATCAAATGAAAATGGGTACTGTTACGTAATCATCTTATATGGTGGGGAAGTGAATAACTATGAATAAAGAAAAATAAGGGGCGCCTGGGTGGCTCAGTGGGTTAAAGCCGCTACCTTCGGCTCAGGTCATGATCCCAGGGTCCTGGGATCGAGGCCCACATCTGGCTCTCTGCTCAGCGGGGAGCCTGCTTCCTCCTCTCTCTCTGTCTGCCTCTGCCTACTTGTGATCTCTTTCTGTGTCAAATGAATAAACAAAATCTTAAAAAAAAAAAAAAAAGAAAAGAAAAATAAGCATGGGAGCAAACCACCATTTATAACCTTACATCTATGAAGAAAATGTATTTTATGTTCTAAAGAAATCACTTTTACATACTTTATGAGATGTGTGTATCTGGACATATGCACTCAAACGTACATCAGTACACATAGATTAACCAACAATAAATAATTTTCAATTTTCAAATGAGAGCAACATTAAATTTGACTTGTTATTTTTATATTTATTATAGGTATATTAAAGCAAGTGAAAGATTACATTAAACAGTGTAGCAAATGCCAGGAGAAACTAGATCGCTCCCGTCCAATATCAGATACTTCAGAAATGTTGGAAGAATTGGGACTAGATCTTGAATCTGGAGAAGAAAGTAATGAATCAGAAGATGATTTGAGCAATTTTACTTCACCTCCAACTACAGCCTCCAAGTCTGCAAAAAAGAAGCCAGTATCGAAACATGAGCTTGTATTCGTAAGTGGAACTTTCCATCCACCTTTAACATCTAAAACTAATACATTAGTATTTATAGTCTTGGTGAATTTTTTCTTAAAGTACTGAAACTGCTTGACTGTTGGCACTGAGATTGGAAATTTAAGTCTGTATCTCAGGTAATGCACTCTGTTGTTACATACACTAAATGTATGCTAATACTGCTTTTTCATTAATCATAAATATTCCTGTTGTTTCTTCTCTTCAGAAGTTACTTGGTTTGTTGTTAATCATTCTTCCTGTCTTTTTAAATGGTATATTGGTACAGGTAGACAGAATACATTTCTGGAAGCAGTCTCTAGGTCGTGAAACAAGGTAAAATTAAACTGGCTAGGCCTTTGTTTTTTACCTGCATTACTTTCATACATCATGAAATTTCTGACTGGTAAGAAGAGGCAGCAAGAAGTGAAATGCAGGTTTCACTGGGTCAAGTAGAATGAACACAGCAGAAAATAGTGAGAATGACCTAGTTTTTTATTTAAATATATAGATAATAAAGAATATCTGGGATTTTTTCATATTAATTAATGATGTCTTTAAAAGTGAATAATGTTAAAGTTAGAAATACAAATGATACATAATACAACTCTTGGTCTTAAACTTATTTTGATAGGTTGACACCAAAGGAGTGGTGAAACGCTCTTCTCCAAAACATTGTCAGGCTGTCTTAAAACAGCTCAACGAACAGAGACTCTCCAACCAGTTCTGTGATGTTACTTTGTTAATTGAGGGAGAAGAGTACAAAGCTCATAAATCTGTTTTGTCAGCTAATAGTGAATATTTTCGAGATCTTTTTATTGAGAAAGGAGCTGTTTCCAGTCATGAGGCAGTGGTGGATCTTTCTGGTAAGAATTTCCTAATACTCTTGCTTTTTGTTTATAAGTACCTACTGGTAGAAGAACGTGTGTGTCTTAGAAACTCAGGATTTATGCTTCAGTGGGAGAAGCCCACCTAGAATAGTAGACTAAGCTGAATTGAAAAAGTCCTTCCTTTTAGCAAAGTTTCCAAGGTAGGGTTATGGAAAAGGCTGTCATTTTCTATCACTACCTCTTAGGTGAGACAAATGTAGCAGTAGAAAAATTTCTGAGATTTACATAGCTAAAAACAGTTTGAGAGAAATCCATAACTGCATTAGTGTTACATTACACTAAGTGAATATGTTATTTAAAAATTGACTTAAAAAAAGTTGACTTCCTGTATCTTATGTTGTGGAACGTGTAATAATAGAGCACTTTTGTAGGTCTGTTGTTTCTCATTTTTAAAGGTTAATTATTAGAATTTATTAGTTTGAATAATCAAACTTAATATACAGTAATGAAAATTCTAGGTGTGGCTTTTTTTCTTTGGCTTTATTGTTAATGTAAATGAATAATTTGACTTTCTTTTGGCTCACTAGAACTTATATATTGGCTTAGGAGTCAACAAATGAAAATTTAGGAAGAATTAAAATAGGTAACCTTATTTATACATTTTTTCATAATATTACTGTAACTCTTGATTACTGAACTACTGACATCACTGTGTGAAATATCATTTCCCTTTTCTGAAACAAAGAAGTGACTTTATCCAGGAATATAAATACTTACTTAGGTAACCACTGATCCTTTTCTACCTTACACTTTTATTTAATATTTTATTTAAAGTAGACTTCACACCCAATATGGAGCTCAAACTCATGATCCCAAGATCAAGGGGTGCATGCTCTACCCATTGAGCCAGCCAGATGCCCCTACCTTATGCTTTTAAAATCACTTACTCTGGGAAAACAAATATATATGTTTAATTATTAAAAAATATTTATTAAGCATCTGCTGTGTGTGTGAGGAACTAGCCTGAGCTCTGGAGATAGAATGGTGAGCAAAGATTTTCATGGAGCATAGAATTGCATTAATTACATTTTAGATTAGCGATATTTACTTTTTTCTGGGTTTGATTGCTTAGGAGGAAATATGTCTTATACTGGGCCATATGAATAATAAAACTCATCACGGATGTAGTCTTTTGATATGTTAGCTTTGGAATTCTTTTTCCTGTCTTTTATGCATCTTAAGCAGAAAGAGAGGTACATGAGTGTTGTTCTTTTTCAGTTTCTCAGCAGCTTACCAAATGAAGTGTCTGCCTCAAATTAACTGCAATACAGCATCCTAAAATTCCAGTAAAATACCTCATTTATTTTTCATCCTACATGCTGATTTTTATATATTGTGTAGCAAATATAATGTAAGTCAAAAGGCAAAGTAGACAGTTTTTATTTTGTTTAATATTAGGTAAAGAATATAAAACATGTACAGTATAAAAAGATAAAATGTACATCTTTTTTTTTTTTTAAAGATTTTATTTATTTCACAGAGGGAGAGAAATCACAGGAGGCAGAGAGGCAGGCAGAGAGAGAGTGGGGGGAAGCAGGCTCCCCGCCGAGCAGGAAGCCCGATGCGGGCCTCGATCCCAGGACCCTGAGATCGTGACCTGAGCCGTAAGCCGTAGAGGCCACCCACTGAGCCACCCAGGCGCCCAAATGTACATCTTTTTTAAATTATCTAGTTAATGTAGTTGAATTAATTAGTGTTTTTCTTTGTTTATGCTTATAAAAAATTTTTCTGTTCTAAGAAAGACATGTTCATAGATTTTCTTCTTAAATTTTCATAGTTTTTCTTTCATATTTAAGTTTTAATCTGTTTGCAGTTTATTTTTGTTGGTGTGAAATAGGTGTTTGATTTCATTTTTTTCCCATTTTAATGATTGCTTCTCTCAGAACCCTCTAGTGGAGAGTCCATCCTCTTCTTGTCAGTTGACCATAGAAATTCTCTTAACAAAAGAGGTACTGATTCTAGGCTTTGTTCTAGTCTATTAGTTGTCTCTCCATACACTCTTTTCACTTGGTCTTAATTACCTTACTTTATAATAAAAAGGAAAGTCTCCCACATTTATTATTCAGGTGGGTCTTTGTTTCATAACCCTTTGCTCCATAAAAACTAAAAGCAGCTTGTCAACTTACACACTGGATAGTGTATTTTGATAGAGATTACAATGAATTAATAAAGTTTTAGAGATTTATCTATAACAATCTCAAATACCTTTTGTAGGATTACTCCCAGATACTTTATATGTTTTGAAACTATTGTATTTTTTTCTTAAAATTATATAATTTTGGATTTATTGAGGTGTATATTTTGTATACAGTAATATTGCTAAATTCCCATAGTCATTTAGTCATTTATGTATAGAGTCTTTGAAATTTTCCATATAAAAGAAATAGGTTATCTGCTAACAATGTTTGTTTTGTTTCTACCTTTCCAGTTTTTGTATTTTGAAATCTTTTTTTCTTGCTTTAAAGTGCTGTCAGGACCTCAAAAAAACCAATTGAATAGAAATGATAGGGGGTTCACTTATCTCATTCCCATTTCTAAAGAAAGTGCTTTTTTATCATGAAGTATATCATTTGGTAAATATTTTAAATAGATAACCCTTTACCCTTTTATTATTTATTTATTTATTTTTAAAGATTTTATTTATTTATTTGACACAGAGAGAGAGAGGTCAGATCACAAGTAGGCAGATCGGCAGGCAGAGAGAGAGGAGGAAGCAGGCTTCCTGCTGAGCAGGGAAGCGCGATGCGGCCTCCATCCCAGGACCCTGAGATTATGAGCCGAAGGCAGAGGCTTTAACCCACTGAGCCACCCAGGCGCCCCCCTTTACCCTTTTTTTTTTTTTTAAGATTTTATTTATTTTTTTGACACAGAGAGAGAGATTACAAGTAGGCAGAGAGGCAGGCAGAGAGAGGAGGAAGCAGGCTCCCGGCCGAGCAGAGAGCCCAATGTGGGCCTTGATCCCAGGACCCTGGGATCATGACCTGAGCCGAAGGCAGCGGCTCTAACCCACTGAGCCACCCAGGCGCCCCCCCTTTACCCTTTTAACATTAAGGATATTCCCTCTAAAATGGGTGCTGGTTTGTGACTCTCTGAGGAGGTTCCCAGGTGTAATCTGTACAGGGGGCCAGTACTTACGAGGATTGTCTTGGGTGGCTACAAGGTGAGTAGATCTCTGTGCCAGAATCTTAAAAGTTTATATAGAGGCCTTAACAATGCTCAGTCATGTACTTGGGAGGCCTTAAGTGGGTTCAGTCAGGTACCCAGTCCAGATAGCATCAATACCAAGTTTCTATCTCAAGAATGTATTTTGGGGGCAGCTTCTGGGAACAGGAAGGCAAGTGAAACATACATTCCAGGAACGAGGGGTGGGGTCCTCAGCTTGTCTGGGTCCAGCTTGAGGGTTAACTGGAAGTCAAATCTTTTTGATGACCTCCTCCAGCAGTATTGACTTATCATATATTTTTTCTGTATTTATTGAAACTACCTGTATTTTTACCCTTTTGTTAATATGGGAAATTATATGATTTTCTGTTAAGCCAGTTTTTTGTTCTTGAAATAAATCCAGTTCAGTCATATTATTATCAGCTTTTATATAAATTGCTGTTTGGTTTGCTAATATTGTCTAGAACATTTGCATGTATATTCATGAGTACTTTTTTTTCTTTTTCACAGTTTCATGTTTTGATATCTGAGTTGGTCTACTGTTGTTGTTTTTTTTTTTTAAGATTTTATTTATGTATTTGACAGAGACGCAGCGAGAGAGGGAACACAAGCAGGGGGAGTGGGAGAGGGAGAAGCAGGCTTCCTACCGAGCAGGGAGCCCAATGCGGGGCTCAATCCCAGGAACCTGGGATCATGACCTGAGCCGAAGGCAGACGCTTAACAACTGAGCCACCCAGGTGCCCCCTCTTTTTTTTTTTTTAATATTTTATTTATTTTATTTTATTTGAGAGAGAGTGAGAGAGAAAGCATAGGAGGAGGGAGGGTCAGAGGGAGAAGCAGACTCCCTCCTGTCCAGGGAGCCCAGTGCGGGACTTGATCCCAGGACCCTGGGATCGTGACCTGAGCTGAAGGCAGACGCCCAGCGACCGAGCCACACAGGCACCCTGAGTTGGTCTAGTCTTGCAAAATATATGCTGCCTCCAATTTTCAGATACACTGGAATATACTGTGGATTAGAATTATTTTTTTCTTGAATGTTTGGTAGAATGGTGGCTAAAATTGCCTGGGGTTGTAGTGGAGTTGGAGGGAAGATTTTTAACTACTAATCTGGCACGTATAATGGTTAGAGAGTTATTCAACTTTTCTTTCTTTAAGATTTATTTATTATTTTGAGACAGATTGAGTGTGCGCATAAATGAGAGGGGAGGGACAAAGGGAGCGGGAAATAGAGAATCTCAGCCAGACTCCCTGCTAAGCCCAGAGCCCAATGTAGGGCTCAATCTCAGTGACCTCACAGAAACCAAAAGTTCAACACTCAGCCTACTGAGCTATCCCTTGTTTGCATTTTCTATCATTTTTCTGTAACTTAATTTTTAGAGAATTGTAAAATTGTCTAGTCAATCACTGATGCATGTTCAACACTGCTCTTAACACCTGGTAATCTTTATTGCCTCTTACCAAGTTTTGACTACTTTTTCTTGACACACCATTCAAAGAACAGCTGTTGTGTCACCTGGGTGGCTCAGTCAGTTAAGCAGTGGACTCCTGATTTTGGCTCAGGTAATGAGATCAAGCCCCACGTTGGGGTCCATGAGCAGTGCAGAGTCTGCTTGTCCCTCTCCATCCCCCTCTGCCTCTCACCTGCTTGCGTGTGCTCTCCCTTACTCTAAAATAAGTAAATAAAATCTTTAAAAAAACAAAAAATTGTTTTAAAAAAAGTTTCTATTTTCTTTTACTGATTTCCCTTCATTAATTTGCCTTTTACTGTAGTTGAGTGTTACTGTCTTTATCTTATTTTTTGGAGTAAACTCTGCACCCAGTGTGGGGCTCACACTTAGAACCATGAGATCAAGAGTCACATGCTTTACTGACTAAGCCAGACAGCGGCCCCTGCTACTCTTTTTTTGACTATTAAGTATAATGCTTTTAACCCATTTGCTCCCAACCTTCTTAACTTTCTGGGTTAAGCATTCAAGGGTATAAGTTTCCCTTTAATACTGCAGATTTGTTGCTTTTAACCTTACATGTAGTCTATTTTTATAAGCTTCATTTTGCTTGAATAGATTGTGAGTCTTTTCAGTTAGGAGCAATATTCAATATATTGTGGCCTGTTAATTCTTTTTTTTTTTTTTAGTTGTTTTGTATTTAATTTACAAAAGAGACCCCAAAATAATAATAATAAACTATCCAGGGACAGGAGAGTAGGGTCAGGTCCTCTCTGGCCCGGCCATGCCCCTTCCCCTCTCAGGCAGGGAGAGAAGGGGCCTCTCAGGGTGGCTTGTTAATTCTTGACTGATTATTTTGTGTGCTTGATCTATCAGTTATCGACGGAGGTGCTTTAGAATATTAATTCGTGTGATTCATTTGTCTATTACTGAGTTTCTTCAGTTTTTGTTTTGTGTATCTTGAGGCCATGTTAGATGCATTTAAGATTCGAGTTACTGATTTATGATAAAATATCCTTTTATTATTAGGTAATGATCCTCTTTATCTGTATTGGTGCTTTTTATTCTTAAAATCTATGTTGGCTGCTCTTATAAACATTTTTTTATTTTTCTATTTTGACTGCTTTAGTAAATACTTTTTAGATGTATGAACAATATTTTCATTACTATTTGCCTAGCATATCTTCCATCTTTTATTTTCAACCTTTTTGTATCTTATGTTTTACATTTCTGTTTATACATCATATTTCTGGATTTTGTTCTTAATCTAGCATGAGGATCTTTGACTTTCAGCTGTCCTGCATAGAAATTGTTGAATTTCCTGAACCCAGCAGTTGAGATTATCCTTAATCAGTTGAGAAAAAGTCTCAGCCAGTATGACTTCAAAACTTGTTTCTGCCTCATTTTCTCTCTTCTACCTTTTGAAATTCCATTTAGATAGACATTTCTCACTTTATATTCTGTGACTTTGAATTTCTCTTCTGTATTTATCTCTATGCAGATTATCCTAGAAAATTTTAATTGACCCACTGTTTAGCTGTGTTTTATTTGCTATTAAATTCATTTATTGAGTCTTTTATTCCAGTCTCTTCTCCATTTTTTTTTTAATTTTTAATTTTATTTAAGTAAGCTCTGTGCCCAGCATGGGGCTTTGAATTCACAAACCTGAGATCAAGAGTCGTATGCTCTACTGACTAAGCCAGCCAGTCACCCCTCTTTTCCATTTACTTTTTCAAGTGTCTCTTTTAGGGTGCTACTTTTAATGAGCTTTTGCTCTTTTGCTCTTGACTTCCTGTATTTGATCATAGCAATACTTAAAATCTTTGCTAATTTGATTCATGGTATTTGTTTCCACTAGCTCTTGTTCATTGTGGCTTGTTTGTAGTTGTTTTGTTTTGTTTTGTTTTAAATCTGTGCACAATGAATTCATATTCTTTAGAACTTTGTGGGAAATGTTTTGAGTTCTGGGTTGAAATTGTTTTCCACAGACAAAACATTTGATTTTTAAGATGCTGAGGGCATTACTAGTCTGGGACTGCTTTAAATTCTGAGCCTAAGGATTTTTTTGACTACCAGACTGCTAAATATTCAACAAAAAATCCCACCAAATTAAGCTTGGTTTGTGTTCATGACTAATCAGGAAAGATTTCTTACTTCCTTCACTCAGTGCTGGAGTACCAAGTATATTTAAAATAATACTTTAAAATATTTATCTTTCTCTCTCTCTCTCTTTTTTTTTTTTAATAAGTAGGTCAAATTAGTAGGCCATATGGCAGGATGTGGAAGTCCGTCTCTGTCATAATTTTTCTTTCTTTTGGTTCATAACCCTCCTGTGAGTTTCCCTGGGGTAATTTGAAATTGGCCCCTATACCCAAGAAACAGGCAGGCCATTCCAGGCTGGTAGGTGGCAGTTTTAACAAGCAAAGGGCACTTTTATATGAGGCTTGTCTTGGGTGGCAGCAAGATGAGTGGATCTCTGAACCTGCCCACCAAACTTAAAAGTTTAGAAAGAAGCCTTAACTGGGTCCAGTCACATCAGTGTAGGTGTTTTCAGTATCACATCACTGTCTCACGGTTATGTCCTTAGAACAGCCTCAGGGAGCAGGAAAGGCAAATGGCACCCACATTCCAAGGATGGGGTGGGGGTGAGGAGCCTTTGCCCCAGAGTCCAGTTCATAGGTCAGCTGGAGATCACATCTTTTTGATGATGTTCTCTAACACTATCTATAACCAACTGTTTTGTCCTTTTTTTTTTTTTTTTTAGTTTTTAATTTTGGTAAACACACTTTATAAAATTTATCCTCTTAATGACTTTTAAGTATTAACTCTGTTCACATTGTTGTGTAATGGATCTCTGGAACTTTTTTATCTTGCAAAGTTGTCCATTTTGATTAAAATGTTTTGCAGAGTCTATTATGTGTGTATGAAAAGATGAGGGGTAAAAAAAAATACCGAAATTACCTGCCACTTATCTCTTCGCAGAATTGTGAATGATTTTTTCTTTTGTGTGTTTTTGTGTTTTACAGTAAACATGACTGTGCCTTTGAAAAAATTGTTTAAGTATTTAAAGTGTTACTTGGAACAGTGTTAGTTCTTTTGTGGGAAATTTTTTCTTATGACTTCAAACTCAGAAATTAAAAAGGTGCTAAGTAGAGATCAAAACACATTATTCTGTTTGTGGTTTTTGTTTGTTTTTTGAAAGAAACACTTACCTCAAGCTTATTTAACTTGGTCTTATAATTTGTAGCAGAAGGAACATGGCTTCAGCCTATTTAATTACCAACTTTCCTAGGATGACTGGATTAGCCATAATGATGATGTCGATGTGTAGTGCCCTCAGTTTTCAATGGGACTGCTAATATACCTCACAGTTTAAGGCTTCCCTTCTTTGTCCATCATTTATGGACTACATTCTATGTACCTTGAGTCAAAACTGGAAAATATAGCAAATCTGAGTTTTTAAAAGGTTGCTTTTGCTCTTTATTTTGGTAAAAAATATCTAAGATAAATTATGATTCCAGAAAAGCAAGGCATAAGACAGTGTATGTAATACGCTACCTACCTACTGTAAGAAGGGGGAATAAGATAATTTGCTTAACTGTATAAAGAAGCTCTGAAAGCTGTACAGATTCTTAATCATACTGGTGTGGAGATGGAGTTGGACTTATCACTCTTTTATCTGCTGATTTTTGAATCATCAATATTAATGGATTTTGAGAGTGAAGTATTGAAAACTTAGAAATAAATTGCTTTTATTTCCTCACATAAAATGAGAATGTCATACGTCCTGTGTATAGTAATTATTTCCTTCCTTAGACCAGGAATAGGCAAACTGTAGCCCAAAGGGGCAAGTCTCCTTCCCTCCCTTTTTATAAATAAAGTTATATTGGGACACAGCTATGCTCATTTGTGTACGTATTATCTTTGGCCACTCCTTTCATCTACAGTGGGAGAGTTGAGTCGTTAAAACAGACACCTTGTGGCCTACAATAATTATCTGATTCTTTACAGAAAAATTTTGCTGACCCCCTATATTAGAACTTGTTCTTGAATTTTCAGTAGTACAGCCCTTTGTTCACAATCATATTTTTATATGGACTTATATTATTAAAATATACAGTTATACTTACAGAAGTGAGGTTAGGGGACAGGTTGGTTGAACCCTGCCTACTCACCTGCCTCCCTCTCTTTTTTTACCCTCCGTTCTCCAGCAGCTGTTTCTTGAGGGGAATTTGAGGAACCCCCGGGGTTCTAAGGAGTACAGTTTGAAAATGACTGCCTTACAACAACTCTTTGAGGTAGTAAGTCTGATATTATTTTCTATTTTAGGTATTGAGAGACTCGGCTCATAGAAGTGAGTTAGTCAAGGCTTATTAAACAACCAGAACACAAAACAAGTCCAGAGTGTTTAATTGCAGAATAAATGGTCATATTTGCCTTTTTGCCTTTGTATTTTATTGTATAATGTCATAATCTTGTATTAATTGTTTTTCTAAGGTGTTTTTTTAGTTATTTAACTTTTTTGTACCCCCATTTTTTTTTGTTGCTGTTTTTTTTTGTTTGTTTGTTCCACGTAGGTTTTTGTAAAGCAAGCTTCCTTCCTTTATTGGAATTTGCCTATACTTCTGTGCTAAGTTTTGACTTCTGTAGCATGGCTGATGTAGCTATCTTGGCTCGCCATCTTTTCATGTCGGAAGTTTTAGAGATCTGTGAAAGTGTACATAAACTAATGGAAGAGAAGCAGCTAACAGTGTATAAGAAGGGTGAGGTCCAAACGGTTGCATCTACCCAGGACTTACCAGAACAGAATGGAGGTCCCGTACCTCCTGTGGCTAGCAGTGAGGGAACCACATTATCTACTGAACTTGGGGATTGTGAAATTGTACTGTTAGTGAATGGAGAATTGCCTGAAGCTGAGCAGAATGGAGAGCCAGGACAACACCCTGAACACCAGGTTTCTTCAGAGGCTCAAGCCACTCTGTCACCTGCAGGCTGTGTAACTGGTTCGCATCCTGAAATGGAATCTGTGGATTTAGTAACAAAAAATGATGACACAGAACTAGAAACTTTAAACAGCAGAGAAGATAGCACAGTTTCTAATACTCACCCCAAACTTTCAAAAGAGAAAGTAATCAGTAGCGCTCCAGAAAACAATGGTATGGGAAACGACATGTCAGCTGAAGATATCTGTGCTGAAGACATTCCAGAACCAATGCAGAACCTTGGCCAGTCTTTAAAAGAGCAGGAAAATCTAGTTGCACTGACAACAAAGACAGACCTTGGCCCTGATGATGAAACTTACAGAAGCAGGCTGCGGCAGCGTTCTGTTAATGAAGGGGGGTATATCCGACTACACAAAGGAATGGAAAAAAAGCTGCAAAAACGGAAGGCCATTTCCAAGTCAGCAGTCCAGCAGGTACAATGAAGAGGTGACCTTTGTGGCTTTAGCTTTAAATCAAAAGCATTCTATTCATAAACTTAATACCTGTCATGAAAATTATTTTGGGAGGAAGGGCAGTAGGTGCAGGAAAGCAACTTAATATTTTAAATACCAATATTAATAAGATAATATTAATTTGGAATATTATAACATGATTCATGACTTTAAAAATTAAAATGAGTTGGGGTTGCTGGGTGGCTCAGTTGGTTATGCGTCTGCCTTCGGCTCAGGTCATGGGCCCAGGGTTCTGGGATTGAGTCCTGCATCAGGTTTCCTGCTCGGCAGGGAGTCTGCGTCTCCCTCTCCTTCTGCCCCTCTCCCCTGCTTGTGTTCTCTCTCTTGCTTGCATGTACGTGCACGCACTCTCTCTCTCAAGTAAATAAAATCTTTTTAAAAAAAAATCAAAATGAGTATATTTATTTAGATTGTGTTTTCTGTCCCTTAATTAGGTAGCCCAGAAATTGGTTCAAAGAGGGAAAAAGATGAAACAGCCAAAAAGGGATTCTAAAGAGAATACTGAAGAAGCAGCATCCCATAAATGTGGGGAATGTGGAATGGTTTTTCAGAGACGATATGCCCTTATAATGCACACACTGAAACATGAAAGAGCTAGAGATTACAAATGTCCGGTAAGTAATTGGAAGGCTAATTGAAGATGACTCTAACTTCGTGATAAACAGAATCCAGTTTACTGCTTCGTTGTTATTCCACTACTTATTAGTATTCTCTCAGTCTTTCTCTGTCTCCTTTATAGTGCTACGTAAGAGTCCTCTTCTGATTTGTGTATGTCATTTCTTTGATCCCCCCCCCAAAAAACCCACAAAAAACAGTGATGTATCTTTGCTTCTTCCTCATACTACCCTAGTAAGACAAGATTGAAATTATCATTTAAAAAATACAAGCTCAGGGGCACCTGGCAGTCTCAGTCAGTAGAGCATATGACTCTTGATCTCAGAGGGTCATGGGTTCGAGCCCCACACTGAGGGTAGAGATTACTTAAAAATAAATAAACTTTAAAATTGAAAAATGTAAGCTCATAGCAGGGTAAAGATAACAGGAGAGGAAACCTTAGCAACTACATTCTGCCCCCTGATAAATAGAGGGAATAACTGATTAGCAGATTTGAAAAGGCTCATTCCCAAGCTTTCAGTGGGGAAAGCTAAGAATCTGTCCAAATTGTATTGTAGAAGTACCAAATGCCTCAGGAATTAGTGTTACTAGCTACTTTGAAAGAAGAAGTGAGTCTGGTTGTTAGAAAGTTTTTAAGAAGCAGTTAAATCACCACCACTCCCTCAGCCAAAGACTCATCTTCTCTCTGGAAGAGATAAAACCATGACTGCTCTAGGGAACGCTGTGTACAGTGAGGGTGAGTGCACTGTACCCAAAACAAGGGAAAAGGAAACCTTACATACGGAATGTTGAAACTTTTCAAGTTCTCTTAACCTACTCAACTCCCAGAATATTAGCAGCCAGATCCTTAACCCAAAAGCAGAAAGGTTTCTCAGAGATGAGAAATCTGAAGCCCAATAACGAAGGACCTGGAGGTAGTAAAGCCTGTGGTTGACAGCTTCCCCTGCACCCACCCCACTTACACAGAAATTCCAGTTTTTTAACATTGTGAAATAATGAATAGATGTCAGGCATCATCAGACTCATGGTAAATACTTCAAGAAAAAAGAGCAACTTTGAGGAATCCACAAATATAAAAGTCTCAGAAAGATTGGGAAATAGACTAAATGTCTCGGAAAATAATGCAAAAGACAAGCTAGAAAATGAGAGTAAAGAAATTTAGAGAACTGGTGTAGGATGTCTAATATCCAAATAACACCAAACAGAACATGGAGAGAAGGAAATCATTGGTCCAGTAAGGAAAAATATCAGAACTTAAGCTTCCTTGTGAAAAGGGGCATGTTGAATTCCCACAACCATGGATGAAAGTAAATGTATGTCAAGATAAATTACAAAATCTTCAAATCAAGAGACAAAGAAAAAATCTTATAAATAATGTTATATAAAAAAGACTTGAAGAAAGGATAAAGGTCGGAATGGCTTCAGACTTTTCAGCAGCAACAGTGGAAACTAGAAGAGAAAGAAAGACACAATGTCTTTAAAATTCTAAAGGGAAATGATTTCCACCTTAAAATCAGTAGCTAAATTATCAGTTATTTGTAATGGTAGAATAAGAACATTTTTAGACATGCAAGGTCTCAAAACTTTTACTTCCCAAACTCCCTTTCTCAGGAAGCTTGTTGGCAGAGGTGTTCCACTAAAATGAGCAAGACCTGGGAAACTGGGAAAAAATGGGGTCCAATTCTACAGAGTCCGAGCCTAGGAAACAGCCAGTCCAGGTTGGAACAGGACAAAATGCCTTGACAGAGCTCTCTTTCCTAAGGTGATGTCTTTCAGTCTGCTCTCAGTAGACAACTGAGGGAAGGGTTTGGTGATGAATTAGCAGTAAATCTAAAGAGAAATAAGCAGAACAGAAAAAGAAAGGAAAGAGGATCATATTGTACTATATGACCTAGCTGTAATAGTAACTACATCATTGAAAAAATGTGAACACGGAAATTGGTCAAAACTGCAACATCGCTGTATGGAGAAAGTAAGGTAACAAGAAGCATTTGCATATGTGTAGGGAGTGGAGGGGTGAAGGGAGAGAGTCCTCATCCATCATTCATGTTACTTAGAGTTACCAAGATAAGCATGAGAGAATTAAAAAAAAAAAAGTGGCAGAAAAGTAGTAGACCAAAAGAAGAATTTTAAGGACCATTACAGTTTTATCTTTCTCCTTTCTCTAACCCCTAGTTTTCCTCCATATGAATATTTAATATTCATATGATGATAGCATTCTTTTCTCTCTCTGTCCTACCATTCCTTTAGACAGACCTGGTCTCCTCATTGATGCCTTTCTTTATTGCTTCAGTGAGTCCCTCTGTGGTTAGATTATAAACCTCTCCAGAGTAGGGGCTAGGTCTTGACCCCTTTCATCTTTGTATCTGATACCTAGCATATTGTTTTTTATATAGTGTATGTGTTTATTGATTTATATAATTGTAACAAAATGGTAATTGAAATAGTCAAGTTTAACATTTGTTACAGGATTACATTTAGATGGAATTTACTTTTTTTGTAGTTATGTAAAAAACAGTTTCAGTACAGTGCCTCCTTGCGAGCACATCTTATTCGACATACCAGAAAAGATGCACCCACTTCATCCTCTTCCAATTCTACGTCTAATGAGACATCGGGAACATCGTCTGAGAAGGGGAGAACCAAACGAGAATTTATATGTTCTATATGTGGAAGGACATTACCTAAATTATATTCTCTTCGAATACACATGTTAAAGCATACAGGTGTAAAGCCACATGCATGCCAGGTAAAGCCCTGAAGTTTATTTTATTATATAAAAAAGATTTGCACTTAACTAGTGATGAGACTGGTTTATTCTGGAGTCACCCTCACTCCTGTAAAATGTCACAGAGAATTCTAGGACTTTTTCATTTGCCTGGATTAAGGGTGATTTCCAATTGTGTTCTTTCATTTGCTACTTAATTTGTTGTAATTTGAAATGAATCTATGTTCATGAAAGTTACTAGGATTCAGAGAATATACTGGGTGAGAATAACCAATTCATTATCCCATTCATCCCTTTAATCTTCAGCAAGACCAGAAAGGAACCCATGGTTTAAACAAATCTCCTTAGCAAAAATCCTCCCTAAGCTATGTGTTTTCTAGAGCTGAGGACTGAGACTGTTAAATGCCAGAATAAAACTTCTAAGAATCCTGTGATTAGCCTTTTTAGGGCTTTTTGGGACAGTGAAAATTTTCTAGTAGCCCCTATAGCCTTGTATATAAGCCTGACCCATTTTTCCCCCCAGTGAAATTTTTAATGATTGTCTCTTTTTTTTTTAGCTTTTATAATAAGAGAATAGAATAGACCCTCATGTACCCTTTATTCAGCTTCAATAGTTATCAACACATAGTTGTGTCTTATGTATACTGTCATTCACTGTCCTACTCCCCCGCCCCCTCATTTCTTTAGAAGCTGAGTCCTAAGCATCATGTTATTCATAAATTTTAAAGTAAGTATTAACTGGGCCTCTGGTCTTTTCATGTAGAGCTACTCAAAAATGTGTGGTCCATGGAAGATAATTACAGAAATTGAGAGTAGACATCTAGAAACTGTCATGGCAATTGACATTATTGTGACATTTTTATCATATTTAACAAAAAATGGATTGAGGAAAGGAAAAAAAAAACCTGGTTCTTCATCACAGAGTTTGAGAAGCACTGTTCTAGTTGGTGTAATAAGAAATTAGTATATTTTCTTGATTAAGCTCTCATGTCTCTTTTAACAGGTAAGGTATACTGTTTACTAGTCTCACAAGGATAGTGTGAGGGTCTTTTGTACTGCTCTGAGCTCCTCCAGGGATCACCTGGATGTAAGAAAAGTAGCAATATTTGTTAAGTAGAGTCAGAAGATGATCAGTCAGCTAATATCCTTGACACTTGTTTTAACTTGCAGTTCATCATTTTGTTTATAAATTTTTTTCTTTAAAATGGCATACACTTTCTCTGTCCTTGTTCTTCAGAAACAGCTCTGACTTCTCTTTTCTGTTTTACCGGTTTAAACACCTATGTTGTCTCAGGTCTGTGGAAAGACTTTCATCTATAAGCATGGTCTAAAATTACACCAGAGTCTCCATCAATCACAAAAGCAGTTCCAGTGTGAACTGTGTGTTAAGTCATTTGTTACCAAACGGAGTCTTCAAGAACACATGAGTATTCACACAGGTAATGAGAGATTTATATTGACACAGTTACACATTATATACTCTTAAGTTACTGTTGTATTGATTATGCTGTAATTATTTTAGAAATTATACTGATAGGGGCACCTGGGTGGCTCAGTCATTAAGCATCTGCCTTCAGCTCAGGTCATCGGGCTGCTTCAGCCCTGCATTGGGCTGCTTCAGCCCTGCATTGGGCTCCCTGCTTGGTGGGAAGCCTGCTTCTCCCTCTCCCACTCCCCCTGCTTGTGTTCCCTCTCTCTGTGTCAAATAAATAAAATCCTTAAAAAAATTACATTGATATATACTGATGGCTGTGTGCATTTTTTTATTCATGAAAGTAAGGCTAAAAAGTTTTCTTAAATCTAGTTTTGGAGCTATCTTATTGGTATAAAAATATTCATTGTTTTCCTCAGTGTAGAAAAAAGTATACTGAGTATTAAATTATGCATAATTTAGATCCCGGCACTTAGAGAAATAGTCATGTTTTTAAAAAGTTAATGGGGCACTTGGGTAGCTTCGTTGGTAAGCATCTGACTTTGGCTCAGGTCATGATTTTCAGGGTCCTGGGATCAAGTCCCACATCAGGCTCCCTGCTCAGTGGGGAGTCTGCTGCTCCCTCTGCCTCTCCCTCTGTCTCGCTCTCTCTCTTTCTCTCTCAAATAAACTTAAAAAAAAAAAAAGTAAAGTAATATTAGCATATGTAACTGTCAACATGGTGTAGGGTTTATAATTTTTTTAGAATTTTTAGTCCATACATAATTATTTTCCAGCGCTTAAAATAGTTATGTGGAAATGGCTATTGAAGGGTAGATAGTGGCTCTAGAGCTTGTATTCAGCTCTGTACTACTACAGTCCAGATGATTATGTAAGCGCATGACGTTCTTTGTGTAGTGGTAATCTTGCTAGTACTGTAGTTGAGAGGAAATAGAGATTTTGACCTGGTTTGTTGTTCGTCTGAGAAGATGACTGCCAAATGTAATAGCTTTTATGTCCCCTTAATAAAGTAACTTCCAAAGTAGGACATAAAGCGTTCTGTTGGAAAAGCACCTGATTGTTGGATTTGTGATGTGTTTTTTATTTTTTATAGGTGAGTCCAAGTACCTCTGCTCAGTTTGTGGAAAGTCTTTTCACAGGGGCTCTGGACTCAGCAAGCACCTAAAGAAACACCAGCCAAAGCCTGAGGTTCGAGGTTATCATTGTACTCAGTAAGTATTTAATACGTAAACTGTTCAATTTCCTTGTGTTCTTAGTAGGTTTATTTGAAAGTTGTTCTCAAAAGGAAATATTCGAGGTAACTCTAGTCGATAACACTATATTATATAATTGAAATTTGCTAAGGGAGTAGAACTTACACACACACACACACACACACATACATCTCATGTGATGGATATGTGAATTAACTAGATAGGAGGAATCCTTTCACATTGGATACATAAACCATTATGATTCACATTTTAAATATCTTACAGTTTTGTCAGTTATACCTCAATAAAGCTAAAAAAAAAACACAAGGAAACGTTTGAATTTTGAATTGTTGTTTATTCTTGATTTTAATCAGTCTTTTTTTTTCTGCTTAGTTATTGCTATTTATGGTTTTTTAGTTTTATTTAGATATTACATAACTCACTTGCTTGAAATAATTTAAAGAGATTCCTCGGGGTACCTGGGTGGCTCAGTTGGTTAAGTGTCTGCCTTCAGCTCAGGTCACGATCCTAGGGTCTTGGGATCGCGCCCCATGTCTGGCTCCCTGCTTAGCAGGGGGCTTGCTTCTCCCTCTCCTCCCTGCTCGTGCTCTCTCTCACTCTCCCTCTCTTCTCTCAAATAAATAAAAAAATAATAATAAAAGACATTCCTCAAATGTATTACCTGGGGGTAGATACTGTAGGAAGGAGGGGGTCCCCAGTGCAAGCAAGAGATTTTTTTTTTTCTGGGCAGTTCGTCTAAGGTACTGAGTTGTCTGTTAGTTTTTCCTCTCAGATTCTTTTTCTCTTCTTCCTCTTTTTATTTTCCAAAGCCTCTCTGAAATCTCTTTTTTTTTATAATTGAGGCAAAACTCACTTAACATGAAATTCGTCATTTTATTTTATTTTTTATTTTTTTAAGATTTTTTTATTTATTTGTTTGACAGAGAGAGATTACAAGTAGGCAGAGAGAGAGGAGGAAGCAGGCTCCCTGCTGAGCAGAGAGCCCGATGCAGGGCTCGATCCCAGGACCCTGAGATCCTGACCTGAGCCGAAGGCAGCGGCTTTAACCCACTGAGCCACCCAGGCACCCGCAATTCGTCATTTTAAAGTGTACAGTTCACTGACTTTTAGTACATTTAGTACATTGTGCAATTAGACATCACCACTGTCTTATTCCAGAATGTCTTCACATTCAGCCAGGCTGTTACAATTCTGTCTTGGCCTTCTCTTCCTGTTTGTGCAGTCGGCCAGAGATGAGAGCATAGGGCCTTCTCAGGTCTTTTCTAAATATGTGTTGCCCTGGGCATGTAATTGGACTTTTCAATTCCTGGGAGTATGTGAGAGTTTTTCAAAGCCCCTAATGCCCCACTATTTCATTCCCCAGTCTTTTCTCCCAAGCCCTTGGTTTGTATAGTGCTTGAACCAACCAAACTGGTCCTGTGTGGTGGAGGTGAATACATTTGCCTTCAAATGTTTTCAACAGACTTCTCCTTCCCTCCCCTCCTACCCCCACCAGTCCTCAGCCCTAATAGAGTTGGACAAACTAAATGCAGGCTCTTTGAGGGGATCCTTCAGGGAGTCACTGGGTAGATTGAAAGAGACAGCCACAGTTCTTTGAGAATAAGTCCCTTAAGCACTAGGAATCCATGGTGGGAATGCAGTCTTCACGGCTGCTGGTGAGCTGAGAAGCAGGGAATGGGACCAAGTTAAGTTCAAATGCTACAAAGCTCTCTTACCAACATTTAACGATTTTTTATTATTAATTATAGAATTATAGAATTAATTATTACATGTTTGCCTGGTCACTGTACACTTTTAATCAGTTTCCAGGGTTCCGGTAAAATTGATTCTCATAGTTTAGGGCAGTTTTGTCTGCTGCAATTGTGGAACAGTGGGCTTATGGGGCTCCTGACCCTGGATATTTGCTGATGTTACTTTACTTAGTCTTATTATAAAACAAAGATTTTATTACCAATAGATATTTAGTTAAAAGTGAAAGAAAACCCAACCTAAACTGGCTTGAATGAAAAGTAAAGTCTAGGAGTTGGAATGGTTTAAGATAAACGAGATTCACTTTTATTAGCACTTGGGGTCTCCAAGGCTCTCTAGACAAGGCAGTAGCAATGGTTTCAGCCTCACATCCTCTCAACTCCTAAATCACCAAGCTGCTTTTCTGATAATTCTTAAATATAGGTGCTGAAATCCACACCCATCAGATCTGGTTAAGTCATTTGATTATCCCTAATTGGTAATTATGGCCAAGGGAATGCTGTGCTCTGATTGACTTAGGCCTGAGGCAATTGCTCCATCCTATCTGTGGTCAGCACTGAGGCCTACTCCAAATACGTGGACAGAGAAAGGGAGAGGGTAAAGCGGGGATCAGATGGAGTTTAGGTGGAGAAAGAAAACCAGTATCTTACATAATAGCCTTTGAGAGCTCTGCATGATTCTTCTAAAATGTTTCTAGTACTAGAAATAAAACAAACCAACAAAGGGAGAAAAGAGAGAGAGGGAGGCAAACCAAGAAACAGACTCTGAACTGAAGAGAGCAAACTGATGGTTACCAGAGGGTAAGTGGGTGGGGGAATGGATCAAATAGGTGATGGAGATAAAGGAGGGCACTTGTGTTGAGCACAGGTGTTGTATGGAAGTGTTGAATCACTATATTGTATACCTGAAACTAATACTACATTCTATGTTAACTAACTGGAGTTTAAATAAAAACTTAAAAAAAATTAAAATGTTTCTGGCACTCCAGAGCTAAAAGAAGTTAAAACCCTGAAGCCTTACTGCAAGATTGGAATAGTAGCAAATTCTTGTGTTTTAAATTGGCATCATTTTATAGAATTCTAGAAACCCATGAATATACTGAGTCTTAGAAATTTGTTTTAAAAGAATAATAAGGAGCCTGGGTGGCTCAGTTGTTAAGCGTCTGCCTTCGGCTCAGATCATGATCCCAGGGTCCTGGGATCCAGCCCCACATTGGGCTCCCTGCTCAGCGGAAAGCCTGCTTCTCCCTCTGTGACTCTCCCCTGCTTGTGTTCCCTCTCTTGCTGTGTCTCTCTCTGTCAAATAAATAAATAATTATATTTAAAAGAATAATAAAGTGATCTGATTGAGTGGTTGAACTTTATTATTACAGATGTGAAAAAAGTTTCTTTGAAGCTAGAGATCTTCGTCAGCACATGAACAAACATCTTGGTGTGAAGCCATTCCAGTGCCAATTTTGTGATAAGTGCTATAGTTGGAAGAAAGATTGGTATTCCCATGTGAAGTCTCATTCTGTCACTGAGCCTTACAGGTAGATAAATTTGAGCAGGATCTGAACTTCTTTGAGATGTATGTGTACTTGGATTAATTCTTTTGGATGCTAGTGCTTTGGGGGGAAAAATTCAGGTTTTTGGGGTTTTTTTACCCCCATTATAGGTGTAATATATGTGGCAAAGAATTTTATGAGAAAGCATTATTCAGAAGGCATGTAAAGAAAGCTACCCATGGAAAAAAAGGAAGAGCTAAGCAGAACCTGGAACGGGTATGTGAACAATGTGGAAGAAAATTCACCCAGCTAAGGGAGTATAGGAGACACATGAACAACCATGAAGGTAACTATACTTAATATTATGTATATATGTAAGTAGAAAGAAAAGCCCATCCAATATTGAGTCTCTCTTTACCAGCCCTCTTGCCTGTTACCTCATCCTCCTTTGCTAAGAGTTGAAACTCATATTATGTGATATTTATTGAAGTGATTGAGGTGATCCTGAACCTGGGAACCTAGTTACTGTGTACATAGATAGAATCCTTCTATAGTAAGCTTAATATTCTAGGTCAACATTTTTATGCTGAACGGGAGTATTGGAAGCTTCTGTTACTTTACCTTAAGATTATAGGATTGCAGAAAAGGTTAAGTAAGACTATGCATGGAAACTCAAAATTGTCTCTCAGTAACTTCTATCTCTGGGAACACCTGTGGAGAGATTATATTGCAGAATCTTGTTCATTCTAAGGTACACCATTAGGTCCTGAGTAAAAGATTGCTATAATCCAGATAGAAAAGATTATGGGCTACTGTACTTAAAGAAAAGCATTATTTATCAGGGAACTTTAATATGTTTTGTTACTTGTACCTTACACACACACTTCTCTCTCTCTGTCTCTCTTTTTTAATAGGAGTTAAGCCATTTGAATGCTTAACATGTGGAGTAGCCTGGGCTGATGCCCGATCTCTAAAACGCCATGTCAGAACACATACTGGTGAACGGCCCTATGTCTGCCCTGTATGTAGTGAAGCCTACATAGATGCTCGAACACTCCGGAAACATATGACTAAATTCCACAGAGATTATGTGCCTTGCAAAATTATGCTGGAAAAAGATACCCTTCAGTTTCATAACCAAGGAACTCAAGTGGAGCATGCTGTTAGTATCTTAACAGCAGACATGCAGGAACAAGAAAGCAGTGGTCCTCAAGAACTGGAGACGGTGGTGGTGACGGGAGAGACCATGGAAGCGCTGGAAGCTGTTGCGGCGACGGAAGAGTGTCCGTCAGTATCTACGCTCTCTGACCAAAGCATTATGCAAGTGGTTAATTATGTGTTGGCGCAACAGCAAGGACAGAAGCTCTCGGAAGTGGCAGAAGCTATTCAAACTGTTGAAGTTGAGGTGGCACACATTTCAGAAGCAGAGTGACTGTAGCGGTGGAGATCAAAGAAGTGACGTTCCCATGTATACTGAACTCACAGAACATCTGTTCACATTGCAGTGTGTGACTGTCTGCCTAGAGTTTGTAGGTCAAGGCTCCGGGCTGTTTGGTGATTGAACATTTCCAAACGGTTTGTCTGGCTACTGGGTTCTGTTGAAAAGTCCATTTACTGTAAAGAAATTGAAAACAAATCTAATTGATGGCATTGGTTTATCATGGTGTACTTTTATGAATTAATGTTTATAAAGGACTGGACTAAATTAAAAACTGTATAGTTTCACTTGCATTTTGACATTATTACATACTTTGAGTTTAAAAGGCTGCACTAGTCAGATCTTCTTTTATTCTGAAAATAGAGAGGTTCTGTGATTTCTTTTGCCCTGTTTATAGGTTTAAAAAAATTCTAATATAAAGCATTTTAGTAGGATGCATAGGTATATTACATTTTTAAAATGCTTCAAATCTGTGATTCTTGACTTACTATTTATTTTAACCCCTTATAAGTCAGGGATTTATTCTATTTTAAAGCACTTAATGAGTTATATGTTGTAATCAAGTTTGCACAGTATACTTACCTAGATGGGGAACCCTTAAATAAATAGCTGATTTCTTAATGCCATTAAAATGCATGAAATGCCTATTAAAGCCTTACTATATACTATCTCTTCAAGGCAAGTAAATTGACCATGAGCAAAGAACACTGTTATTAAACACTGTTGATGGGAAATTTCTCCTTAATAACATGGGACAATGAATGAAAAAAATCTCATTCTTTTGCTGAAGAATGAACAAATTAAAACTAGATTTGGTATGTTTGCAGCTTTTGTATCATGTTTAATTGTTCAATTTTGTTGAAAAACTGCAATTTAGAAATAGGATAGCAATATGGACTGCTACCGCAGTCCTGTGGGTACTGTGTAATTGTCAGGTAACTTCAGAATATTGAAAAGTCTTCAGGTCAGCCCTGATTTTAGTATACTATATAAAGAAGTTGATTATGGTCCACCAAATTGTTGAAAATAAATTATTTTTAAAAGTTACATGAGAATTAATTTGTGTGTTTGATTCTTAAATTCCCACTTCTAGAAGCTATCCAGTTTTCTGACCTTCAAAGTAACCACGGGGAGATGCCACATTTCTCTTCTGTGGGAAACTACCATTCAAACTATAATTGTTAAAATTAAACTTTTTAAGTATTAGAAGCTAATATAAGGTATAAAATGAAGATATAAGCAAATCACATGTAAATCATTCCTAAAGCACAAGAAAAGAATGTGCCTTGATGTACATATATTAAGATACTTATTCCAGTTTACTTTAAAAAATGGCTTAAAAGATAAAGACTAAATGTGATGCCATGCATGCATTATACCTGCATTTGCATTTGCAAATTTCCCATTGTTTCTGTAGCTGTGTGGCTGACTTTCAACTTAAAGTGAATTGACATACAGTCTATAACTTTATAATGGCTGCTTGTTTATCATACCTTTCAGTTAGTGAAAATGTACTTCAACCTGACTAAAATTTGGAATTGTGTCTTTTATGTTCCATCTTCACCGTTGTTATTAGATTTAGTTAATTGTATAAGACCATTAATGTATGTCATAAATTGTAAATAAAAGATGTTGAACCTTGTTTAAAAGCATAAGCTTTGGACCTTGTCACTTTTCTATTCATAAATCAGTTGCTGTTTTTTGGTATGTTATTAAAGTTAATCCATTTTTAAAGGCAAGGGGAATTGAATACATTAAAAAATAACCATTGGCTGAAAACATAATATTAAAACTTCTCACTCATAAACATAATTTTCCCACAAAATTGGAAGTAGTATGATTTACTGCCTACCTTGGATAATTTTTTTTCTAAAGATTTTATTTATTTCACAGAGGGAGAGAGATCATAAGGGGGCAAAGAGGCAGGCAGAGCGGGGCGGGGGGGAAGCAGGCTCCCCACTGAGCAGGGAGTCCGATGCTGGCCTCGATCCCAGGACCCTGAGATCATGACCTGAGCCGAAAGCAGAGGCTTTAACCCACTGAGCCACCCAGGCGCCCTAGAGTGAGACTTATAGGGCACCTGTGAGGCTCAGTTGGTAGAGCATGTGACTCTTGGTCTCGAGGTCGTGAATTCAAGCCCCATGTTGGGCGTGACTTTCTGCAAAATGTGTAGAATTACATAAATCCATGTAGAAACAAGTGTTAAGGTTCCAAAAATTCAGTTTTATATTGCCATGGGAGAAACTTCTATCTTTAATTTACAATTCTTTCTTAGAAACATGCATTGCTTTGTTGTTGTGACTCTCCCCTAATTGTGTGGGTACCCCCTGGTTAAATGTACTTACTACTCCTGCTGCCAAGCAGTTTAAGTCATAGCTGTTAGTCTCTGAAATGTATGAATTGATAGCACTGAATGAATTCTCTGACATGGGTTTTAATCTGTTTTATTAAAAGTGGCTGTATACAGAATTTCACAGGGTTGCCTAAACTACCGGACTTAGAGCTAATCCAAACCTTCAGTATTTTGTCCTTTTTTAAGGTATTGATGCAAGCTATCTGCACATGCATGATGTTTCCTGCTCATGATTCTTCTTGTCAAATCTGTAATCTCTTGGAAATTCCTAAATAGTTTTACATCTGATGTTTGGAACATACATAATAAAAGCCTTTGCTTCCTCTTGATCCTATATATTGATCAATTAGAGTTTGTAAAAGCTTGTGGAGCAAAGATGCATAAGTAACTTTTTTTTTTTTTAAGATTTATTTATTTGACAGCACAAGCAGGCAGAACATCAGGGAGAGGGAGAGGCAGAAGCAGGGAGCCCGATGCAGGACTCAATCCCAGGACCCTGGCATCATGACCTGAGCTGAAGGCTGATGCTTAACCAACTAAGCCACCCAGGCGCCCCTAAGTAACTTATTTAATCAGTTTAAACACACCATGCTTATAATCTATTACTTGATGTTTTGAAGTTTAAATACTGCTGTTTACTGGATTTTTCCTCAAGAGTCTTAGGGATTTGGGATTATAAACTCACCTCCAGTAGGGCCTCATCTTTGCGAAGCCTGTGCCACCCACGTAGGTTGAGGGGTGGGTCCTTCCAGATCAGTTTTGTATTTGCTTCTGCTAGGTTGTTCCAAGAGTGTTCATGGTTAGGAATTACTTTTATTTTAAGTCAGACTATGGTTGCCCAGACCAGCACCTGTAAATTTGAACTTCAGGCCAGTTTGAGAGCAAGCTTGCTATTCTCAATCTTCAAGGGAGGCTTTTGCCCACCAACAGTCCAGCCTGAGACAGACAAGAATCCTATCTGCCTGGACTGGTGAACTGAGTTTTTTCCTGGCTCTTCTTTCACTGAAGATGTAGCTCTTCAGTGATCCCATTGTTTTGTTTTGTTTCTTTTTTAAGTAGGCTCCCTTCCCAACTTGGGGCTTGAACTCAAGACCCTGAGATCAAGAGTCACATACTCTACCAGCTGAGCCAAGGCACTCTAATGGTCTCAGTAATGTGCTTAATTTCTTTTTCCAGTTTCTGTAGACCTGAATCCTGATCACATTGCCTTTTAGCCGTCACAAGCCCCCTCTGAAACTGCTAATGCCATCTACCACAAGACTACTACTACAGGTTCAACTCCACTTCCTCCTATCTGGAAGACTGGAGGACATTGCCTTTCTTAGAAACTTAGTATTATGGGTGCCTGGGTGGCTCAGTGGGTTAAAGCCTCTGCTTTTGGCTCAGGTCATGATCTCGGGGTCCTGGGATCGAGGCCCGCATCGGGCTCCCTGCACAGCGGGGAGCTTGCTTCCCCCTCTCTCTCTCTGCCTGCCTCTCTGCCTCCTTGTGATCTCTCTCCCTCTGTGAAATAAATAAATAAAATCTTTTTTTTAAAAAAAAAAAGAAACTTAATATTATGATTTTCAAAGGAGTTTGTTACATTTTATCAAGTGGAGAGTTAATTTCATGTATTTTGATCTCTTCCAAACTCTGGAAACCAAATAGTGCTTCTTTAAATATTTTCTGTTCGGTTTATTTTTATTTCCGAAAGTTTTATTTCTACCCTCAATACCTCTTTCACTCTCCCCATCTTTTTCTTGCTTCCTGATAACCTTCTTGGAGTTCCTCAACCTGACCTGTAACTGTTCTTACTCAATTATCTATTCTTCATTTTAAAAATTGTATTTCTTATCCTAGTATTTCCAATTAGTTCTTCATATTCCTGCTTCCCTTTTCCATTCATCTTTCCTTATTTTGCTGTTTGGATGTATTCTGTTCATTTTAAACTCTTACTGTGTCTGTTCTGTGTGTTCTGAAAAAAAAGTATGTGTATATACCACAACTTCACCATTCTACCATTGATGGGTATTTGGGTTATGTTCAGTTTGGAGTTATCTTGAGGAATGTAGGAACATTTGTATCATCTTGGTTATATACATGGGTGTGCATTTCTTTTGGATACATAATTTAAGAGTAGAATTTATGGTACTTGGATTGGTAAACCAAAATATTTCCCAAAGAAGTTATACCAATGTACTCTAACCAGTGGTGGCTGCTCTGTGTGCTTACTTAGTACTTAGTTTAGCCATTCTGAGATGAGCATGCATAGTATCCCATGTAGTTTTAATTTACACTTCCCAGATGACTAGTAAAGCTGAACTCCTTTTCATTTATTTGTTGGCCATTTAATCGCCTTTTTGTGAGGCAATTGAATGTCTTACCCATTTTTTAATCGCCGCCTTTCTGAAAACAAGCTGTTTTGCAATTGCCATCTATTTTAGAGCTTGTCTTTTCATTCTATTAATGGTATCTTTTGATGAATGTAAGTCTTTAATTTTAACGTGGTCCAGTTTATAAGATTTTTTTATAGTATAGATTTCCAGTTATGCACACAATTTTCTGAATACTCTGATTTTTTCCATTGTTCAGCAATGCCATCTTATATAAATCAAAGGTACATGCATATGTAGATTTCTTTCTGGAATCTGTTCTGCTTCTTTATTTCTGTACTCTTGCACCAATTCCTGGCAATATCAAATTCCAATACTAAATCCTTACAGTACTTAGGACCATACTATCTTAATACTGTAGGTTTATAGTAATTTTAATATCTGATAGAGTAAACCCTCCCACTTTGTTCTTCTTTCAGATTGTCTTGTATATTCTTTACCTTATAAATTCTATAATGAACATACCAATTTCTATAATAAAATCCTGTAGGGATTTTGACTGGAATTGTATTGAACTTCTAGATAAATTTGGAGAGAATTGGTGTCTTTCCAATAACTGAATTTTCATTCCATGAACATATATATATTTTTTTTAAGATTTTTTTTATTTATTTGACAGAGAGAGACACAGCGAGAGAGGGAACACAAGCAGGAAGCCTGATGCAGAGCTCAATCCCAGGACCCTAGTATCATGACCTGAGCCAAAGGCAGACCCTTAACAACTGAGCCACCCAGGTGCCCCCATAAACATATTTCTTCACTATGTAAGTCATCTTTAATATCACTCAAAATGTTTTAGTTTGTGTAAACCTATTAGATATATTTTTATGCAATGGACAAAAGCTGTCCACAAAAAGCTACAGCAAAACATTCTAAAAGGTGAAATGTTGGGGCACCTGGGTGGCTCAGTGGGTTAAAGCCTCTGCATTTGGCTCAGGTCATGATCTCAGGGTCCTGGGAGCAAGCCCCACATCCGGGCTCTCTGCTCAGCAGGGAGCCTGCTTCCTCCTCTCTGCCTGCCTCTCTGCCTACTTGTGATCTCACTCTCTGTGTCAATAAATAAATAAATAAATAAAAATCTTAAAAGATGAAATGTTTAAAATTTTCTGACATAGGAAATAAGACCTTTTATCCAACAACCTTTCTAAATTACCTTATTTAGTTTTGACTGTCTCCATACCCAATTATATTATTTGGAAGTAAATTTCTCCTATTCTAATTCTAGCTTGCCTTATTGCTTTCTATAAGAACTCCAGTACAGTGTTAAGTAGGTGTGATAGTTGGCATCCTTGTCTTTTTTCCCATCTCAGAGTGAAAATCTGAAATTAACATAGTGAGACAGATAGCTTCAGAATGGGGGCTTATTGCCAGAAAAACCAACCATGTGATTAGAGTTAGAATTCTAGCTCCATGCCACAATCCCCACGGGGGAGAGGGGCTCCAGCTACTAATTCATTAATTAACCATGCCCATGTAATGTAGCCTCCACAAAACTTAAGGTGACTCGAAGAGTTCCTTGTTGCTGAACATATGGCTGTACTAGGTGGGTGTCACACCCAACCACAGGGATAGAAGGTCCTTTGCTCCTGCCTTCCAGACCTTGCCCTCTAGGTCTCTTCCACATGGCTTTTCCTGAGTTGTAGCCTTTATAATAAAACTGTAATTTTAAGTATAGCACTTTAAGTGAGTTCTGTGATTTGTTCTACTAAAGTATCAAAGGAGAAGCTCCATAGAAGCCCCCAAATTTGTAGTCAGCCAGGCAGAAGAGTGGGTGGTTTGGGGATATCCAAGACTTGTAGCTGGCATCTGAAGTGGCCGCAGTAGTCCTTTGGGACTGAGCCCTTAACTTGTGGGGTCTGTGCTAACTCTGGGTCTTGTCAGAAATGAATTGTATGTAAAAGCCTGTGGTGTTTGAACCAAGATCTCTCCTTCCCCAACCATGTCAGCTCAATGAGGTGGAGACACCACTCCAGACTACCGCATCCAAGATCTCCCACTGGCTCCCAGTTGGAGGGCTATCTCTATCTGGGAGGACATCAGTCCCCTCACCCTGCCCCCAGTTATCTGTCTGAGATAAGGCCGGGTACGTGTGGTTGAGAGGTGGGGTTTCCCCTCTTCCATCCAGCCACCATTTGTGGAACAGAGGTTCTACCTTCGGCAAAGTGAGCTGAGGATATTGAGGCTCTGACCACTGTTGTCTCTGTTCATGAGGTGGTGCTTGCCTTTCTTAACAAACTTCCATAGGTTTTTCTTGAATATATGTCTTTTATTTGCTGCTTGGCCATTTTGAGGTACTTTAAATGGTTGCTTTTATATCTGTTTTTACAATTTTCACTGGTTTCATCGGGAAGCGGGTCAGCACAACTCATCCACCATACAAGTTGATCCTCCTCCAAATCATTTTCAATATTTCAGTATTCTTTTCAGGTGCACATGTAATATTCTTCAGAACAAATCACATGTTAGGCCACAAAACACCACTCAATAAATTTAAGACTGAAATAGTATCAAGTAGTTTTCTGACCACAACTGCAAACTAGAAATCAATTACCAGAAAAAAGGTAGAAAAGACATAAACACATGGAGGCTAAACAATATGTTACTAAAGAACCAACAGGACAACAAAGAAAGTGGAAATCAAAAAGAAAAAAAGATTTAATTTCTTTATTTGAGAGACGGAGAGAGAAAATGAGCATGGGGAGGGGCAGAGGGAGAAGGAGATGCAGACTCCCGGCTGAGCAAGGAGCCTGATGTGGGGCTAGATCCTGGGACTCTGGCATCATGACCTGTGATGAAGGCAATTGCCCAACTGAGCCACCCAGGCGCCCAGCAGCTGCTTTGTCTTAAGTTACTCCTATCAGAGAAAGCAAGATCTCTGGTAAAAGTGATGATTCCTGATTTTCTTCCTTAGGGCATCACATAGCCAAAATCTGCCATAGTATTTAAATGGAATAGAATGATATTTTTAATATTTTTTATTTTAAAAAATAAAAAAATTTTTTAAAGATTTTTAAAAATTTTATTTATTTGACAGAGAGAGATCACAAGTAGGCAGAGAGGCAGGCAGAGAGAGAGAGAGAGGAGGAAGCAGACTCCCTGCTGAGCAGGGAGCCCGATGCGGGCCTCAATCCCAGGACCCCGAGATCATGACCAGGACCCTGAGATCATGACCTGAGCCGAAGGCAGAGACTTAACCCACTGAGCCACCCAGGTGTCCTTTAATAGTGCTTTTTAAAAAAGATTTATTTACTTGACAGAGAGAGCACAAGCAGGGGGAGTGGAAGAGGGAGAGGGAGAAGCCGACGCCCTGCTGAGCAGGGAGCCTAACGTGGGGCTCAATCCCAGGACCCCAGGATCATGACTTGGGCCCAAGGCAGCCGCCTAACTGACTGAGCCACCCAGGCACCCCAAGAAGAAACATGTTTAAAAGCTGGGAAAAGTGACTCATTTTTTTCTCAAAGTGATCCTCTGAGAGTATAACTACACTGAAATCCAGTCTTGAGAAATTTGCTTGTATGGTTATATATATATGTATGAATGTTTATACAGTTAATATACATACACAGCATTACAATAGTGTTGTTAGAATATTTTGAGAGTTTTATATCCAACTATTATATTTGTGGTGGAGAGGCACCTTGTGACTGAGTTAAACCACTGTTCACAGCTTGATTTTTTTTTTTTTAAGATTTTATTTATTTGAGAGAGAGAGTGAGAGAGAGAGCATGAGAGAGAAGGTCGGAGGGAGAAGCAGACTCCCTATGGAGCTGGGAGCCCGATGCGGAACTTGATCCTGGGACTCCAGGATCATGACCTGAGTCGAAGGCAGTCGCTTAACCAACTGAGCCACCCAGGTGCCTGATTTTTTTTCTTAATAAACTTTTTTTAAAGAACAGTTTTAGGTTCATAGCAAATTTGAGCAGAAAAGTAGAGTTCCCATATATTCTGTCCCCAGAGATACACCTTTTCATTCTCAATATGCATCTTCACTGGAGCACCTGGCTGGCTCCCTCAAGAGAGCATGTAACTCTTGACCTTGGGGTTGTAGGTTGGAGCCTCACACTGGGTGTACAGATTACTTAAAAATAAAATCTTTAAACAAAAAAAAAATTCCATCTTCAGGGGTCCTGAGTGACTCACGTTAGTTAAGTGTCTGCCTCTTCATTTTGGCCCAGGTCATGATATTGAGACCAGTGTGGAGCCTGCTTAAAATTTTAAAATTCTCTCTTCCTCTGCCTCTTCCCCCACCTCTCCCTCTCAAGGTAAAAAAAAAAAAAAGCATCTTCACTTAGATTTGCTTTAATCATTTGGCAATGTTTCAACATCTACTAAGTACGTATATTCTTTCAATGTTACTTTGTTTGCATTACTGGATTTCAAGTGTTCTGTTGCTTGTTTTGACCTTTTTTTTTTTCCTTATAGTCAAGGTATACAAATTATATAGGAAGTTTGTTTTATTTTGAGGCATGGTTATGTGGATAAATTCAGTGTTCTATTGATTTATCCAAAACTTACATCAACTATGATTTAGTTATGGAATTCTGAAAATAAGAAGCAGAAATAAAACAAGCAACTCTAAGTGTAGGACCAGCATGAAATCAAGACAATGCTAGACTCCGAGTGAAATATGTTTTGTGGTGCATTTGGATGACATACCAATCAGTGAGAGACACAAGGTTTCAGGTAACTGTTCCTGCAATAAAGTTATAGTGGTTATCCTTGGTATTTTACATAGCACACAAGTTTTTATTTTTTTAAAATATTAAGCAATGTGAATTCAATAGATACTGCTGATCAAATGTTCTCGGAGAGGATTTACCTTCAGGGGGAAAAAATGATTTAGGATAACAGCACTCTTGGACTACAAGAAAAAATGTACACAGCTATGAATTATTTCTGTGTCCATGTACAATAATTAAGTGGATATCTGCTGTGATGTGGGTCAAAGCCTTTGGTCTAAACGAGTTCTCACATGAGGCGCCTGGGTGCCTCAGTGGGTTAAGTGTCTCCCTTCAGCTCAGGTTGTGATCCCGGGGTCCTGGAATCGAGTCCCCATATCGGGCTCCCTGCTCAGTGGGGAGCATGCTTCTCCCTCTGCCTGCCACTCCCCCTGCTTGTGCTCTCTGACAAGTAAATCTTTAAAAAAGAAAAGTTCTCATATACCTAATTCAGACATGCGAGAATGACAGCAAACCTAATTCACCTTATTTACGAATACCTCTACTCCCACACTCATTTCTCCAATGATCCAAGTATGGTAGGATCGATGCAGGAAATTTGCAAAGTATAGGACAATGAAAAGAAGTAAAAAAATAAAAACAAAGAGCAACAATTAGTGCTACCCAACGATTCCTGTGGGGGTGGAAGGGTACATATTACCAGGGATTTGTCATGGAGTTAAATCGGGGATTCCCAAAATTTATCTTCACTATTGATAGTGGGCACCTTGGTATGCTGTCTTCCCTGCAGCAGCCACACCTCCTCCTCAAAGATCTGAAAATTGGCTTCTGGGTCCCTTCTCTAAGATGTTAAATCTTTCCCTTGCTCACTTACTCCCTATGCTCTAAAGTGGTAGATGGTCCCTGCAGTCGCTACTTTTGCTACACCTGAGAGTTCTCACATTAACAATCTTTATACAGATCATCCTTGACTTAGGATGGTATTACATCCCCATAAATCCACTGGAGTTGGAAATAATGTCAAGTCAAAAATGCACTTAATACACATAACCTACTAAACACCAGAGCTTAGCTTGGCCTAACTTAAAGGTGTTCACAACACCTACATTAGCCTACGGTTGGGCAAAACCATCCAACACAAAGTCTACTGTATAATAAAGTGTCTAATATCTCATGGAATTTACTGAGTACTACACTGAGAGCAAAAAACAGAACGGTTGTGTGTGTACAGAATAGTTTTTTTTTTAAGATTTTTATTTTATTTTATTTTATTTATTTCACAGAGGGAGAGAGATCACAAGGAGGCAGAGAAGCAGGCAGAGAGAGGGGGAAGCAGGCTCCCCACTGAGCAGGGAGCCCAATGTGGGCCTCGATCCCAGGACCCTGAGATCATGACCTGAGCCGAAGGCAGAGGCTTTAACCCACTGAGCCACCCAGGTGCCCTGTACAGAATAGTTTTAAGTGTATTAGTTGTTTACCCTTGTGACTAAATGACTGACTGGGAACAAGCACACTGCCAGCCCAGGAAAAGACAAAAATTCAAAATATGGTTTCTACTGAACGTGTGTGTGTGTGTGTGGTTTTTTTTTTTTTTTAATAATCTCTATGCCCAACATGGGGCTCAGACTCATGACCCTGTGATGAGTCACATGTTCTTCTGACTGAGCCAGACAGGTGCCCCAAACATGTATCACTGTGCACCACCATGAAGTTGAAAACTGTAAGTCAAACCACTGGTAAGGTGGGGACCATCTGCATTAGTTTTCCCTTGTTGACATAATCCTGAAAAAGCCTTTGACAAAATTCAACACCCATCCCTGATAAAAAGCACTTAAGAAAATAGGAATTGATAGATACTTTTAACATAAAATATTTAGTCCTAAAACCAGCATCTTATTTAATGGTAAAACACTGGAGACATTTCTACTGAGAACAAGAATAAGGCAAGGGGTGCCCGTTATTTCTCTTATTCAATACTGTACTAGTGGTATTAAGCAATACAGTTAGGAAAGAAAAGTGAATTAGAGGCACAAAAATTGGTACAGAAGTAAATCCAACTCTATTTGCAGAGTTGTATCTATGATACACCTGCAAAATCCTAGAGAAACAATGATAAAACTCAATAAAAGAATTCAGTAAGATAGCAAGACACAGAACAGAGAGAAATTGCCTTCATATCCTAACCAATCAGCACACAATGGTAAGGAAAACCCCATTTCAATAACAATAAAGATTAAATACTTAGGAGTAAGCTTACAAGAAATAGGCCAAACCTATATGAGAAAAAACTTAAAACATCCCTGAATGACACAAAAGCAAAGTACTCTTGATTATGATGCCTTATTATCATAAAGATATCAGCTAACTAAAATTAGAACCTGATCTCACAAATGCACAAGAATATACTCCAAATTAGTAAGAATCTACTTAAATTTTTAAAAAGTGAAACAATACAAAAACACAAGAAAAACATGGGTAAATTCCTCTGCAATATCAGTATAGAGAAAGGCTTTCTAAATATTAACACGAAATCTAGAAGCAATAAAAAATTAACAGTTTACTACATTAAAAAATGAAAGCTTTCTGCACTGAAAACCAAACAAAAAACCACCAAAATCAAACCCAAAAGACAATTAATTGGGAAAACCATAATACATCAAAGATAAAGAGTTAGTATATAAGGAATTCTTAAAATCTGAGAAAGGATTAAAAACCCATAGTAAAATGGGAATGGACAGCAACAGACTATTCATAAAGATATTCAGATGGCCCTTAAGTAAAGAGGCTACCCTACCTCATTCATAGCTAGAGATGCAAATCAAAACTAATATGAAATACCATGTTTTACCTATCTGATTTGGCAAAAATTAAAAAGTGTGACCTAAACATTATTGTTGGCAAGGCTGTGAAAAGAGGCACGCGCTCTCATGCATTCCTGGTGGGAAAACAAACTTGGTACAACCCTTTTGGAGGAGATTTAGCAAAATCTAGCAAAAGTACATATATACTTATATTTTGATTCAGCAATCCTATTTCTGGGAATTTACCTAAAGGAAGATACATCACAACAATATGAAAATACACATGCATAAAATTATTCAATTATAGCATTATAATGGCAAAATATTGGAAATGACCTAAATGCCCATACATAGAAGAATAATTGTATAAACTACAGTATATTCACACTATATAGCTTTTAAAAAGTTTTTGGAGTAAGAGCTCCATGAACTGGTAGTTTCCAAGGTATACTGTAAAGTTGGGAAGAGTTAACTTTATAACATGCTACATATCATGTAAGAAAAAAAGGGGGAAAATAACCACTCATCTATTTATTCAAAAGAGACCTAGGAAAGATAAAACAGAAACCAGAAATAGATTACCTATAGGGGATAGCAAACAGGATAGAAAGGCTACGCAAAAGAGAAAGAACTAGAAAGGACAGGAAGGAGTGACACTTTTTGTATAGTTCCAACTTTTAGGACTATGCTGGTATTTTACATACAAAAAAACCCCCCAAATTAACAAAGAATGGGCAGCATTCATTATGAAATACAAATGAAAACAAGTTAACTAATTTCATTACAAATGAGTAGCATAATCATACTGAAAGTGTAATAAAGAACCCACATTACTTTGTAAAACAGTATTTTGATTATGCACTGTAAGACTTAAAAAAAAGGAACTATACACAAATACTGCACAAGTTGGCAGGCTGTTTTTTCATTGGTAGATATATGGTTAGTAATTCTGAAAGTACTTTATGTGTATTCTAGAAATTGGAAAATAAAAGTAAATATATTACAGATAGATTTCTTACTGTTGGATAAAAGTTTCAAATATAGAAAGACTAGAATGAATGAATTCTGGTGTTGGTCTGGTATGGGAAATATCAATATGAATTCATGGAAATATACACATAAAATATATGCATACATATACACATACGTATTGATCTAGAAATATACATAGATGTGTATATTACACACATTATCTAGCTCTGTGAAGCAGGCTAGAAGCAATGATACCTCAGTACCAATGAGTACATCTAGTACTGATTCTGATTTCTAAAGACCACTGACTCTAGAAGGAACCATGGATGCTTAGAGAAATCACTAATTCCAGGGGTGGAGAAAAGAAAACCCAAGATGAGTGCAGTGTATCTTTTGGTGCCGGAAATTAAGCAAGTATTAAAAGGATGGAGTCATCTAAAAGTCATCTGGGTCAACTGGAAGGGGTCTGCATGGGCAAATCTGGGACATTCTGACTTACAAAATAAATAATGGGTGGTAACCTAAAGAATAACATAAGGAAACACGGGTCCATTATTAGTAAAATAAATAAATAATGAATGGGAGGGATTCCTCATAGCAGAATTTCAACCATTAAAAGCAGAAGAAATGCTGGAAATAGCAAACCATCACTTGGCAAAATACTACAGTAACAACTGTTTCAGGAAAGAACCATGGGGGAAGAAAAAGAACCATGAATGCCTACCCTATTAGTGGGCAGCAGCATGAGAAATAGGGTACTTACACAATCCCAAGAATTTCCCCACAAGATACTAATTGCAAAGGAAACAGTAATCTGACAGTGGAGAAATTTGGCAGACACCACCTTAAGCAAGTGGTCAATATTAACATTACTAGCAACAGGACACATTAACATCATACACTTGCTGCTACACTGAGGACACATCAGTTCTGTGCTATTCTTGGCAAAAATTCATAAATTGAATTTAATTATGAGGAAATAGTAGGCAAACCCCCAAATGAGGATCTTTTAAAAATAACTGCCCTATCGTTCTTAAAAAAGTCTAAGGTCATGAAAGACAAACACTGAAGTGTCCCAGATTAAAGGACTAAAGAGAGACAGATAACGACTACACCATGTGGGCTAATGAAGTGGATCTTTGACTAGAAAGACATTAATGGAGTAAATGGTGAAATGTGAAGAAAGTCTGTAGAACAACGGTACAAAGTAACATAGTAAAGTATTATAATGTTAATTCCCTGATTTTGACAATTGTCCTGTAGTTACTTAAGATGTTAACATTTGGAGAACATGGAATACCTTGTAATACTTTCAGATGTTTTGTAAGTCTGAAATTTTTTCAAAATGAAGTTTAAAATTCAAAAGAAGTATTTTCACATGACCAGGAAAGTAACTTCCCTCCACACTAAGTCAAGCTAACCTTGATTGCTAAAGCTAAGGAACAACATTGGAAAATCCAGAGCCTTCATTTGTAATTATTCAAACTGGAATGAATCTTAATACTAAAATGTAGCTTAATTTTTTATTTACTAGGACCTGATCTACTAGGCAGTGGCCATATAAACATTTTGAACACACGAAATGGAGCCAATGGATGGTAGACACTATGTATACTTCTTCTAACACTTAGGGATTTTCAAAGATATGCGTTGGCAAGAGTTTCTACAGCAGAGGACAGAAAACACTTTGGCAGTGAAGAAGAGGGAGGATTTGGATTAAGTCTTTTCCAACCCCAGATATTGTAATGCTATAGAACTATGTGCTAAGTTAGGTAGAGTCCAATAAATATTAATTTTAAATTTCCCATTACTCTGGCCGACAATCTGGGCAAGAGCAACAGTCATAACATCTGGCTCTTCTTTTTGTTAAAAAACAAAAAACAAAACCAAAAACCCAGCAACAATTATGTAGAATAGAAAATAAGAACACTATTGAGTTTGACAAATTTATTGGTATTTTAGTAAAGACATTCATCTCAGTCGTTTCTCTCCCATCTTGATCTTAGGTTAGTATTTCACTTGAGTCAAGAAAAGAATATGTAGGAGAGGGATGTTATTTTAACATAAACAGTAAAATGGATAAAAGTGGAAAGTTTGCCTACATTAAAGCAAGTTAAATTCATGTATCTTGATATAATTAAATCATGTAAGAACTAATAGTTCTATATACATTTCCATTGTTTTACTTGGGGCTTACTCTAAACTTAAATGCAAATGAACAAATGTTAGGAATATATACAGGCTGCTTCTCTGGAGTTATCTATTAAAAGAGCTCAGCGAGTAGTTACCACCAATAGAATAGTCTGAAGCTGCCTCCAACTTAAACACTGCAGGAGTATTCGAAGAAATCATTATACTGTTTATCTGTGACTATGCTTTTAAAGATGTGTTTAACTGTCACATTAAAAAATAATTCATATACAAAAACTAAAAAAAAAACCCCTACAATACATAGATCTAACAACATATATGTGGTCAAAGAATCCATAAAATATGTTTAAAGATGCATTTTCTTTCTTTTTATCTTCAGTACCTAAAATGTGCTTTTGAGAGGCCATTAGTTAATAAGTGTACACTTCAAATAAACCATATTACTGTACTAAAATAAGAATTCTTGTATTAAGTTCAAATCAAATTTGCTTTCACAAGTTAGTAACTTAAGCTTTAACAAAGTTACAGAAAGTGCAGCTTTCTCATTTTCATCTTCATACAATGTTCCTTTTTTGGTGTTTTTACCTTTTAAAAATAAAAATAGCCAAATATTTAAGTACTGTGTACATTTAAATTTTTGGTGGTGGTTTGTATTTTAAAAGAAACAGCTTCCTTAGGATTTGCCTCAAGATCTGGTGGAAATGCTTACAGGAACTAGCTAATAACAAAAACCAAGAGAAGCACATTCAAAATACTGATTTACTTTGGTAGCAAATGGTCTTTGAAGACTAATGAAGGTAGACAAGACCCGTTAAAGTGAAGTGGGCTATTTCAAATACTCAACAATTTACATAAAATTTAAAAAAAACAACAACATTTTTTTGAAGAGCTAAGCAACTGTACCAACTGATAGCAATGCGGTTATCTAGTTTACAATGACTTGAAACAAAACAAATGCCCATTAGGAAAAAAAAAGCTGTTATTTTAATTTTATCTAACGTACTTTCAGTTAATAGGCCAGTAACATTTTCCTCCCAATACAATACTCCCTCTCTATAAGGCTGTTCCTGGGAGCCAGACACTTTAGGTTAATAAGGGAGTTAAGAGTAATTGCTTACAGTTTAATAGACAATAACTTTTTGCATTCCTCTTAATGTGCTAATAGTTGTGTCTAAAAAAATATGCAATTCTTAGAAAGGTACCATTTCTGATTTTTTATTATCTGTAACCTTTGGAAACTAATCACATGAAACTACAAAATTAGCAAATGTCTTGAAATCTGTATATAAAACATAAATTACCTCTAATTTCAAACTCTCATTTATTAGTGTACCACTCAATCTTAAAAAAAACAAAACAAACAAAAAAAAAACCCAAAAAAAACCCAAAAGGCGGCTCCAAAGATAGTCTTATACCATTCTTTAAAAAAGGAAACTGTTCCTTTTAACTTTACACCCACCCCACACCCCAATTTCAAAACACATCATTTAATTGTCTTGGTCATGGACATTTCCAAGATGAGATTTTATATTTCGCTCCCAGAGCTTCTGGTTATCAGAAAAACCATGCTTTCCTTTATTGAAGGAGTTTGGTCCTGCTGATGTTGGTGTATCCCTGTGTTAAAAGATAGGAAATTTATTTAAAAGTTACATAAAGTCTTTCGGGTCATGTTTTAACTCATTCAAAACATACTTGTTTAGTACCTATTATGAACAAGGGGCTGAGTATCACAAGCCCCTAGAGTTTTTAAAAAATACCCTTTCTATAAGACCCAGTCCTAAAATTTCAGATTCAGTAAGTCTGAGAAGAGACCAGCATCTTTAACAAACACTTAAGGTGATTCTGACATATAGCTAAGGGTGGCAACCACGACAGTTTTTAAAACTGTTGCCTGAAACCCTTTAATAGGGTCATAATATCAACGGATGGCTTGCCATCAGCAGCTATAAAAAATTAAATAGAAGAAAACCATGAAAATATAGTAATAACACATAAAAAGGTTCAGTGTTATTGTGGATTTGTGTTATAGATTTGCTTCAATTGTACATCTTTGACATGTTTTTAAATATAGAAACAAACTAGGTGTTTAGACTGGGTTAAAAGGTCTATGTATTTCTTACTTTAGGTTCCAGTAAGAAAGGAAAGCAGGCAGTCACTGGGACTGTTCCTATTTGAATCCTAGACTCCAAGTCCGACATGGACGCTTGCATATGGACTTAGTTCTCTGTGAGTTTATAATTTGGTAGAAATGGGGACAAACTATGGGCTGATTTAAATCCCAACTTTCTTACTAGCCTCTAAGTTACATATTTACATATACAAAGACAAGAAAACGGGCATTATGCTAACTTGATATTGTTATTTCCATGACAACAGAAACCATGGAGGAAAATTAAAATACTTGTCTGATTTTAGTATTTGGCATCTCAATTACAAAGGAAAAAAGGGCATGTATAATCAAGATTAAATGTAGAGAATAATATGACAGAATGAGTGAAAGCCTTTTCTTTTTTATACTGAAAAAAACTTAAATTTAAAATCAGAAATGTTTCTCATGGCTATCTGAAGAAAATACAGATTATATGCATCTGAAAGAAATATCCTTAGAATTGTTATTTTTTCATAAGGTACTCAATTTCTCTTACCAGGAGAGAAAATAAGATCACTGATAGCTCACAAAACAAAACTGTTTTGCCCAAATATGCAAGAGAAGCCAAAACACTAAAGTTCATTTTAAAAGATCATTCTCTACAATTTTTATAAAAAATATATATACCTTCCAATATTCTTCATCCTCATCTTTGCTTCTGGAGGCATTTCCTCTGGCTCACTCTGGAGGAAAAAAAAAAAAAGATGATACATTACATGTTTATTAAATTCACTTGGTTACTAACAATACTAAATTTTGTATCTAAGTCGTCTAGCATTTTCAATACTATAAATTTTGGTAAAAGGAGAAAAGCATTTATCCTAACTACATTTTAAAAAGAAACACACAGATCTTCAAGTGTGCTGGCTTTGCATAAAGAGACTTCCTAGAACCCAAACCATTTGTTTGCTATGCAATACACATTGTGCTAAGTGCTTTAATATGCACTCTTTTAAAACTCTAACAATCCTCAGGGCACTGCGTGGCTCAATTGGTTGAGCATCTATCTGACCCTTGGTTTCAGTTTGGGTCTTGATCTTAGGGTGATGGACTCAAGCCCTGGGTTGGGTTCCACGCTGGGGGGTAGGAGGACAGTCTGGCTTGGGGAATTCCCTTCCTCTGCCCCTCCCCCAGCTTGTGCCCGCTCACACGCGTGTGCGCGCTCTCTCTCTCTCTCTCTCAAATAAATAAATATTTAAAAGGAAAACAAAAAAACCCTAACAATCCTACTAGGTAGGTATAATTATCATCATTTGCATTTTAAAGGTGAGGTAAACAAGGTTAAACCATTCAAAGTAAAAAGCGAATAAATAGCAAAACAGCTGGATGCCAAAGCAAAAATTCTTGGGGTACCTGGGTGGCTCAGTCATTAAGCATCTGCCTTTGGCTCAGGTCATGATCCCGGGTCCTGAGACCCGAGCTCCACGTCGGGCTCCTTGCTCAGTGGGAAGCCTGCTTCTCCCTCTCACACTCCCCCTGCCTGTGCTCCCTATCTCCCGGTCTCTCTGTCAAATAAATTTTTAAAATCTTAAAAAAAGTGTTCCAAGCAAAGATTCTTAACAACTTTATGGTATTGCTCCTTCTAAAAACGTCTCCTTTACTAAAATGGTATCTTTAAAGTTCATTCTTTCCATACTTCTAAAGATGTTGAAAAGATACGTGATAAGTTAAATTCCTTCTAGATCTATTTTTATGTATGAATTTTGCTGGTGAGTTTTTAAATTTTTTTTAAAGTAGGCTCCACAACTGACATGGGGCTTTAACTCATGACCCTGAGATCAATAATCACATGCATGGTCTACCAACTGAGCCAGCCAGGAGCCCCTAAATACTCTTTTTTAAAAGAGTGTCCCCTTAAGATCTAGCCTAAGGAGTTTCTCCTGGTCAAATCTGAGACAATCTGAGCATTACTGCCTATTGAATAAAGAATCTATGAGCCTACACTTACATAAATAAGGGAAAGCTCTTCCTTACAGGAAGAGACAGTAAACATAAGAGATAAAACAATGAGAACAATCACCATTTGGCAAACATTCATAATAACTGATTCTGGCAGGAATCATCAATGGATGCTAACACTCATGGGAGTGTTTAAAAATTATATATTTTCATGTATTCTTTTTTTTAATTAAAGATTTTATTTTTAGGTAATCTCTACACCCAACTTGGAGCTCAATCTCACAACACTGAGATCAAGAATCACATGTTCTACTAACTGAGCCAGCCAGGCACCCAATAAATTTTAATTTTTTATTTTTTTTCATTTTAAGTAGGTTCCACACCCAAACAGAGCTGGAACTCACAATCCTGAGATCAAGAGTCATGTGCTCTACTGACTGAGCTAGCCAGGCACCCCCATGTATTCTTTTTTTTTTTTTTGAGAGAGAGAGAGAAACACAGAGGGAACACAAGCAGGACGAGTGGGAGAGGGAGAAGCAGGCCTCCTGCCAAACAGGGAGGCCAAGGTGGGGGTGGGGGTAGGGGGGAGACACACGAACATGACGCTCCATCCCAGGACCCAAGGACCACAACCCCCGGACTGAGCCATCCAGGCTCCCTGGCCTAATGTATTCTTAAAGCATATCCCCAGAAATAAATTTTAATTGCAAAAGGTAAAACAGTAATTTTAAAGTACAGAAATCTGGCAGACATAACTTTAAGCAAATGATCAAAGTTAACACTGTCAGTAATGGGACATATTGACAACATGTGCTCCCTAATATGATACATTAAGAACTTGGCATTACCTCTGTGGTATTCCTGCCAAAGTAATATGAATCTAATCATGAGGAAACATCACACAAATTCAATCTAAGGGATATTTTACAAAATAACTGGCCAGAACTCTTCAAAAATGTTAATGCCATAAAACAGAAAAACCCAAGAATTGTCCAAATTGAAGGACACTAAGGAGACCACAACTAAAAATATATTTTTAAATTTCAAAATTAATTAAATGGATGCTCTCATTGTCCAACATACTTTAGACTGATACATATCCAAGGTTACTTAACTATGTTCTGCAGAAAAAGGAAAAACCATGCACACATTCTTTTATCTAAGAGACAAGTTAAAGTTTATATCCTTCACCATCAACTTATTAATTTCTCCATTTGCAGAATGGGAACAACTACATCACATGATTCACAGGAATATATGGAAGATAAAGTAAAGTTAACGTGAATAGATATCCAAATTGCTAAGTGTTCAAAGTAAGCTAGTACTATGATGTAGGAACTTTACTATTTCTAGCCTCTCTACTTTTACATATGCTGTTCCCTTCCTCCTATACATTCCTCATACATTCTATACATACCAAAAAGCTACCTAATCTCTTAAGAATTTCAGAGATGACAGAAAACATTAAACATTATTTAGTACCTTTCAAACTTTTTTTGAGGGGGTGAAATACTTTTTTCCTCCATAAAATCTTATTTGGGTCCCTAAGTATCGAACAGATTAAAAAACAGCTACGAGTAAAAAGAGGGCAGGAGACCAGAGCCCCGGTTGTTAGGGATCACCTAACACCACAATAGCTCCTGAGACATTTCAACAGAATCCCAGAACTCGAGTAGTAGTTTAAAAATATATGATTTAAACTGAGCCTTCATTTTACAGATGAAAAACTAAGGCTCCAAAAAGGAAAACTGACTTATTCACAGGCTTTCCACTGGTTATTAACTAGACAAGACAGGAAAAGAATCCAGGTCTTCCCATTGCCAGTCTAGTAATCGTGGTCTTTCCATGCTGTTGCATCTAGTTACTCAGCCTCTCTTCCTTCCCCGAATTTCCACACAACTTTGTCTTCAGCAGCTTTTGACTTTTATTTCGTACTATTTTATGCCCTGCTAGGCTGAATTCCTAGAGGAATATGTCTGATTTATCTTTATAATCTGTGTCTAGCATATAGAAATCACTCCAATGTGTATGGTGAGTAAGTCCAAAGGATACAGTGATAACCACAGTAATTCTTTACCTATTGATTTGGGCTCCAATCATTCCATATTCATCCTTGCCCAAACTTCTCTACAGAAATCTCCAGTACACTCAAATGCAGCTGCTAATAAGTATTTACTACTCTTATAACTCTTTGCTTTAAAACTACTCCTCAGGGTGCCTGGGTGGCTCAGTGGGTTAAAGCCTCTCTGCCTTCGGCTCAGGTCATGATCTCAGGGTCCTGGGATCGAGGCCTGCATCGGGCTCTCTGCTCGGCGGGGAGCCTGCTTCCTCCTCTCTCCTCTCTCTGCCTGCCTCTCTGCCTACTTGTAATCCCTCTCTCTGTGTCAAATAAATAAATAAAATCTTTAAAATAAAATAAAATAAAAAATAAAAGTATTCCTCAGTTTGTCAAAATGCTGCCTAATGTTCGGTATACAACTCCTAATTCTTCTCTACGTATTTTTCCCAATCACTTCAGTCCATAGTATCCTCCTCTGAATGTATTAATTCTTTTTTTTTTTTTTTTATTTATTCATTTGACACAGAGAGAGAGATCACAAGCAGGCAGAGAGG
>LNAC01000051.1:4167642-4179280 GCA_002007465.1 Ailurus styani
AGAGAGGAGAGAGGAGGAAGCAGGCTCCCTGCTGAGCAGAGAGCCCGATGTGGGCCTCGATCCCAGGACCCTGGGATCATGACCTGAGCCGAAGGCAGCGGCTTAACCCACTGAGCCACCCAGGCGCCCCTGAATGTATTAATTCTTAACCATACTGCTTTTGGGAGCAATTACTCATGTACCCTGTTAATACTTAATTGTTATACAATGGGGTCACATTTTAAGTGGGGGTTAGTTTCTAAAGTCAGAGACCAAAGAGAAAAATCAGTCAAAATGATGCTTAAAATTCCACATCATATGTTATTGATAAGCATAAGATAGTGAGAGGCATAAGGAAACTAAGACTGCCTAAGAGAACAGCAGATAAGCAACTCATGCTCACTCTGGAACACGTGCTCATTGAATCGATTTCTAACTGAATCACCTGCACTATTTGCTATTCCCCTTGGGGATGCCAGAAGAAAGCATTACAGCTGCCTTTTTGAAGCTAAATGCATGTACTATGTCTCACCACTGAAGACTCCAACTGTAAAATTATTAAAGACCGCAGCATTAAATTTCTTTTTTTGGACCCTACATATTTCCTAGCACATTATGTGTACTATTATTGTTCATAATAAGCATTCGTTTATTCAATTCTTTTTTTTTTTTTTTTAAAGTAGGCTCCATGCCCTGCGTGGGTCTCAAACTCATGACTGTGAGATCAAGACCTGAGCTGAGATCAAGAGTCAGACACAACCAAGTGAGCCGACCAGAAGCCCCTGTTGATTTAATTCTTAACTTCACAGCTCCTAAGGGGAATATTTTAAATAATCCTACAACCAAATAAAATAGAAATATGCAGATTTTGCAGACGTCGCAAAAAACAAAAAAACTATCCAGAATTACAAAGAAAATTCACTAGTACCATTAATACAACCTACAATCTACCACTAAGATCTTCCTTAAAGAACTGCTTAAAGTAAAATAAACAAAATTAGGTGTTGACTTACATCTTCATCTTCATTAAAAGCTGCTGCTACTGAAAGAGTTTTTGGAGCAAGCGTTGGAACAGTTTCTTTAGGCTTCTGAAGAAGAAACATTAAGAAGTATCACATAATGTTAAAAAAAATCACGTAATGTCTATACAGGCTTGCTTAATGATACAAATAACTTATCTTCAAAGACTGATTTTATGTTTTCATAGAAACATATAGTAAGGAACTCAGAACAAACTTTAAAGAAATCCATTTTTTCTTTTAAAAAATGTGGTTATCAATGGGTAGTTTTAACTTTATTAATTATATCCATTTGTTTTCATCCTGTAAAACATTTTCTAGTCAGGATATAGAGTATCATTTAGCTAAGGGGTACCTGAAAAATGTAAAAGAAAATTAGTAGTACTTTCCCTCGGTAACAAAAAAATGAAGTGCAGTGTGCCTTGAGAACATAAAAGACACCAAGACTCATCTCTCTACTGGCTAGCCTTCTGCCCTGCAGCCTGTAAACATGTTTGTCTTCTATCTAACCTAAGTTTCTGATTCAGCTGTCCCCACTATCTTCATCCTCTCATCCATTCTGTCAACCAACAGCAATCTGGCTTCCTCTCTCATTCCCCCATGGCTCCTCACTCACCTAGAATAGGGTGACCTTGGTTCTATAGGGTCACCAATGACCAGTGCACCACTTTTGACTCTAATCACCAGCGACTTTTTGAAACACTCCCACCTTGACTTCTCTGACAATGCTTTTTAGAGGCTATCCTAATTCTCTGATCTTTTGTTCCCTCTGTTTCCTCCTGTTACCCTCCCCCAAGTGAGACACCCAAGATTCTGTCCTTAGGGATCTCTCCTTTCCTTTTCTGTACTTCCCTAGTCAACTCCATTCACTCCCATAGTTTTAACTACCAAATCCTATGTCTGCCCCAAACAGGATGTCATATGTCTACTGGATAGCTCCACTTAGAGCCCCAATGGGTACTTTAGTTTCATAGTGTTCTAAGTACCCAACAAGCCAGAAAACCTTTTCCTCAACTTGCATTCTATTGTAAAGTTTTGTTGCTTAAATCTCTATCTAAAAGACCTACATCTCCCTCTAGATTCCCATCAACTACTGACACCTAAGGCCCCTTAGCATTACTTGCCTCAACTACTGTTAGAAATACCATCTCCCCACCTTCAGAGTTTCCTCCCTCTAATCATCTATAATGCTACCAGAGTGATAGTTCTAAAATGCAAATCTGTGTAAGAGTTCAGTTTCTATACAACAGTTCCATGGCTCTGTTAGAACCTAACTATATTATGTAAGTCCTTTATGATTCCATTCTGTGGTCTTATTTGGGGGGCTTTCTATCCCCAAGTGGTATCCTTTGCATACCACTTTCCAATTACAAATAATTTCCCAAATGACTTCACATCTAAACTGCTTCTAAACAAAATTCTTTTTATCTGAGATGCCCTTTGCCTCCTGTCTACAGTTAAAGATAACTCAAACATCACCTCATCAGTGAAATCTTCTCTGATCTACTGAAACAAAATGAACCACCCTTTCTATAACACACTTTTATAAATGTTTGTTTTTTGAAGGAATAAAAAATGTTAACTTGGAGATTATGCATGGAGACTCTAGAAATATCCTTTACTCTTTTAAAGATGTCAGGTGTTTGATGTACATACAACATATGACACAAGTACGTGCCTGTTGATCAACTGCCTTTTCACATCATATAATCAAAAGCAACAGTTTCAACTATTTTTTGTATCTTAAAACTCACTTCCCCAAGATGACTGTGTTTATACTAAAGTTTACTTTATAAAAACAGGTTTTTGTTTTCCAAAGATTAAGAAGTTTTACTAAATAGGCTTTATCAAACAAAACCCTCCTATCTAAAATGATCAGCAATAACTAAATCATGTTAATGATTTATAAAAAGTAGGGATCTGGATATCTAATTTAGGGGTGTGCTGACCACAGTAAAATCTATTATTAAGAGTAATATCTATATGGAAGTGTATGTGAGAATACATGTTTAATGACTATCAAACCCCCCCCCACAAATATTTATGCAGTTGGTCTAGGCAACTTTATAATAATAAAAAAAAAAGATTGAACAGAAAGAATCAGCTCAAATAGGAAAAGTCATGATGTAATGAAGTTAAAAGCTATATGTCTTTTGTCCAGAATGAATTTTTTAAAGAAAGGAAGAGAGAAAAAGGCAAAAACAACATAGGGTGGGAGTGGGGGCTCTGAGAAATGGTAGCTCTTTTAAAACTAGAAGTGTAACTCAAGCATACTGACTCTAGTGGGAACCTGATCCGTATTGTATTTTTAAGCTCTTTGAATGAAACACCTAACACAAAAATAAAGCTATATGCATAGGGCAAATGAACATTAATTTTCACAGAACAGATATGAATAAACAACTCAAAAGCAATAATCCTAATAATTTTAGGATTATTCTTCTTATACAAGAATGTAACTATTTCTAAAGCTAACAGTAATATACTACTTAACATTTTTTTCTTAAGGATCTATGTGGTTGAAACATGTGAAACTGTCACTTTTGTATGTCAGAAATAGTCAAACTAGAAACTTACATTTCAATCTAATATTTCAAAACTTTCCAGATACTCCATGGTAATAATTATTAATTCAAGTTTTATATTTAAAACAAGGGCCCAAAAGTTGATCTGTCATAGAATATACAGGGCTCAATGTCCATTTGTAGCTCCAAAGTAATCAGAAAGTTCTTATTAAGTAATAACTTACTAGTACTGATTTCTACAGATACTATTTTTAATATTACCAGAATTGAAAGACAAGAAAAATAAAATGAACTTCTAAAAATATTTTTCAGAGGTTTCTGCTCAACTTGGAAAAATTCTAAGCTGTTACTTTATAAATCATACATTCCTTATATAGTTGCTCCTTCTCAGATTCCGAACTTCTTAAAAAAAAAGTTTTCTTTGGTTATAATTTATCCACACCATTCTTGAATACAAACCTAGTAACTTCTTAAATATTTACATGTTAAGTTCAGGCACTAATGTACCTTTTTAGACTCAATTTACCATAACCCCCTAAAAGCAGGTTCCTGAAACAAACTCTCAAGTCTCATTATAAACATCATACAGACAAAAGAACAACTCACACTTGATCCAAGTTTGATGGATATGGCTGAGGCTTTCTTTGTCGTCTGACTACCTATGGCAAATCCAAACTTGGAGATCTTTGTAGGCTTTGTTGGGAGGTCTGCAGCTTCTTCTTCAGCTGATCGCTTCTCAGCGCTGCGACTGGAACTTTCCCCTCCATTACTGGAAGAAACAGTCTTAGTTTTCACAGGTTTTTCTGCTTCTTCTTCAGGTCCTGGTGAAGTCGAAACAACTTACCAAGATGAGCTATTTTTACTGAGCAGATTGATGGGAGCAGCAACCTCAAAAATCATCGTTATAAGGAAGATACCTCTGCAGTTGTCACCTACTGACCCAACAGTCTCTTCCACTGTTTGTTAGAGTATACAGCAGGAACTGAGATTGTGTGGCAGTAGAAGAGGCTCCCATGAATTAACTAGCATAAAATACAGAGCAATTTAAAATTATAAACATAGAGTTCACAAAATCTAAGACCCTTCAACTAAACACTATTATAAAAGTTACATAATAATCGAATCAGTTGTGGGATTTTGCTTTTTAGAAATTAAGGTCTATAAGTTCTTCTACGCAAACTAGGTTGTGAGCAATTGATCACATCACAGGATAACACATTTGATTAATAAATTCTGACATTCTTCAATTATGTACTACTAGTTATACAAAGTACCTAGTTATGAATGGCCTATTATTACCATAACTACAATATTAATACAGCCTGGAGTAAGTTTCTTGAGTGATGTGTTCCTCACATACCTCTCACACAATTTTTAGAGTTGAAAAGGAAACTGAAGGAAGACATCAAGTCATTACCTCTCATGTAACTCAATTCTACTCTGAAAGCTTAATTATCACCTATTTTAACAATCATATTTAGTTCTACACACTACTTTTTCTCAAGAAAGAAAGATGAGCTAATTATAATTTCACATAGTAGAAGCCATACATATGTAGATTTGGAATGCAAGATGGCTTTCAGTAATTTTGCTTGTATTTGTATTAATCAGTGACAAAATAAGTTTGCATCTTGAGTATATTTGGTCCTTTACACTAGAAGGCTATTTAAGAACATATGGAATGGTAAGATAGAAGTACAGTTGATTAAAAATTTTACTTTCCCCAACTGACCCTACAGAATGTTTTCTGTTACACTAAATAGTTTATTTATGAAGAGAAGATGCTCTAAGCAATAGCCCTGACAATAGTTAACAGGACAAACAACTAGAATGGGAGAAAAGTGCAAAATCAAACACAAATAGATGGACAAGTAACATTAAAAAAATCCAGAGGCAATAGCCGTCGATCTATATAATTTTGGAATGATGAGGTCTTTAGATTAATAAGCACTTTGACAGAACATTTGATTTTGTTTACAGGAAAGATAATAGGAACTCTTTATTCCCTTTGGACAAGGAGGATTAGGGGTTTTGGGATTTCCTCAGGAGACAAAGATAGCACTGGAATGGTTGCTGGAGGTGCCATTTACTTATTTAGATATGAAATTACAAAAGCACTTGAAGAATATAAGATCAATATTTAATAGTTGACATACAGAAATCAATTCAGAATTTCTAGGGGCACCTGGGTGGTTCAGCAGGTTAAACGTTTGCCTTCAGCTCAGGTCACGATTTCAGGGTCCTGGGATCAAGCCCTGCACTGGGATCCCCATTCAGCAGGGAGTCTGCTTCTCCCTCTCCCTGTCTCCCCACCTCCCAATGCTCTCTCTCAAATAAATAGATCTTTAAAAAAATTAATTTAGAATTTCTAAAAAAAAAAAAAAGACCGTATTATGCCAACATTAGTTTTTTCAAAGCCTGTTTAGAACTAAAAGCATTATTTAAAATTTTATTCTGCATTCTATTTACAGTTTTAATCAAGTATGAGTTTTACTATAGAAACTAAACAATGGTAACTATTTCTTTGTGACTGACTAAAATCGAAAACGCAGTCTCTAGAATTATGGGAACATATAGAAACATATAGAAAATGCATTGCATTTACATAGACAATCTATACACTAAGGCACAAGTTTTGTGCAAACACAAACTCTGAAAAACATCAAAACAAACAGCATAAAGAACATTTAGTCTTGACTGCAGTATACTCTATTCTTTGAACTGTGACCCAAGAGCTACACATAATTAGTCAAGATTTCCAGTTCTGTAAAAAAAACACTATCTTTTCTTAATTCCAGGGCTCCTTTAACCCAGAAAATAAGGGGTGCCTGGTGGCTCAGTCGTTAAGCGTCTGCCTTCGGCTCGGGTCATGATCTCAGGGTCCTGGGATCGAGCCCTACATCGGGCTCCCTGCTTGGCAGGGAGCCTGCTTCCTCCTCTCTCTCTCTGCCTGCTTGTAATCTCTCTCTGTCAAATAAATAAGTAAAAATCTTAAAAAAACAAACCAACCCAGAAAATAATTCAGGAACAAAGAATCTAGAAAAACTAACTAAAGCACAAGAATAAAACAAAGTGAAAAAAATAAATCTTACTATAATACCATTAAGTGTGACAACTGGCTGAACTAGTGTGTGATAATATATGGAACACAATACTATCTATCCAATCTTTTCCATAATGCTACAGAAAAAATTTCTATAGACACTGCTGTAGAAAAGGTAGCATGAACAGGGGAGTTGGGAAAACCACCACTAATTAATCAACTGGCAGCAATTCAATTTTATTCACATTTGCTTTCCTGTCACCTTAAAAGGCAATCTATTAAGACCGCCCATATCTCAGGTCCACATTGGAAATGGAACATATTATGTCTAACAGGTCATTTCTAAACGTGACTGATTCCAGGGACACCTGGGTGGCTCAGTCAGTTAAGCGGCTGCCTGCGGCTCAGGTCACAGATCCCAGGTCCTGGGACTGAGTCTTGTATCGGGCTCCTTGCTCAGGGGGGAGACTGCTTCTCCTTCTGCCTGCCCCTTCCCCTGCTTGTGCGCAGGCTCTCTCTCTCTCTCTCTGACAAATAAATAAAATTTTTAAAAATAATAATAAAAAATAAATAAACATGACTGACTCCAGATCCAGCAAATTATTTTTGGACGTAGTAAATAACTGGCTGTGCTCAACTCTTAAGAAGTTTGTTGGGTTTTTTTTTTAAAGCCACTGTAAATACTCAACAGCTTTAGAAAATATCCACACTTCAGTGAAGAGATGGGGGAAAAGGAGTAAAGGAAGAAGGTGGGTGTACTATTAGTACTCATTACTTAGCCTTAAATGGCTCAGTATGTCACATGGATTGAAGCTTTTATTTTTCTCTTAAGGTAATCCTCCTCTAACAATTACATAGTAAAATACACAAATATTTAGGAAATAAAGCAAATGGAATTAGCAATGAAAATGGAAAAGCGTGACAGCCAAATCTATTATCAATGTGACTGTTATTATAGACTCTACAAGTCTATATAGAGTTCGTTAGGAAAGAAAATTACTTCAACGTAATGTGAACTTTGAAATATATCATTAAATATAAACCTTAATTTCTAGGTACATTAAAGTGTTTTTCTTTAAATACAACATGTACTACATTTTAGCATTTGGGGCTTTTAAGAACTGCTGTTTTCAATTTATTTAATGGAATCTTTCTATTTTGGACCACAGAAAACAAAATTTTTAGATGACCATGGATCAGCAATGTGAAAATTCTTAGCAACATGACTTATATTTTAAAGAATAAGTAAATATGTGATCAGTTTTCTAAAAATAAGAGAATCACAATTTATAGCAAAACATGCATAAAGTTATATAAATGTACTAGATTCTTTATCAAGGAATATTTTAATAAAAGATTTTTATCTAGTTTGCATTCATTCTGAGCTAACAAACTGTGTAGTTAATGTGAAATCAAATTACACGTGCTACTAGCATTTTTTTTTTCTTTTCTTTTCCATTGAGTAGCTGGAAAGCCTTGGAGGACAAAGTTACCTTACTTTGGGGGGGGGGGAAGAGTCCCTAGTAAGAAAGTTTAAGTCCATAAGGGTATATCCTTCATGACCCATTTGTATTCTGGTAGCTTCCTCTGAAAAAAAGGGCACGTAGCTACCTCTCCGAAAGGACTAGTGTGCAGCTTAAATGAGAACATATTCAAGCCCTCCTAGTGGCTGGCATAGTAAACGTCACTTTCATTAAAGTAGTTCTTAGATAGCTTAAAATAGCACAAGAGGGCCATGATTTTGATATGGATACAGCTTTTGATATGGATATGGATACAGCTTTTTTCCTAAGATTTCTATTTCAAAGAGCTACAAAAATGTAGCTGAAGGGAGAATAAAAATCTGCCTAAAGCCTTATCCTTAGCATTATCCTCCTCTTTAAGGTGAGAGCAAGTTCAAGTACATAGCTTCTCTTACTGACATAAATTCATTCATAACTACTTACAAAAAATTACACTCCCAACTTACTGGACTGTTCAAGAGGAGCTAAAAATCAGCTCAGAAAGACCCTAAGACAAACTTGAGAGTGTTTCAAAACAGGGCCAACTTGCCACAAAATTAGCAATTCAGCAAATCCACAGTATTAACTGTTTTAGCTATGATTTCTCTGTACAAATTCATTAAAAATGTCTGACATTCAGAATTGGTTTATATGCAACAGCACTATCTTGTTAAGGCAGGCACATCCAAGGCAAATTACAACAGTTATTAAGGGACAGTACTTATTTTAAATCACCAACAAGGATACCATAATTTTTGATATCATCCAAGTTAATTTTATACTACCACCCCATATACAAAAAGATGCTACAACAGAAACATCAACATTCATACTAGAGTTAATTATCCCTAACTGAAAGGGTGATGGATAAGTTATACAGTCCAGTTATGCTGACACTTAAGGTACATTTTGGTAACACATTAAACACATCTTTAAAACGCTCAAGACACTTAAAGAGCTATTCTACAAAGTTAAAAGATAGTCTAAAAGCCAGTTAAGATTCTTTAGGTTACAGATCTTTGGTTTTCTTCAAACTACTTATTTTTTACGTCATTTTACTCAATAATATCCAAGAAAATTTTGAGGGGGGAAAAAAAATCCCTAATGAGATAGGACTATATAGTTTAAACTGCTGTTTAAGTAAGTAAGTGAACATTAGGCTTTTCTCAGTTTTTGTTCCCAAGGCAATTCACATTAAACGTAATGTTAGTAAGGTCCTAATAACGGCCTTCATATACTATTAATCCTCGGTATTTTCTCAAACTACATACTTTCAGGGATAAGATTTGAGGGAGTCAGAATAGAGAGTAACACTTAAAACATTCTAAAGATAGTATGATCACCTCGCACGTGTTGTTACTCGCCTCGTTGCGACAAAGGGGGGTGGGGGCCTGGAGAGATGCTTCTTCCCCTCCAAGCACAAGGCCCCAATTTACAGGGGTGGAGGATACAGACTGAAGACAGCTGTAACCTGAGTTCGCATCGTAACAAAACACAGGAAAAGTCACCCTAGCCTATGAAGCCACCTCAGTATCTGTCATGCGGTTAGCTGGCAAGAGCCTACCTCAGAAAAAGCAGATCCTTCAAAGGCACTCAAACCCTAACCCTAGACCCCGCAGTTTAAACCAGCGGGCAGGCAAAGGTATTCTTTCCCTCCATCTCGAACCATCCCGTTCCAGGCTCGGTATTCGGCTTGAAAATAAGAGAAAGGCCGAGGTCCGCGTCCTCGGCGAAAAGGGAGAAGCCAAGTAACTCCTAGGTGTAACTTAGAAGCCAGCGCCGTAGGAAACGCGGCCTGCGGCCAGTTCCTGCAGCCACGGCTCGGTGACTCGCACTGTGTGTGTGCGCGTGTGTGTGTTTTGTGTGCTGTGCGTCTCCGGTGTGGCGGTAGCGGCTCCTGCACTGCCGCTCCTGGGCCCACCCCGAGTTCGGTCCCCCCTTCGGGTACCCATCTCCCCTCTCCTCGGAAGCAGGGCCTCCGGGGGGGGGGCAGCAGGTGACGGGCAGTGGCCGGCTCTCCCCCGGCAAGGAGGCGATGTGGGCCCGGATCCCAGCGGGCCGCGCCGGGCGTGCCCTGGCCTCGTCTGGGCCCAGCACCTGGCCGGGTGAGCGCCAGATCCGCCCATTCTCGCCACCATCCTACACCCCCCACCCCGGGGACCTCAAAGAAAGGCCCAGAGCATCCCACGCAGCCCGCAACGCTGGGGTTGTGTTCACCTCCGGCGGCTCCAGCTCGCTGCGGTTTCTCAGCCTTCTCCTCTCCCGCCTTCCCGTCCGCCATTTTCCCCGCCGCGGCCTCCCCTGCAGCCACGCCAAGGACGTCACGGCCCCGCCCAGCAACCATTGAGTGTCGGAGCTAGCCGGCGAGGCGGCAGCCTAGAGCGGCCCTGGAAAGTGAGAAGAGGCCATTTTGGAAGCGGAAATGAACGTGACGTCATCTGCGAGTCGCCTCTGAACGAAGGGCGGGGAAGGTTGGCTTGCGTGCCTATGGAGGACTGGTTTGGGACTTGATTATAGCTTGCTTAGGATTTCATAGGAAGTAGGGGAGATATAGGAGCATCATTCTGCAAACGTTAGTGGGATCTTGTAAATTTTCGGTAGACCAGGGTGTGACTACAGCTGAAGCGAGCCGACTATATTCTTTCTGGCCTTTTTGGATCACCTGTTCTTTCTTAAAAAAAAAAGGGGGGGTGACTGGGGGGGCCCCTGGCTGTCTCAGAAGAGCGTGGAGCTGATCTCGGGGTCCTGAGTTCCAGCCCCATGTTGGGTGTGGAGATTACTTACGTATATAAAACTTAAAAAAAAAAACAACTTAAAAACAAAACACAAGATTTATGGTGCGCCCTCGTGTCAGACACTATCTTGCTTAATCCTTACAACAGTCCAATGCAGAATTACCTCTTTTTAAATTAGCTATGAGAATTGAGGCCAAAGAGTAATTTGTCTAAGGTCACGTAGCCAAATGGTAAAACTACTTTTTTCTGTAGGTCGTAATTGTCATACCAAGTTAAAGGAAGTTATCTTGGTGGACTGGGTGGCTCAGTCGCTCAGGTCATGATCGCAGGGTGTCAGGATCAAGTCTCACATCCAGCTCCTTGCTCGCGGGGAGCCTGCTTCTCCCTGTGCTAGCTCGTGTGCTTTTTCTCTCCGACAAATAAATACAATCTTTTTTAAGAGAGAAGTTACCTCATTCAGTTAAGATTGCAGTCATGTCCACTTTAGAAAAGTTTAGTGAATCCCTGTGGTTTGCAGAATGAGGTCCCAATGTTACATTGGGCCCAAGCCTAACTTTCTAGACTCATCGTCCCTTTCTCTATATATTTATACTACTCTCTTGCCATATGGGGTCAATTCCTTGCCTAGGGGTGTTAACAGAAATTAGTCTTAAGGAGGGGCGCCTGGGTGCCTCAGTTGGTTAAACATCTGCCCTCAGCTCAGGTTCTTGGGCTGGACCCCAGCCCTTCATCAGGGTCCTTGCTCAGTGGGGAGCCTGCATCTCCCTCTGCCTGCTCTCCCCCTGCTTAAGCTCTCTCTCTCGCTCTCTGTCAAATGAATAAAATCTTTTTTTTT
>LNAC01000051.1:4179483-4268550 GCA_002007465.1 Ailurus styani
TGATCCCAGGGTCCTGGGATCGAGGCCCGCATCGGGCTCTCTGCTCAGCAGGGAGCCTGCTTCCTCCTCTCTCTCTGCCTGCCTCTCTGCCTACATGTAATCTCTCTCTCTCTGTCATATAAATAAATAAAATCTTAAAAAAAAAATTCCATACATTATGAACACAGTCAAAATTAGGTAGCTAGTTAATATTTACTTAGCATTTATGGGCCAGACTCCATATTAAATGTTATTATATGAGTCAAGAACTGTTTTCTAATCTCCTTTTCATAAAGGAGGAAAGCTGAAATTTCAAAGATTAAGCAATTAAGGCATCAGAGCCTACAGTAGAGCTGGAACCCAGGGAGTAGGGCTGGGAATTGGGAAATCAGTAAGGTGCCCTAGAAGCTTTGTTTACCTCACTCTATTGTGCCAGTCCTGCCAGGCGATCCTAAACCCTGTTCTTAAGCACTAAGCTATTTTATCTTCATTGTATCGAAAATGGCTCAAGTATTAGCACCGTGCCACTTAGTTCAGTCAAAGGTTGAAATTCATTCACATCACACTTATCAATTCTAGGTTTACACATCACTTTCTCAAGGCCATTCCTAATCCCATCATGAGTTTAGGTTAGGCATCCATCGTTTTTCCACTGAACTTCATACTCACCTTATTAAAGTGCATAATTTAAAAAAAAATAAAGTGCATAATTTATAGGTTGAAAGCTGGGACTTTAAAGTCAGACAAATATTTTGATTCTGAGACTACACTTAAAGGCTGAATTTTGAGTAAACTTTATCTTATCTGTAAATCTTATCTGTAAAAAAGGTACTATTAAGCAACTAAGTTATAAGTACTATAATATATAATAGTTCAGTATAATATGTAATAATAATAGTATAATAGTTGTTTAATTCATGTAAACTGCATATTGCTTGGCGGAGTAGATACTTAGCAGTATTCTGTAAAAGATTAAATCCTGCTTTAAGAAATGTATTGGATTGCATATCTCATGTTAATTTCCAGTTCAGAAACTAGGTAGAAGTAGTTGACCATCTCTTTCTATTTCCTATGTTTTCAAAAAATTTAACAGTGCAGGTAGTCTACAATGAACATTTCCTAAAGTTCTTTTCTTAGGAAACAAGTACACAGTTTCTCAAATATAGTAGGACTTACTAGGTAGCAAGCAGCAGAAAGCCAACTCAAACTGGCTTAGGCAAAAAGGGGGAATTTATTAGAGGAATTACCAGGGTATTGCATGAGGTTTAACCAACCAGTGAAGGCTAAAGGCAAATCTATAGCTGGACCTCAGGGATAATTGGAAGTAGGGATTTAAACAGCAACAAAAGTTGGCCTTATTTTTATATGTAAGCTTCACTCCCTACTATATAACCTGTCTTCCTTCATAAAAAGGAAGGCCACCATCAATTCCAGAGCTTCCTAACTGTCAAAGTCCACCATCAGACAGTGACACAGGTTTAGTTCTCAAATCCAAAAATCCTAGAAAAGGGTTGTGACTGGCCTATCTTAAAGTCAGATGCCCATCTCTAAGTTTAAGTGAGGTATCTCCTTGGGGATAATCAGCTGTGGCCAGGACAAGGTCTGTAAAACTATGGCAGCTTCCACTCAAATTACATGGCTGGAGAAAAAGGGAAGTTTTTCCTCGAAAAGGAAAGCTGGGGCACCTCGGTGGCTCAGTCAGTTAAGCATCTGACTTCGGTTCTGGTCATGATCTCAGGGTCCTGGGATGGAGCCCCTGATCCAGCTTCCTACTCAGCAGGGCATCAGCTTGTCCCTCTGCCCTTGCCTCTCCCCCAGCTCATGCTCTGTGTCTCAAATAAAATCTTGAAGGAAAAAAAGGAAAAAAAAAAAAGGAAGCTCTCTACACTGCAATAGGGAAGTGCCATACATAAATCATCAGGTAAACCCCCCTTTTCTTCCTAAGAGGAGACGAAATGAATTTCATTCCCCCAAATCCCCATTTTTCATAATATAGGCAAATCCCATGACATGCCAAGGATGTCTTAACCTTTTGTTTAACCAAGATTCAGTTAAACTATAAACTTCAGTGCCTATGACATGCTCAGCACTGTACCAAATGTTACTTAATAAGTGAACCACCACCTTAAGTTTAAAATCTCTTCTGTAACAATTTTTGATAAAAGGGTAGTTGTTGACATTGCTGAAAGAACATTTAAGAAGGAAAATGGAGGGGTGCCTGGATGGCTCAGTCAGTTAAGTGGCTGATTCTCAATTTCAGCTCGTCATGATCTCAGGGTCCTGGGATTGGGCCTGGATCAGGGGCCTCTGCCCTGAGAGTCAGCTTGAGGATTCTCTTTCCTTCCCCCTGCTCTCTCTAAATAAATAAATCTTATAAAAGCGGGGAGAGGGGCACCTGGTTGTCTCAATTGGTGAAGCATTTACCTTTGGCTCAGGTCATGGTCCTGGGGTCCTGGGATGGGAGTCCCTCACCGGCTCCCGGCTGACCAAGGAGTCTGCTTGTCCTTCTTCCTCTTACCACTCTCCCTGCCGCCCACTCATGCACACTTTCTCTCTCTCTTTCAAATAAATAAAATCTAAAACTGAAAATGGAGTCTGAGACTCAAAAATATTCACAAAAAAGCCACAGCAATGGTACAGTTGTTTTACTGGGCTCAACAAACTTGGACAATTCTTTTTACTAAGCTTATTAAGTTTATTTTTATAGTAAACAAAATATATTTCCAAAGTTTTGCAGAAATTTAATTAATTGGGGGAAAACACTTCAGTTAGTTTGGAAGACATCCTTTAAAAAAAAAGAACAAGTGAATTCCATTCAGGAAGAAACAGACCAGTAGAACTGTACTTCCAGTCCATTTTCCACTCCTTTTTTCTTCCAGTTTTATTGAGAAATAATTGCCATTCATTACAGTATAAGTTTAGGCATACAGCATCATGGTTTGATTTACATATATTGTGACCATTTATTATTATTATTTTTAAGTTATCAAATTTTCTCATTTAAGCCACCTTTCCTTGTGTGTATATTTAGGGAGCCTTTTGGAGATGAATTAAAGGTCTTTGATTTCTTCAATCTGTTGACAAACTCTTGAGAATGCTGCGTAATCTCCAGATAACCAGTGTGTTTTCTCTTAGGAACAAACTTCAGAGCCTCTTCCCAACTACCAGTGTTTTTCAGACATAACAAAATACGCATCATTTGATCTAAGGTGAGATTTTTGGTACCAGTATCCCACTGTAAATATTTATCTAATGGAAGGCATTCTGTTGCCAGCTTCAGGCGTTTTGCCTTGGCTAGGGATGTGCCTGTCTGCATAGCCTTATCAACAAAAGATCCCACTATATAAATTTTATCATGCTTGAAAGTAGTCATAACATTGGGAGAATCTGCAGTTAAATATATAAGACTACCCTTTGGGAATAAATCTACATGAGACTTTTCTGTTGCTGTTAAAAGCAGTTTGTCCCATTTTTCTCCATAACGTCTAACTAACTCTTTATGATAAGCACCATCTGTTTTAAGATTGCAGAAATAAAGATGGAAAGGATCAACATCTCTTCTGTTACATCCTTCACTTTCTAAAAGTTGGGAAACAGTATTCTGGAGTTCTTTTGGTTTCATAAAATTATCATAATCCATATCAAAAACCAAAGGTTGTCCAAACTGCATGGCCTGAGCACCTTTCCAGCCCATGGCAATGTCCATATTCCTATCCCAAAGTCGTAGAAATAGAAAGTTTTGTTGTTTATCTTCCTTAGTGGTTTCTAGCAACTGTTCTATTGCTTTTTCCTTTGTTGCTGCTTTCATTTCCTTTTTTATTTGATTAGCTTTTTTCTTTTTTTCCTTAACGTATAAATATCTCAAGTATTTTTTTTTTGATGTTTTAGAAACACATTCCATAGCAGTTTTGAGTTCTTCTTCACTGATGTGTTCTGGTACTTCTTTGCCAAGCAATCTCCACATCTCAATTAACTCCCTGATGGCAGCTAGAGGATCTTCATCCTTGCTACTTGAGACTGTTGAAACATCTTCTTGCACACTAGATTTCATTGTAATTTTCCACCCATCCAATCCCAGCTGTTCAGGAGGTGATGTAATCTCCTTTTTAGGATAGGACACACCTGATATTTTGGAAGAGCTGTATCTCTGCAGAATTGCTGAACATAAAATGCTTCTCTTCCTAGGAACGGTAAATGGCACCAAAAATCTGGCACAAGATCTTAAGGTGATACTACCACTCATTTTGAAGAAAATAGGCATGTAAGACCCCTATAAGAGAAGCAAAATGTAACGAAAAGTTAGATAAAGATTTTTAAAACCTGTCAACTAATTATGCAAGTATAAATTTGAGACGCCAAAAGGCAATTGATTTTTGAAACACAAAGTGAACATAACTTTATTTTCTGTACCATTTTTTTTTTTAAAAGATTTATTTGACAGAGAGAGACAGACACAGTGAGAGGGAATACAAGCAGGGGGAGTGGGGGAGGGAGAAGCAGGCTCTCTGTTGAGCAGGGAGTCCGATGTGGGGCTTGATCCCAGGACTCTGGGATCATGACCGGAGCTGAAGGCAGATGCTTAATGACTGAGCCACCCAGGCGCCCCTATTTTCTGTACCATTAATTTTTCCTAGACTTCTGTGGCATAGAATCTGTGATCATGCATCAGGCAAAAAGTTTAAAACATATTTGGGTTCTTATTTTAGAAATAAATTTCACTATTGCTCTAAAGGAAAGAATAACTTGAAGAAAGATCCTTTTACTGGATCTTTCCAGTGTTACTGGATAGCAAAGTAACGTTCTGCTGATATGGGTGAGATCATGATGCTATTTCTTCTCCATTTTGTACTAAGTCTGGACACAGACTCAAACACAAGCTCTTAACATAAGCCACACACATGAACACAGCAAGACAAAGGGCAGAAGTTATACAGGATGGCAACTAGTAAAAAGCACTCAGGAGCTGCTATATCAATGCTCTCGTGTTTTCAAAACAGAAATAGGCAAATATCTACTGATTTAAAAACAAAACAAAAGAGGGACACCTGGGTGCCTTAGTTGGTTAAGCTGCTGCCTTCAGCTCAGGACACAATCTCATGGATCCTGGGATTGAGCCCCATATGGGGTTCTCTGCTCAGCGGGGAGTCAGTTTCCCCCTCTACCTCCCCATCCCCACTCATGCTCTCTCCCAAATAAAACGAGAACAAAACAAAAACAAGAACAAAATAAACCTCTTTTCTCCAGCGCAGAGTTTATTTTGCAGCAAATAATGTTATTGCCATGCAAAATGTCCAAAATTAGAGCAAATATATATAAGCTCCATAATTTTATCCTAAAGGTGTGGACATCCACAAAGCAATGAAGATGCTTAAAAACGTGAAACCAGTACAGGATTTGAAGAAAAAAAAAAATCAAGTTTTTACAAAATGCAACCAAAAAACTGAAATACTTGAAAAATTCCCTCTTCCCTCTGCTTCATTTAATGACTCTGCATGCTTCTGGGAGTGGCTCTCTAAACTGTGCCCTGATGCTCAGATGTCTTCCCCTCCTTTAAGAGCAGATGTGCCTCTGAATTCTGTCTTTAGCCACCAACCCCTTTTCCCCCTCATTCTAAAATTTTCCATGTGAGGTTTGATCCACCTCTGTGGCTTCAACCACCATGCATCAGAAGAAACACTTCAAATGCAGCATATGAACATAATCTTTCTCCCTTCCCTTCCCAATCTGCTTTACCTTCCACATGGTTTCAGGGAGGGACACTGCCATCATTCATCCATTTGCTGAAGCCAGAAACGGGGGGTCATTTTATTACCACTCTCTCTCACACCCACTATATCTAATCTATTTGAATTACATTCACTTTACTTTCTAAATACATCTTGAATCAATTTACTTCTTTTGAATCCCATTATCTTAATTGCATCCCCTAGCCTCCAGATTTGCTCGTCTCACCTCTAAGCCAGTGGGAGTTACTACAAATCTGATCAATGCACTCGTATGGTCCCCAATTCGTACTTTTAAACCCGCTGTTGCCAGGTTAAATTCCAAACTTATAAACATGGCTTTTAAAGTTTTCCACAAAATCACCTTTTGCTTACTTCTTCAGCTACAGCTTTAGCTATTCTTCGCCTCAAGCTTTAGATCAAGTATTCCTCCCACTAGCTCTTATTGCACCCTCCACCTCTCTATCATAATATTTGTAACACTGTTTTCAAATTGCCAGGTTACAGATTTGCCTGACTAGATGGTAAATTCTATCAGGACAAGGACTATTTACATTAACATTGAACCCAATGCTCAGCAGTTCATGGCTCACAGGAATCAAATAAATATCCTGGACCAATGCCTTTCACATTTAAAACATGTTCAGACACCTTTAAAAAAAAAAAGTTTATTTGGGGGATAGCTGACTAGCTCAGTTGGTAGAGCATGGGACTCTTGATCTGGAGGAGAGGGTATACTGAGTTCAAGTCCCACTGGGTATAGAGGTTACTTAAAAAAACTTTGTTGTTGTTGNCACATTTAAAACATGTTCAGACACCTTTAAAAAAAAAAGTTTATTTGGGGGATAGCTGACTAGCTCAGTTGGTAGAGCATGGGACTCTTGATCTGGAGGAGAGGGTATACTGAGTTCAAGTCCCACTGGGTATAGAGGTTACTTAAAAAAACTTTGTTGTTTTTTTTTTTTTAAGATTTTATTTATTTATTTGACACAGAGAGAGAGATTACAAGTAGGCAGAGAGGCAGGCAGAGAGAGAGGAGGAAGCAGGCTCCCCGCTGAGCAGAGAGCCTGATATGGGCCTCGATCCCAGGACGCTGAGATCATGACCTGAGCCGAAGGCAGAGGCTTTAACCCACTGAGCCACCCAGGTGCCCTGCTTTGCTTTTTAAGTAATCTCTACACCCAATGTGGGCTCAAACTCAGGTCCCCAAGATCAAGAGTCGCATGCTATTCGGACTGACCCAGCCCAGGGCCCTATGTTCGGACACCTTTTATTTTTTATCATTTTTTTAAAAGATTTTATTTATTTATTTGACAGAGAGAGAGCACAAGTAGGCAGAGTCGTAGACAGAGGGAGAGGGAGAAGCAGGCTCTCTGCCGAGCAGGGAGCCCTATGTGGAACTCGATCCCAGGACCCTGGGATCATGACCTGAGCCGAAGGCAGCGGCTTTAACCCACTGAGCCACCCAGGTGTCCCTCAGACACCTTTTAAAGAAAGAACAGTTTAGGGCACCTGGGTGGCTCAGTCAGTCGGTTGTCTGTCTGTCTTGGGCTCAGGTCATGATCCCAGGTCTGCAATCCAGTCCCACATCAGGCTCCCCTGTCTGCGGGGAGTCTGCTTCTCCCTCTGACCCTGCCCCGTCTCGTGCTCTCTCTCCCACTCTCTCTCTGAAATAAATAAATAAAACTTTTTTAAAAAGTTTTTTTTTTTAAAAAAAAAAAGCGATTTAAACTCCCTGAAATATTTAACGGGGAGTCCTCAGCGCCAATATGAGAAACAATGATTTCAGAAACAAAGTCTTTGAAGTTTTGTCTTTGTAACCGGTAAAGATTTTTTTAGGATATCATAAAAATGAAACTCGGATTTTAAAACAAAGACAGCATTTTGGTAAACACTGCTCTTGTTCCAGGGACTGTACTACTTACGGTTTAAAAATCACTGGGCTTGGGGCGCCTGGGTGGCTCCGTGGGGTAAAGCCTCTGCCTTCGGCTCAGGTCATGATCTCAGGGTCAGGGATCGAGCCCCGCATCAGGCTCTGCTCATCAGGGAGACTGCTTCCCCTTCTCTCTCTGCCTGCCTCTCTGCCTGCTTGTGGTCTCTGTCTCTCTCTGTCATATAAATAAATAAAATCTTTAAAAAATAATCACTGGGCTTCCACCTATCTGTGGGCCTTCCAGGCGCACATGCTCCACTAATCGTATCTTAGAACGGCTTCCCCCGTACTCTCACCTCAACACACACAATTAAGATGACAAGAAACATGCCCATACCAGGAGTGTAGAGACAGTGGCTCCCGCTGGTGTCAACCGCAGGGCCCCGAACAGGACCCAGCACTCCGCGGTGAAGTGCGACGCGAGAGAATCCGCACCCCGCGCAACCACGCGCGGCGGCTCCGTTTCCGTCCCCTGTGGTGAGCCGTCGCCGGACACCCCGCCCACTCTCCCGGCGCTTCCCTATGACGTCAGGCCGCTAGCGGAAAGCCTTCCGGCCGGAAAAACAGTGCTGTCGTGGGGAATGCTGGTTCCTGGTGGTGTTGCCGTGCTAGGTACTTTCTCGACCGGTGTGTGCTTGTAGCTGGTATTATCCGGTTACACCGCTATCCAAAAAGTTACTGTTCCTCTTCTCTTAACCTACTTTGTCCTCGGTGCCCGTATTTATCAGCATTTACTCACGTAGTAAAAAAATAAAATGTTTTCAGAAGTCTCACTCAACTTTCAAACTCCTTGATGCAAGACTTAAACACATGAACCTTTGTGACCAGTTTATCACCGGGGCCTGGCACAATGCTTAGAACATGAGAGATGACATGAAATAGCTCTCACTCCCCTTAGCTCATTTGTTCAATTTAATGTGAAAATGAAATTAAGTCACACACTGCAAATTAGCGGCCTTGGGGTCAAAATCCAGTCTGCAGGTGCTTTGTTTAGGCAGTACATTTTCAAGTGTTTTAATTTAGTTGTCACCATTAAATCATTAGGCACGACATCATTCACTGGGGAAAGGGCAGTCTTTTTTCAAGGAATGGTGCTGGACAAACTTGGACCCTTCACCTAAAACCGTATAAAAATTAACTCAAAATGGATCAAAAACTTCAGCATAAAAGTCAAAACTATAAAACTCTTAGAAAGAAACATAGGGGGGAAATTTCATGACATTGGATTTGGCAATGATTTCTTGTATATGACCTCAAAACCACAAGCAACAGAAGAAAAAGGACATTTTGTACAAAATTAAAAAAACTTCTGTATATCAAAGGACACTATTGACAGTAAGAGATTTGGAAGATATTTAAGAAGTAAAAATGCTAGAATTTGGTGATTGGTATTTGGGGGTAGAAGGAGAAGTCAATATTCTACTCAGCATTGGGACAGACAGTAATTAGTGGTACAGGGAATGGGGAAAAGGAGTAGACAGTGTGAGGGAAGAGTTGGTGAGAGCAATTTTAGACATAATGACTGAGCTCCCTTCAAAGTCAGATGATGTCTCCTTTACAGTACATGGCAGTTGGCTGCATGGGTCTAGAGTTAATGAGAAAGGGAATGAACCAAAGCTAGAGATTTGAGAACTATGCAAGAGGCTTTGAAACCAGTGTCTGAAACCATGTGGGTGGAAAAAGCTTACCCAGTGTCTGGGGAAAGAGGAGTCAACAAAGGAGACTGAAAATGAGCAGTTAGAGATACAGGGGTAAAAATAATCAGAATATGATAGAAGCCGAGGGAAGAGTGTTTCAAAGAGTGACCCAAGAGGTTTCAAATGGGCCAGCTAGGTCAAATACTGTCTATAGGGCGCCTGGGTGGCTCAGTGGGTTAAAGCCTCTGCCTTCGGCTCAGGTCATGATCTCGGGGTCCTGGGATTGAGGCCCGCATCGGGCTCTCTGCTCATCGGGGAGCCTGCTTCCTCCTCTCTCTCTGCCTGCCTCTCTGCCTGCTTGTGATCTGATCTCTCTCTCTGTCAAATAAATAAGTAAAATCTTTTTAAAAAAATACTGTCTATACATCATGTAACACAGACTGAGAAGCATCCATTGTGTTGGGACCATATTGTGAGGTTTGAAAACTGAAGCCAGATGAGAGTGTTTAAGGAATGAGTGCATTATGAGAAAATGGAGTTAGCAAGTGTAAATGTTTTAATGAAATTTGGCAGGGGAAATATACAATAGGTTCAGTTCCTAGGTGTGGTTTCCAGGAAATTTTTGTTAGTTATTATTACTGTTATGTTGGGAGAGACTTGACCAACAGGATTTTTAGCAAGGGAATGAGGAAAATAAAAGATAGTGAGAAGAGTGAACTTCCTGAGAAGATTGAAAGAGATTGTATTCAGAGGACAAATGGAGTGAATTGGTCTTAGATAGGAGGAGGAAATTCTACTTCCTTTGTAACAGGAAAAAACAAAGAGGCAGGTGGGGATAGAAGTCAATTTGTAGATATGGCAGCTTACTTTGAGTTTCCATTTCTGGAAATGGACTGAAATCTCTTATTTTTAATTTGTATTTGTTTTTATTTTATGTGGAAGACAACTTGAAGGACTGATCTTGAAGAGTGAGATGCAACCCTTCCCTTACCAGAGGAGGGAAAGATAAATGTGTCAGTTCACATGGATCATAAACATGGGCTCAATGGACAAACCCCCTTTGTTGCTTTCCTCCAGGGAGGAAACTAGGCCAGATGACAATCCATCATAACTTTCACCTCACATGAGATAAATTCAACTTTATTATCTCTCTGGCCATTTATTACCTAGTCTTTTATTTTTTTAGGTTTTTTTTTTTTTTTGAGAGAGAGAGCACCAGAGAGAGAACATGAGCGGAGGGGAGAGCCAGAGGCAGAGGCAGAAGCAGACTCCCCACTAAGCAGGAAGCACAAAGTGGGGCTTGATCCCAGAAATCTGGGATCATGACCTGAGCCGAAGGCAGAGGATTAACTGACAGAGCCACCCAGGCACCCCTACCTAGTCTTTTGAACAGTGGTTCACAAAGTATGGTACCTAGAGCAGCGGGATCAGCATCAGCATCACTTGAAAACTAGTTAGGCAAAATTTCATGCCCCACCTACTGATTTTACTGAATGAGAAACTTTGGCAGTGAGGCCAATTGATCATTGTCTTAACAAGATCTCCAGGTTATCTTAATGCACTCTAACGTTAGAGAACCACTGTGTTTGAAGAAACATTGAAAATCAAGTAAGAAATTTGTTTTCTTTTTAATAGAGAGACTTCCCTTAGCAAACAACGTGTTCTTTTTGTATTTTACTATTTTTTTAAGATTTTATTTATGTATTTGTCAGAGAGAGAGAGAGCACAAGAAGGCAGATCAGCAGGCAGAAGCAGAGAGAGAAGCAGGCTCCCCACTGAGCAAGGAGCCCAATGTGGGACTCGACCCCAGGACACTGGGATCATGACTTGAGCCGAAGGCAGCCGCTCAACCAACTGAGTCACCCAGGCATCCCTCTTTCTTTTTTTAAAAAATTAGTTTCCACTAATTGGTTTGGATTTTTTTTCATATTTACATCACCCCATACAAGGTAGATAAAGCATTAACATTTTTTAAAAATATTTTTTTTGGGCGCCTGGGTGGCTCAGTGGGTTAAAGCCGCTGCCTTCGGCTCAGGTCATGATCCCAGGGTCCTGGGATCGAGGCCCACATCGGGCTCTCTGCTCGGCAGGGAGCCTGCTTCCTCCTCTCTCCTCTCTCTCTGCCTGCCTCTCTGCCTACTTGTAATTTCTCTGTGTCAAATGAATAAATAAAATCTTAAAAAAATTTTTTTTATTTATTTGTCAGAGAGAGAGAGTGAATATGCAAGCACAAGCAGGGGGAGTGGCAGGCAGAGGGAGACACAGCTCCCTTCTGAGCAAGGAGTCCAATGTGGGGCTCCATCCCAGGACCCTGGAATCATGACCTGGGCTGAAGGCAGACGCTTAACCGACTGAGCCGCCCAGGCATTCTTGTGTTCTCCTTTTTGTTGAGATATGTTTAGTTTGGTATTAAAAAGTGACACACAAATGTACTTGATGTACTTGATGTACTTGCTTACAAACAATGATAATAGCCTATAATCTCTATTTTCCACAAGGAAAATAAATCATATGGTGATGTCACAAGATCTTAAGGGTTTCCTGAAAATCTCTGATATCAATCTTTTCTCTGTCAGGACATATCTCTGGTCTGCAGTTTACAGCCCAGAAACTGGAGTTTTTGTTTTTTTGTTTTGTTTTGTTTTGTTTTTTACTTCAAGTTGCGAAAATAGATCAACATCAAAAGTCAGAGTACAAGAACAAATTAGGGTGACTCCTGGGAGAGAAAGCTTAAACTTTATTATCAAAACAAGTATTTGTCTGTGGCAAAAAAATGTTGATGTTTTGCAGAAAAAGAGAAACCAGTTTCTAAATACACAGTGCTGTTTCTTAAAACAAGAAAAAGGGGCACCTGGATGACTTAGTTGGTTAAGTGAACAACTCTTGATTTCAGCTCAGGTCCTAATCTCAGGGTCATGTTATCCAGCCCTGCATTGGGTACACTGGGTGTGGAACCTGTTTACGATTCTCTCTCCCTCTCCCTTCACTCCCCCCCCTCAGGCTTTCAAGTGCACATGCTCTTTCTCTCTAAAAATAAATAAATAGGGCGCCTGGGTGGCTCAGTGGGTTAAAGCCTCTGCCTTCGGCTCAGGTCATGATCTCAGGGTCCTGGGATCGAGGCCCGCATCGGGCTCTCTGCTCAGCAGGGAGCCTGCTTCCTCCTCTCTCTCTGCCTGCCTGTCTGCCTACTTGTAATCTCTCTCTCTCTGTCAAATAAATAAATAAAATCTTTAAAAAAATAAATAAAACAAGAAAAAGAAATCAAGTGATGAGATAAACATGCTCTTAGAGCAGAGATAATCTTATAACCAACAACTGAGTTGAGTTGTTATACCATTAATTTCAGTTGGCATCATTTATCATGTAGTGGTCTAAAATATGTCCCCCAATTCTTTGGCATGCTCTTTAAGAGGTGGTGCCTAATTCCCCTTCCCTTGGATTAGTGACTCATTTCTAAAAAGTAAAAATTTAAAAAAGTGGACGAGCATGCAACTCAGAGAGTAGGTCATAAAAAGGCAGTGCATTTTCCTGCTTGCTCCTTCACCTGGATGATTCACCCTGGGAGAGTTGCCATGTCCTGAAGACATACAAGTGACAAAGTCTCTCTTCTTCACTAGTCTTTAGTTAGGCTCCTCTGAGCCCTCTTCTGGGCTAGTCCTCAACCTTAGCCTTCTGTGAGGCTGCAGAGTTTAGTCTTAGCAAGAATCCTGCTAAATCAATTCTTGATAGCTGATCAAGTTCCTCATCCCCCACTCTTGATGTCTAAGGCCCTGGCTTGCCTTTAGCAATTATCTCCCTACCCTGGTGTCTCCTCTTAGTAGGTTTCCATCACTGACACCCTATCTTTGGTGTATTCAGAGTTGAGTCCAATACCTCTTCCCTATTGCAATATCCCTAATTACAACAGTTTCGAATTAAGTCTTTCTTACCATTTTTAACAAGGGTCAGAATAATTTTTTTCTTTAGTAGAAGCAGCCTATGGAAGAGGTCCACATGGTAAGGAATCAAGACCTTCTGCCAAGTAGCCACTCAAGCTTTAGATCACTGCAAGTGCAGACAATCTTGACTGTACTCTCCTGAGAGATCTTGAGCCAAAAATTCCCCAACTACACTGCCCCTGAATTTCTGGACAACAGAAACTGTGAAATAATAAATGTTTGTTGTTTTAAGCCAAACAACTATTATGCAGCTACAGATAATATACCTGACTACCAGATTAAATAACAAGTTGGGAGTTATGAGAAATATCAGCTTCAAGTTAGTTAAGTGCAAGACAGAAGAGCTTTTATGGAAACTTCTTAAAAACTTTTTTTGGTGTTTTTTACATTAAGTGCATTAAATGCATTCTAGATAGACTATGTCGAAAGGGACTTCGAAGCTCACTTCATTTAAATTTGGAAAGTAAAGGCTGGGAGAAAATAATTGGTTTATCCAAGACTGAGGTTCATTTAAAACCTGCATATCCTGATTTATATTTCAGTGTTTTTTTTCTCCCATTATGCCACTTAAGACATGATACAGAAAGAAGAGAAATTTGAAATATGTCTTTGATGGTAAAGATTTGTCTTTGTCTGGGCTGCTACAACAGAGTATCACAGACTGGGAGGCTTAAACAAATGTTTATTTCTTGCATTTCTAGAGGCTCAGTAGTCCAGGAGAAAGGCACTGGCAGATTCAGTGTCTGGTAAAGGGCTGCTTCCTGATTCACAGAAGGCTGTCTTCTTGCTGTGTCCTCACATGGTAGAAGGTAGTTCTCTGGGGTGCCCCTCATGGGAGCACTAATCCCATTCATGAGGATCCACTCTCATGACCGAATCACCTTTCAAAGGCCCTACCACCTATCACACTGAGGATTAGGATTTCAACGTATATATTTCAGAGGGACACAAATACTCAGTACCTAACAGGAATTATAGTATATGTTGGGTTAACAAACAATGTGAATAGGGACACTAGGAAGACACTAGAAATAGTCCTATCAGAAAAAATCCATGTGTCCTATTAGATACAGCAGAGTTAATTTTTTTTTGAAAGAGTGTACACTCATGCATGCATGCACACACAAGTGGGAGTGGGATGGGAGGGAGAGGGAGAGAGAGAATCTCAAGCAGGGTTCACACCCGGTGCATGGAGCCCCATACAGCGCTCGATTCCATGACCCAAGATCATGACCTTAGCCGAAATCAAGAGTCGGAAACTTAAGAGGCTGAACCACCCAGGGACTCTGTGGCAGAGTTAATTTTTCAAATGCAATGTCTGCTATGGGTTCTCTTTTACTCATCTATGGGGAGAGCTAAATTTGTAACCTCCTTCTTTTTCTCTTTTCAGAACTTCTGGAACAGCCAAAATAAATTTTTCACCCGTAGTCCCTATTTCATCAAATGAAATCCCTATACATCTAGTTGCTCAAGCCAAAAATCTAGAAGTAATCCTTATTATTTCCTTCTCCTTATTCCTGACCTCCAATCACAAAATTTTGTTCACAGAAACAAAAGTATTAGCATATAGCATAAGTATTATGTAATTAAATATTAGTATTTAAGTATGTGTTAACTATATTAATATTAGTAGTTAAGTATTAGTATTAAGTATTTCTCAGACTACTACCAAAATTAATTTGGTCTCCCAGCCTCCAAGCTTGTCCTTCATCTAATCTATTCCCTGAACTGCAATCAGGATATTCTTCATAATATGTTAAGAGGAGATTATTCTCCTGTCTGAAACCATCCAATGTTTTCCATTGTTGGAAAGTTGAAATCATGACCATGGACATTGCAGCCTTGAGCAAGCTGCCTCTGCTTATTTCTCTAACTTAACTTTCCAACTACAGACAAAACCTCTCTCCTTGACCAAATCTGAGCCTGGCTCCTATGAGCCCTCTTCTCAACTAGGCTCCAGTGTTGGACTCCATCTTTGGTCCACTTAGTCCAGTCTTGGCAAGCATTCTGCTGTCAGTTAGTGAAAAATCTTCCATCTTTGGCATCTGATCATCCTCAAGATCTGATAAAATTCCTCATCCTCCAGGATGTTATCACCTTGGCCTGCCTTCAGTAAGAATTATGTTGAGTCAGTCTATTAAGAATCTCTCTTGGGCGCCTGGGTGGCTCCTTGCATTAAAGCCTCTGCCTTCGGCTCAGGTCATGATCCCAGGGTCCTGGGATTGAGGCCCGCATCGGGCTCTCTGCTCAGCGGGGAGCCTGCTTCCTCCTCTCTCCTCTCTCTCTGCCTACTTGTAATTTCTCTCTCTGTGTCAAATAAATAAATAAAATCTTAAAAAAAAAAGAATCTCTCTTATGCCTGATGTTTCCTCTTAGTTAATTTTCCACTCACTGACCCTCACCCTACACTTTGGCTATAATGTTCCCTGTCCCCCCAATTGTCCTTGTTGAATCAGAAGTTGAGCCTGATCTCTCTCCCTTACTGCAAAACCCCATTGCATAATCCTTCCTGAATAGTCTTCCTTATGTCTCTAACAAATGTCATGAATAATTTTTTCTTTAACACTACTCACCCATAATTTTTCAGCTCTAGCTAAACTAGACTTCTTTCTCCCACATCAAGTCTTTTGCATATGCTATTCCCTTGCCTATGAATTTGTTTTCCCACCTAATTTCTATTATCCTTTAAACTAAGCATCATTTTCTCAGGGAGACATTCCCTGGCCCCCAACCCCTGGCTGTCAGTTCTCATTCTAAATGTTCCATGACACCTTATATTTCTGAACACTCTTCACACTTGCAATTTGTTGTTCATTGTGAACTCCATAAGGATAAAGGCAATGTTGGCCTTGTTTGCTGGTGTCCTCAACAGCTACAATTGACGGGCACACAGTGTGAGTAAACACCTTCAATACACTTGAACAGAAGACTAATAAATTTAAGCAAAAGAACACAACCATACAAAAAAATGGAGTTTATGATAATTTTTATGTTCACTTATAGTTTTAATATGGCATTTACAAAATAGAAATCAAAAACTTAGTATTTAATCTGTATCAACTATATTCTATTAAATCATAAGAGATCTTTTCAAAAGATCCTCTAACTTGAATAATACTGTAAAATATTAATGATGGTATTGACTGCTCATCAATAGGCTAAAAAAGGGAACATATTCACTTTTCAAAGAAAGTAACAAATCAAACCTCAAGCCAGAATATAACACTGTGTATTTTTGTTTCATAACATAATACTGTGAAGTATTCTTTTTCTTCTAGCAACTACATTAGCAACATTTCAGTAAGACCAAAAGAAAAAAAAAACAACTTAGATGACAAAAAAGCAACTTAAGCACTTTGCTTTGTTTTTGTGGAGCTTCTCGTTACTATTGGCACTCGAGAGAAATTAATAGTTGTTTTGGCTTTCAAAGCTTTTTTAAAGTATTTAAAAATTGACTGAAGGCTAGAGGAAGGGGCTAGATTGTGTTTTTCTGTACCAGCAGAAACCATAGGAAACTCCTTTTTTAAAACAGTAGCTGCAGGTTTATCCAAAGGCTTAGGACTTGTCACCCATTCACGGCAGTGGTGCTTTATCCAGGCTAATAACTGTACATCATTTCCCAGCTGGTGTCCTACATGATGTTCAGAGTCAATAAGTGCAACAGCATATACTTTGTTCATCACTTCCCACTTTCTGCGAACAAGTAAGTCCATAAAAACCAAGCCTCCATAACCATGTACAATGAAAGCAACATCCTTTCCTTCAGTCTTTGAAATGAAGTAATCCCAAATGTAAGCCATGTGTTCTTCAGGGGTATTGCTGCATCTTTTAGGGATGTCCTGGAGAGGTTGCTGGAGAGATAAAAAATTCTCTGCCTGAACCACTTTTAGAGAGGAGGACCCAATATTTTGTGTTAAAAGGCCTTTCCACTCTTTCTCCATCTTTAGGTCCACAAAATTGTCATTGGGGTTTAGCACAATTACATCATAATGTGCCTGCAATGCCATTTGAATACATGGTATCTGACTTCCATGTTGGAGACCATGATGTATTATTGCTTGCTGACTCCACTGACCAGCTCTGAAGACCCCATGGTCTTGAAGAAGGACAAGAAGAACAGAATGATGACTTGTTAATGCTCTCTCACTCATGAAAAAGAAGCTTCTTGGTTCCGTATCAGCCTCTGGTGGGATATACACTTTTTGTAATTTGCATACTTTCTCCAGAAGCTCATAAATGTATTGTGCAAGCAAATAGCCAAGGGCCTGGTAGCGCTTGCTATTCCTCTCATAGACATTTTTATAATAGTTAAAGACAAAAGGCCTTTGCGTCTCAGTGTGTCTCAATTCAGCTTTTTCATTGAAGTCATATTTAAGTTCTTCTAGCAAGTTGGATTGTTCAATAAATTTTTGGAAGCTAAACTCCTGAGTCACTGGTAACCACTGAAAGTAAAAAGCAATAATATGTCAATGGTAGAAAAAAAAATAAAATTTTCAGTTTGTTAAATTATTCCTGTGGGAAGTCATGCTAAAATTAAGCACTTTACCAAGACATTACCCTTTTACCTTACACTAAAGACTTTAACTCAGAATAATTGTGAATGATGCAAAGTAGTAAGACACAGAAAAGTAAGGGACAATGATCAGACCATATATAATGACAGAACTGACCAAGAAACATAGCATCTTGTCCATGAAGCCAACCCCAATAAACAGCCCAGAAAGCCAGCCTGCTATGAGTCAGAGCTGTAGGAAGTCAGACCATTACCTCTAGCGACAATCCAGGAAGCTAAACAATAACCTCTGTTATAACTGGCTTCAAATGACAGGGACTTAACTAATAACTGTGAGCATTCCTAATTTTTATCCCCACTTCCAATTTAGGACCACCAGCGAGAGCCAAATATGTATCCCTAACCAATTACACTAGATATTCTGCTTCTAATTAGCCCATCTGCAGCTTCCTCAGGTCAATAGCCTCAGGACATCCCAACAGCCTTCCCTACTTTCCACTATAAAGCCTTCCTGTCTTTCTGTCTGCCTTTGAGGCTTTGCCAAAATGCAAGTGATGGTGGCTGAGTCCATTGCTACGGTGAGTGCAGAATAAATAGGTTTTGCTTTTCTCACGTGGTTGGTCTTAGTTTACTTCTACAGTAAGCATTTAGTAAATTTTTTTTAAAGATTTTATTTATTTATTTGACAGAGAGAGATTACAAGTAGGCAGAAAGAGAGGAGGAAGCAGGCCCCCTGCTGAGCAGAGAGCCGGAGGAGAGCCTCGATCCCAGGACCCTGGGATCATGACCTGAGCCCAAGGCAAAGGCTTTAACCCACTGAGCCACCCAGGCGCCCTAGCATTTAGTAAATTTTGCTGTTAAATAAATGGCAGGGGATGGCAATGGGGGGTGAAACGTGAAACAGTACAGGTTATGATCAATTTATCTTATAATAGAGGATATGTTTATTTTGATGTCTGAGAAGAAAAAAAAGCTGTGACTAAAAAGTTGATTTAGACAGTTATTGTGGACAGAGCCTAAAGGGAAAAGAAATGTCCTTGAAAGGTTAAGTGGCTTGCACTGAAGATTATTAATTAAATTATTATTAAATAAATGATTGGGTACTGAGGCTGTCTGACTCTAAAATTCATGTTCTTAACAAATACATGAATACGTTCTCAGCTTAACTTCTTAGTACTAACACGGGGAATCCATAACTCACTTCCAATAAGTAGCATTGAAAATGATTTTTAGGGGCGCCTGGGTGGCTCAGAGGGTTAACCCTCAGAGGGTTCTTTTTTTCTTTTAAGATTTTATTTATTTATTTGACAGAGAGTGAGAGAGCACAAGCAGGGGGAGTGGCAGGCAAAGGGAAAGGGAGAAACAGGCTCCCTGCAGAACAGGGGGAGCTTGAGGCAGAACTTGATCCCAGGACCCCAGGACCCCAGGATTATGACCTGAGCCGAAGGCAGTCACTTAATCAACTGAGCTGCCCAGGTGCCCTTATTCTCTGATTCCTATATGTAACTGGCACTTATGGAAGTGTTTGGTTGTCCAAAGTACCCAACTTACCTAGACTGTTCTCTATTCCTTCCTGTTACACTAAAAACTCTTTTTTCTACTGGTGCAGCTGATCACAGGTGCTATTATATAACTAATGTCTTTTTCCAAAGTGTAAATGATAGATAGACCTCACCATCCTTTAAAAGGAGAAGCCTCTGGCATTAGATTGATTTAGGTTTAAATCCTAGCTCCAAATTTTGAGATTGAGTGACTTTCAGCAGGTTGCTTACTGTCTATGAGTTTCTTCAACTTCTGAGTTTAGTTTATTTATGGTACCTAAAATAATGATCCTTATTACTCTCTATCCTGCTACTCTGCTTTATTTTTCTTTGTAGACCACATCATCATTTAATACATAATTACTTGCATATTTTTATTTAAAAAAATTTTTAAAACCATTTTATTTTTTTATGGGGGGGAGAAGTGGAGAGAGAGAGAGAATCTTAAGCATGCTCCAGGCCCAGCACAAAGCCTGATCTCATGACCCTGAGACCATGACCAGAGCCGCATCAAGAATTGGACACTAAACTGACTGAGCCACCCAGGCACCCCTTGCTTGCATATATTTAAATTATATGTCTTAGGTGGGCCGGTTAGCTCAGCTGGTTAGAGCGTGGTGCTAATAAATTATATGTCTTCCCTCACTAGAAAAAGTTCTTGTAGAACTGAAATTTCATTTAACTACTGTATCTTCAATACTTAGAATGCCCTCTGGCACATATTACATTAAGATTTTTTGAATACATAAGTGCAAAATAGGTATAATATTTCACAAGGCTGTTGTGAGAAATTAACTAATGTAGGTAAAAACCATCTTACACAGTGTCCCACACATGAAAGGTTCTGTGAAATTAGACAGGATGATATTCCTTTTTGAGATGTGAAATAAAAAACTATATATATATATATATATATTTCTTTCCAGCCTTCATTATGCACTTAAACATTGTGATACTTATCCATATTAATAAATGTAGTTCTAGGTCATTCATTTTGTCTGTTTATGGTGTTCCATTGTTTGAATATGCCATAATTTAACTATTTCCTTGTTGAAGAACATTTAGGTTACTCTAATTTTCCAGTATTATAAACAAAGCTGCAGTGGACATTTTTATAGTTATATTTTTGTACACATATCAAGAATTTCCCTAGGCAATATACTTGAAAGTGGAATTTCTAGGCTGTATCAGCATCTCCCACTTTACCAGACATTGATGGACAAATTGCTCTCTAAAAAGGAAGGTCTATTTTGTAATTTGGCATGGATGATCAGATTTGCACAGAAAAGCAGTAGTCTTTCAGATCTAAAATAGTGTTTAGGGGTGGCTGGCTGGCTCAGTCAAAAGAGCATACAACTGTTGATCTCAGGGTCATGAGTTCAAGCCCCATGCTGGGGGTAGAGATTACTTAAATAAACTTAAAAAAAAAATACCCCATTTATTCAGGTGCTGGGCTGAAAACTGCCCTTTTCTATACTGAAATAAAGAGAAAGATACAGTATATTTAAAACTCAATGAACTAGACAAAAATCATTTTAGCTAGTGATTTAACTTTTCTTTTAATCAGAGTAAAATAAAAAAATCAGTATTTTCTAATAGCATATAGTACAACATTTAATTATTCTTTTCTTTTGTTAAGTGTGTACTTAGTTGTCTGAGAGACAATTCTCAGGGGTAAAAAATGAGAGATATATAAAGGACAGGTGAAGATGGGGTGACCAGGAGCAAAGTAGACAGTCTCTTGCAGAATGAAAAGTGAGACAATTTTTTAGAATTTATTTTAGCACATTTTGCTTGGTTAATATACTCCAACCTGTAACTCTCCCCTGAATTCATACCCCATTGTCTACTTGATATATTTACTTAGATGTCAAATAGCCATCTCAAGCTTAACATGTCCAAAAGCCCCCCTTCAATCTACTCTCTCTACTCTTTACTACCTTAGTAAACGGCAACTTTATTCTTTCAGTTACTCATGTTGCAAACTTTCCTTCTCTTTTACACTCAGTCCAATCAATCCAATCTTTAGGTTCTGTTACTTGAAATATATCTGTCATTGAATGACTTTTTATCCCTCTACCTCTATCACCCTAGTCAACAACTCTTACCTTCATTATCAAGTCTCCTATGCAATCTCTTGGCATAAGTTTTTATCACCCTGCAGTCTGTTTTCCACATAGCAGCTAGAATGATCTTTTCCAAATCTCTAAATTGGATCTCACACCCCTGTTCAAAATTCTCAATGGTTTCCCCTCTCAGAATAAAAGCCTAGGCCCTGGGATGCCTGGGTGGCTCAGACGGTTAAGCATCTGCCTTCAGCTCAGGTCATGATCCCAGGGTCCTGGGATGGAACGCCATATCACTGGCTCCCTGCTCAGCAGGGAGCCTGCTTCTCTCTCTGCCTGCAACTCCCCCTCCTTGTGCTCTTTCTCTCTCTACAAATAAATAAGAATTAAAAAGAAAAAAAAAACCTAGGTCCTTATCACCACCTACAAGTTCCCACATGGTCCTTAGCTGTTCAATGTCATTTCCTTCCATTTTCTTACTTGCTTACTCATCCAGCTGCATGATCTGGTTCTTAGCTCTTTCTCAGGTGCATTTCCCACCACACTCTTGGTTATTTCACTGTAGCCACAGCTGGTATTTTTGCCTTCCACCTGTGAAGCAAGATCCTGTTTAAGGGCATTCCCCCTTACTATGCCTATAGCTTGGAACACTCTCCCCCTAGAGATCTACAGGGCTTTATTTCCTTCAAGTTTCTGCCCACTTGTTATCTGATCAGAGACCTGAGCATTCTATCTGAAAGGGCAAACCTCTCCAATTCGTCTTCATTCCCCTATGATTCTTTCTTTCTCTCTTTCTTTCCTTCCTTCTCTCTTTTTTCTTTAGTTCTTTCTTTTTTTTCCTCTGCTGCCTCTCTCTCTCTTAAGCACTTAGTATCTACCAGCTGATATATACTTATTGTCTGTTCCTGCCTCTCCTTTCTGCATTAGAATGTAAGTTCCATGAAAGCAGGGACAAAGACTGTTTTGTTCACTACTCTATCTCTTGTTCTTGGAATAATGCCTGAATTCTAGTCACTTAAATATTGTTAGGATTTTATAATTTTTGCTAAGGGCATAAGGAAGTAAAGAACAAAACTTCTCTAGCTGTATATACAGGAGAACGATGCATACAAAGCTTTTTAAAAATTATAGAGGCTTCTTGTATAATTTTAAAGTTAATAAATGTCAATTTAATAATCATTTTTAGAGAATATCTTATGCATCTATATGTTTTCTCTTTTACAAATCAAGATGGTCCGTTAAAATAAAGGAGAGAAATCAAACTTTTTAGTTTTTGAAGGAATGGATTGGAATAAGGTAGCTTAGTTTTAGGAATAAGATTTTTAGGGCGCCTGGGTGGCTCAGTGGGTTAAAGCCTCTGCTTTCGGCTCAGGTCATGATCTCAGGGTCCTGGGATCGAGGCCCGAATCGGGCTCCCTGCTCGGCGGGGAGCCTGCTTCCCCCTGCCTCTCTGCCTCCTTGTGATCTCTCTCCCTCTGTGAAATAAATAAATAAAATCTTAAAAAAAAAAAAAGATTTTTAGAGCTGCAAAGCACATTATTGATATTCTTAGTTAATGTGTTTATTTTACAGAGAAGTGAGGCTTTCAAAGATAAAATGACATGCTCAACGTAATTCAGGCAGCTCTAGGAGCCCCAGAGAAGATTCATTTTTACCAGTGACCTTATAAATGCATAATACGTAACTGTTTATTTCATTCATCCACCAATAATTTAGTGAAGGCATTTGTTACACACTTAGTGTCTTCTATCACGTAGCCTAGTCATTTTACATTGAACGGAATAATAGAGAATAGTATATAATTAGTGAGAACTGTAAATTAGGTCCTTCTAGTAACTTGGATTAGGTGGTTGACACAGCTGTTACTTTTTGTTCTAGGGATGGCTATTGTTTTTATTTATTTAAAAAATTGTGGCATAACATACTAAAATTTACCATTTTAATCATTTTTAGTTGTACAGTTCAGTGGCATTAAGCACATTCACACTGTTGTGCAACCATTACTGCTACCCACCCACAGAACATTTTTCATTTTGCAAAACTCTACCTTGCTTACCATTAAGGGATAACTCCTCATTTCCCCTTCGCCGCAGCCCCTAGAAAACCATTCTAGGGCGCCTGGGTGGCTCAGTGGGTTGAGGCCTCTGCCTTTGGCTCGGGTCATGATCTCGGGGTCCTAGGATCGAGGCCCGCATCGGGCTCCCTGCTCGGCGGGGAGCCTGCTTCCTCCTCTCTCTCTGCCTGCCTCTCTGCCTACTTGTAATCTCTGTCAAATAAATAAATAAAATCTTTAAAAAAAAAAAGAAAGAAAACCATTCTAACTTCCATGAATTTGACAAGAGAGTAGGTGGGGTCACCTAATCACAGATGCAAATAATTTTAATTAGCTTGATTTTTAAGGAACTCCTTTCCTATTTAGGATCATAAAGTGGTTAACAATATTTTACATTTTCACAGGTGAATAGTAAGCTTTTATGAAAATATAATTTTACTTCGTTCCTGGGCTTCAGCACCAAAAAGAGAGAGAAAGAGAGTGAGAGAGAGAGAGAAGAAAATATAAATTTAAATCTGAGAAGTTGGGCGCCTGGGTGGCTCAGTGGGTTAAAGCCTCTGCCTTCAGCTCAGGTCATGATCTCAGGGTCCTGGGATCGAGGCCCGCATCGGGCTCTCTGCTTGGCGGGGAGCCTGCTTCCTCCTCTCTCTCTCTGCCTGCCTCTCAGCTTACTTGTGATCTCTCTCTCTCTGTGTCAAATAAATAAATAAAATATTAAAAAAAATAAATCTGAGAAGTTATGACCTAACCCCTGATTACACAGTAATACCTTATTATAGTAATTATAGTCCTTCGGGATACTTACAGACTTTTGTATATCCTATGCCATTAGGAAGCACCGAATAAAGGATGCTAAAAGTATCTAAATACTTTTTTTTTTACAATGAACATCATTTATTTAGAAAAATAAAACAAAGAATCCTTTAAAACATATTTTAAGAAAAGAATGACTATTTTGGTACAAAAGCAAAATTATTTTCTCAACACAGAATGCAATTATGAAGTTTTTTACTAAATTATGCCTGTATACAACTTCATTTAGTAAATTATAGAAAATAGTAGAAAATGATAAAGCTAATGAAATGATACTATGCAGGAGGTTCAAAAAAGCAAACTAAATCCCATACTCTTAGTATTCCTTCTCCCTACCTATCTTTCCCCAGGAAAGACTAAAATAGCTGTATTTAATCTACCTGAGGCAAAGACATATAAAAAACAGAATATTCGAGATAGAAAGAAAAAAAAATCAGATGTCACCAAATCTTGGGTTTCCCAAATTTGAGTATGCAACAGAATTTTCCAGGAGAGTTAAAAAAAAAGTTTAGTGAACAATTACAAAGAGAAACTTCCTCTAATCACTGTGGACAAAGCCAACCACCCCTAAAGTCCCTTCAAAAGCCTATCCCTCTCCGAAAGTAACCATTCTGGACTTTTATAGAAATCACGGATTTGCATTTCTTTATGGTTTTATCTCCTAAGTGTACAGCCCTAGAAATTATAGTTCAGTAGTTTAGTTTTGTAGTTAAAAAATACTTGATACGTCTTCCTGAGAAAAATTTTAAACATACAGATTATTAGGCTCCACTTCAAGGAGATTCTGATTTAAAAGGTTTGAGGTGGGACCTGGAGGTAGTGGTAGTGTAAGAAAAGATGCTCCCAATTTCGAAAACTAGCTTTTTGGATTTACTGACTTTGTCCGTCCTAGATCCTATGTTTCTTGATTTGGTTGTTCAGAGGTGAGTGGGTACCAAAAGTTAAAGGCTAAAGAAGATGAGCCTACCCTAAAGTCTCAGTTTTACTAAATAATAACATGAAATGAAATTCTTCTCTTGAAACTAACTAAATGTATTAAGGCATAGAAATGCTGAGTAAACATTACATTTTTAAGATAGACCACTTCAGAGAAAATAGTGGTTATGTGTACAAGATGTCTTGGGTTCAGCCCCAGGGCCAAATGACAATTTAGCGATCTTCAGTTAAAGGTTTGCGCATAGATTCCTTCTACAGCATTTTGAACAAAAGGTTATCCATCTGCTCCTTGAATACCTAGAATTACTGCAGATTTTCATAACTTCTAGAAACAGGCTATTCCACTGCAGAGCAGTTAACAATTGCTGATTATTTTAAAAAGGAAGATATCTTTAAAACAAAACAACCTGTATGTGTCCTTTCATGATTCACAGGTTACTTCATTTATATGTGGAATAAAAACTTCCTTCACAGAATTCTCAGTATTTTAAAGAAAAGAATCAATTACTAATGAAAATGAAGTGAATAGCCACATAATACAGTGCTCCATAAATCTCTGCAAAATCTAGGCTTTCCTGGAGCCTGTGGTAAGAAGTTCCAGATTGTTTATTTTCGTTTTTAAAACAGGATGTCAAGATGTTCACCATGCCAATCTAAACCTCTTTACAGGAGTGCCTGGGTGGCTCAGTCAGTTAAGTGTCCCTCTTCAGCTCAGGTTGGGATGGAGCCCCAAGTTGGGCTCCCTGCTCAGTGGGGAGTCTGCTTCTCCCTTTCTTCCACCCTGCCCCCTACTCGGTCTCTCTTTCTCAAATAAATAAGCAAAAAATCTTTAAAAAAAAACCTCTTTATGTTCATATTGTACTTAAAGTTAATTCACTTGCGATGAGAAAGGGTCTTTTGCAAATTTTTTGAAGTTCTCCTCAAAGAAATTGTTAATCAAGGGGTAAAATAAAGGATTGATCAATTTCACACTGCCACTTTGTCTTGAAACTATTAAGCTATTAAACTTGAAAATGATACCCACTATACCCACTGTTTAGAACAAAAATATAATGAATACCTAATTTAATAACTTCATATGCACTTTTAACACTTAATAAAGAATCATACCCATTGAGATAAAACCTGTCCATTCTCCCTTATAAAATACTGGGCTGATGAATTTCTAATCTCAAATGATTTTAACTTGAAAGGCTCAATACAGTGTGAGCTCAATGTACAAAAGAGATAGGAGATTATGCCCAAACATACTAAGACAATCATTTTTTTTGACGGGGTCTTACTTATTTTTAAAATGAGGAAACTTGGCGCCTGGGTGGCTCAGCGGTTTAAAGCCTCTGCCTTCGGCTCAGGTCATGATCTCAGGGTCCTGGGATCGAGGCCCACATCGGGCTCTCTGCTCGGCAGGGAGCCTGCTTCCTCCTCTCTCTCTGCCTGCCTCTCTGCCTACTTGTGATCTCTCTCTCTCTCTCTGTCAAATAAATAAATAAAATCTTTAAAAAAAAAAAATAAAATGAGGAAACTTTCACCCCAGCATAATAAAACACTATAAAAGATCACTTAATCCGTCTTTCTTAAAAGACAAAATGAAGTTGTTAAATGACTCACTCAAAAGTAGAAAGTGAACTTTTAGTCCTTTAGTTGTTTGCAATGTAGTTAACTATAAGGCAGAGATGAATACTATAACAAAAATACTGGTTAAAAAGCAAATTTGAAATTCTTGAGCTTCAAGTTCATCTATCTTCAAATGTTATTCAAAACAAGTTCCAATTCAAAGAAACAAACTGGCTTTCTAAATCTTCATTAGCAGAAATAATATATTTGGTTCAACAAGTTTAAATAATGTATTTGCAAGCTGAATTATTTGATTAACTTCTTATAATTTCATTTCTTCTAAGTTAACTTCTTACTGCTAAACTTTAAAACCACTTACTTTTATGGAAGCTGCTAATTTGGGTGGAAATGGATAAGGCCTACTTACCCTTTCCTTTATTATGTTCCCATGTCTCAGCTCTATTTCCATCTTCTGCAGTTTGTTTCCTACAATATTGGCAAACGAATTAAGCTGGTTTGATTCCGGAGTTAAACTGCTCAATTAAAAAAGTTGATTTATGGGGCACCTGGCTGGCTCAGTTAGTGGAGCATGCGACTTTTGATTTCAGGGTTGTAAATTCCAGCCCCACCTTGTTAGAGAGATTACTTAAAAATAAAAATAAGAAAAATCTTTAAAAAAATTGATTTGTAAGGAAACTTAAAATTTAGATATTTTTCTGTAAGCAGTGTTTTGGTTTGTTAAACAGAAATAAATAGGGTCTCTAAATGAAACCGTTGCAGTGAATGTCAATCTCATCAAGCCCTGAAATATTCCTGCTTTCAATCATTCCCTCCCTGTAAAACACTTCCCAGAGCCCAAGTAGGCTTTTGCACCTGGAGGCTTACGTATACCTCACCACAGACCACACAGTAATTAAGAGGCTTTGACTCAAGAAGCCAAGACTGGGCTCTAGTGGCGAGCTCGGCAAGTCCCTTTTTTGGCCTTGGTAAAATGGGGGGAGGGGATCGGATGTTAAGCTCTTGTAGCTCCAGGATCCCTTCTGGCCTGGAACATTCCAATACCACTTTGCCTTTGATTAAACCGCTCTGCTAAATTTTGTTTAACTTACTGTGATTAAAGCTTACACATAAAAAAATACTCAAATATGTACATCGTGGCCAACAAAATAGGACAATGTCCAAAATTGATAGGCCCTTTGAAAGATCTGAAAAAAAAAAAAGCCTAAAAATACTAAATTGAGTTCATTGAGAACTGGGCTAGTTCCTTAAGTACTGTAATAAAAGTCGAACGAATTCCAGTTTACAGCCATCCACTTTCCATCACCTCAGCATTTTAGATTTTAAAAAACTGAAGTCTAGTTTTCCCTTTTCAATGGGCCTTTAAAAATGACAAATTTGAATTTTAAAAAGAGATCCTGTTACTATGACACCTTTTCCTCTTCTGGCCAAGTACATTTGTACTCAAGATGCTAAACCAATAGTTAGGCTAACTGGTGACCTTACTGAGTTTGGGGACGCTCCTTAAGGACAAGTATATAAGAGAGAACGTGAGTAAAGCAATACTGCAAAAAGGGCAGCGTTTTAATTTAATTAAAGGAATAACGTTTTATTCTCATTTTTCTGGGTCACCTCGCGAGAGCCTCTAAACTACAGGAATTCCTAGTTTCCCTCTTTCAATTTTCGGTGTACAAAGTAAACAAAGCCTCTGACGATCTTGGGCTAATACCATGGCATCCTCACTTTCCCATAGGTGCACAGATAATAGGGGAGGCTCCACTCAACATGCACTCACGGTGGCAAACCACAGAGAAAACAAGTCCCAGGAAGTGATTTCCGGGTGAGGTGGGAGGGACGGTTGATTTCCGGTCTGAGGGCCGGCGACGGCTCTTGCGCAAGCGCTGTTCGCACTTTCCTGGCCTTTTTTTTTTTTTCCCTTCTCCCCTCCCCCTCCCTCCCCCAGCCTGAGGGGTCTTGAGGTGACAGCGACTGCAACTGCGACTCCAGCAGGAGGAGGCGAAGATGGACAAGGGGAAGGCCGGGCGACGTCGATCTTCATCCGGTGAGAAAGGGTCAGAGGAGGGCTGAGCATATTCTCTTCCACCTTGGGCAACTGGGAGGCACAGGCGGCTACGGGTGCTGCGGCCCGGAGCCGTGGGGCTGGGGCTCCGGCTCGGGCTCGGGCTCGGGCTCGGGCTCGGGCTCGGGCTCGGGCCCCGGCTCGGGCTCGGGCTCGGGCTCGGGCTCCCGCTCGTGCCGAGAAGGGAGGGGAAGGCAGGAGCGGAGGGGCGCGCACAATGGAAGACTCTCGGCTCGCCCCCGCCCCTGCGAGTCGAAGACCCAGTCCAAGCTGTCATCGAAGCCTTGGCCGCTTTCCATCCCAGCACCCCTTCCAGTTTTTCCCTCTCCCAGCAAACGCCTTGCTTGAGTCTCGTCGGCCCCGGGATCCTTCCCGGGTTGGTTTGCATTCGTCCTGCCACGCCTTCCTCTAATTCCACCAATGTACCAGTTTCACTTCCAGCGCCTGACCCCACTTTTTCTCTTTTTCTTTGGTTCTGCACTTAGCCTCTTTTTCACCCCCTTATCTCGAGGCAGAGAGAAGCGGCTGCAAGAGGGAAAGGCGGGGCTTGCTCATTGAGAATTCACCCCTCAGATCATTGCTGCAACGGGGTTTCGTTCTTCTGAACAGACCCTCTTAATAACCTTTTTCTTTTCCAGCCTCTTGCTGCTTCTTCCAGAAGTGATTAAAAAGTCGAACAAAGGATTCGAAGCCGTGCTTCCATTGTGTTTTTATTCTTAGCATATTTTTATTTTTGAAATTGCTCTACGGTTTAAATGACTGTCTTCAGTTTGGGGTCCTACGTCTTGGAAACACAAAAGTGGAGTTGTAAGACATGAGGTCGAGCTCCTCCCAGGAACAAGTTTTTGTTAAAGATCTCATCCACTAAGAGTACCTCAGTTCCTCGTGTTAAGTCCTGTGGACGAACCAGAGGAGGAGAGGGGGAGGACTCTATTTTTAATAAGCTTTCAGTCTAGTACACAAACACCCAATGATTCAATTATTTCGTTTCGTTTTCTCCTTTCATACAGTACCGTTTGCAGAGACAGTCTTAACAATCCCAGATTTGTTAGGAGTCCCTTGTGGCAGTGCATCTAAAGCATTTTTCTGCTTTATTTGTAAAGGAGAAGTGGATAGGATTTATGGGACATTGTATGAAGCAATTAAAAACCTGAATCCCTTTTCATAAGCAACTATTGTTATCGTGTGTGAGTGTGTGTGTGTGTGTGTGTGTGTTTATTCTAGGGATATTCTTTGCCTTTAAGTACATATATATAAATAGAGGCCTCCAGTAGATCAGTATTTGTTTTAATATACTTTTTTTCTCCTCTAAGACCTTAATGTAAAATTTACGTGTTGGGAAAATGGACATTGTTTATCTGGTGTCTTTTATGTGCTTTCTAACAGAACTTTATGGGCTATATTCCTCAGTTTAAGTTGCACAGACTTTTTTCAAAAGTGTATTTCATTTTGGTTTAATACATATTTTGGGGAGGGGCATTANCTCTCCTTCTGTGAAATGAATGAATGAATAAATCTTTAAAAAAAAAAATATATATACTTTTTTTCTCCTCTAAGACCTTAATGTAAAATTTACGTGTTGGGAAAATGGACATTGTTTATCTGGTGTCTTTTATGTGCTTTCTAACAGAACTTTATGGGCTATATTCCTCAGTTTAAGTTGCACAGACTTTTTTCAAAAGTGTATTTCATTTTGGTTTAATACATATTTTGGGGAGGGGCATTAACCTGGTCCTTCAGCAAATCCCTTCTCCTTTCCCTTGTTACACTTAGAGTTATTTATTTATTACAGTTAATTTGATGCAAGTGGTTGTGGGAAGTAAAATTTGAAAACGAAGCTGTTATTTCTTAAAAGACATTGATATTTATGTTAGCTTTCCCTCTGGAGATTTTTTACCTCCTGTTGACTTTCCTTTTGGAGGTGTCCTTTCTCAGAAGTAATTGTTATTGTATTAAACCCATTCTCAAGTCTAATATTACCTAGCTGTTCTCCTGTATTCATCTAGTTTTAAGGGATGAGTATTCATTTTTAAGACTAATTCTAAATGGTGTATACTTAATTTTCACATAAATTATCAAGTGAAACTAATGAACAGTTGGTTTGAAGGGATTCTGGTTCTGTGTGACATTTATGTGCATATATTTACCATTTCACTAGGAGTGGTTGCTAACTTGACCTCATGACTGGAAGTGACATTTATGGTCATCAGGATTTCATAATACCCAGAGAGAGGCATTTGGGTAATAAAACAGGAAGACTTCTAACTTAGAAGCATGCGTAGAGTTTTCTAGAGTCTGCATGACATGTATCATGACAAATTGAATGCAGAAGCAGATAGGGGACAACAGTTGTCTTTCTTTTTTTTTTTTTTTTTTAGATTTTATTTATTTATTTGTTAGGGATATAGAGAGAGAGAGCACAAGCAGAGGGAATGGCAGGTGGGGGCAGGGCGGGGGGAGCAGGCTTCCTGCTGAGCAAGGAGCCCAATGCTGGACTCTATCCCAGACCCTGGGATCATGACCTGAGCTGAAGGTAAATGCTTAAGCGACTGAGCTACCAAGTTGTCCCAAAGCAGGTGTCCCAAAACAAGGTGTCTTTCATTAAGCCAGACATTAAAGAGATTTGCAAATAGGTAAAATAATGCCATTCTTCTCAGTATTTTTTATTTATTTATTTATTTATTTTTAAGATTTTATTTATTTCAGAGACAGAGAGAGGGAGAGGGAGAGAACACAAGTAGGGAGAGACAGAAGGTGAGGGAGAAGCAGGCTCCCTGCTGAGCAGGGATCCTAGGACCCTGAGATCATGACCTGAACTAAGGCAGGCACTTAACCGACTGAGCCACCCAGGCATCTCATCTTTTCAGTATTTTTTAAAAAATAGTTATTTTTCATAAAAAATGTTATCCATGCTAGTATGCAATGAGTTTATTGTTTTTAAATGAATTGGTAAATACTTTAAAATTAAAGGAAAAATGTCATAACTAAAAGAATTACAAAAGCTCTGATTACCTTTCCTGGAATGTGGCCATGGAATCAGTAATTAAGCATAAAACACCTCTGACCAGTGAGAGGAGAGATTACAAAGTCTGTTGCTAAAGTTTACTCATGAGAAGCTTCTCATGCTTTTCTTCAGAGTATATTGAATCTATATTTTAAAATTATTTGTAACCCCAGTGAGCATGAATACCTTACTTCCAAGTTCACTGCATATCAAAATCCATAAATACATTGGACACAAATTAAAAAATATCTGGCACCAGAGGCCAGTCTACTAACAGTTGAATGAAATAATAATTAAATGCATGGGTTATTCAAGGGAGAATGACCACTAGAAACTTTTAACAACAACAAAAGTATAACAGAGTCATAGATAACAATTTTTAAAAAAATTAATCAGGATAGTTCAAGTGAATTTCAGTTTTTCAACTGATTGCTTCAGGCAACATCCTTGGAAATCTGTGTTCACTTTTTTTTTTTCGGCTGGAGTTTTACATTATTATTTATATATTTTTTAATTTATTTATTAAAGATTTATTTATTTATTTGACAGAGAGATACAGAGAGAGGGAACATGAGCAGGGGGAGTGAGAGAGGGAGAAGCAGGCTCATGAGTTGAAGGCAGATGCTTAACAACTGAGCCATCCAGGCCCCCTCTTTTTTTTTTTTTTAATCTTTTTTTTTTTTTTTAAAGATTCCACTTATTTATTTGACATAGAGAGAGAGATTACAAGTAGGCAGAGAGGCAGGCAGAGAGACAGGGAGAGGAGGAAGCAGGCTCCCTGCTGAGTAGAGAGCCCGATGTGGGCCTCGATCCCAGAACGCTGAGATCATGACCTGAGTCGAAAGCAGAGGCTTTAACCCACTGAGCCACCCAGGCGCCCTTTTTCAAATCTTTTATTTATTTATTTGATAGAGAGAGAGAGACAGCTAGAGAGGGAACACCAGCAGGGTGAGTGGGAGAGGGAGAAGCAGGCTCTCTGCTGAGCAAGGAGCCTGATGCCGGTCTCGATCCTAGGACTCTGGGGATCATGACCTGAGATGAAGGCAGATGCTCAACCAACTGAGCCACCCAGGTGCCCCACCCCCTCTTTTTTTAAAAATTATTTTTATTAACATATATTATTTGCTTCAGGGGTACAGATTTGTGATTCACCAGTCTTACACAATTCACTGCACTCACATATCCTCCCCACATACCCTCCCCAATGTCCATAACCCAGCCACTCCATCCCTCCCACCTACCTCCATTCCAGTAACCCTCAGTTTGTTTTCTTTTTTTTTTTTTAAAGATTTTATTTATTTATTTTGACCCAGATTACAAGTAGGCAGACAGGCAGGCAGAGAGAGAGGAGGAAGCAGGCTCTCTGCTGAGCAGAGAGCCCGATGCGGGTCTCGATCCCAGGACCCTGAGATCATGACTAGAGCCGAAGGCAGAGGCTTTAACCCACTGAGCCACCCAGGTGCCCCTCAGTTTGTTTTCTGAGATTAAAAGTCTCTTATGGTTTGTCTCCCTCTCTGGTTTCATCCCATTCCATTTCTTCCTGTCTTCCCCCATGATCCTCTGTCTTGTTTTTCCAATTCCACACATCAGCGAGGTTGCAAGTGGCAAGATTTCATTTTTTTTGGTGCCTGTGTAACATTCCTGTGTGTGTGTGTGTGTACCACATCTTCTTTATCCATTTATCGATGGACATCTAGTCTCTTTCCGTAGTTTGCCTACTGTGGATGTTGTTGCTATAAACATGGGGGTGTAGGTGCCCATTCAGGTCACTACATTTATATTTTTGGGTTAAATACTCTGTAGTGTGATTGCTGAGTCATAGGGTAGCTCTATTTTCAACTTTTTGAGGAACCTCCATACTGTTTTCCAGAGTGGCTGCACCAGCTTGCATTCCCCCTAACAGTGTAGAAGGGTTCCTCTTTCTCTGCATCCTCGTGGACATCTGTCTTCTCCTGACTTGTTAATTTTAGCCATTCTGATGGGTGTGAGGTGGTATCTCATTGTGGTTTTGATTGTATTTCCCTGATGCCGAGTGATGTTGAGCACTTTCTCATGTGTCTGTTGGCCATTTGGATGTCTTCGTTGGAGAAATGTCTGTTCATGTCTTTTGCCCTTTTCATGATTGAATTATTTGTTCTTTGGGTGTTGAGTTTGATAAGTTTTTTATATATTTTGGATACTAGTCCTTTATCAGATATGTCATTTGCAAATATCTTCTCCCATTCTGTTGGTTGTCTTTTGATTTTATTGACTGTTTCCTTTGCCGTGCAAAGTTTTTTAACTTGATGAAGTCCCAGTAGTTCATTTTTGCCTTTGCTTCCCTTGCCTTTGATGATGTGTCTAGGAAGAAGTTACTGCAGCTGAGGTTGAAGAGGTTGCTGCCTGTGTTCTCAAGAATTTTGATGGATTCCTGTCTCACATTTAGGTCTTTCATCCATTTTGAGTCTGTTTATGTGTGTGGTGTAAGGAAATGCTCCAGTTTCATTCTTCTGCATGTGATTGTCCAATTTTCCCAATACCATTTGTTGAAGAGACTGACTTTTTCCCACCGGACATTCTTTCCTGCTTTGTTGAAGATTAGTTGACCGTAGAGTTGAGGGTCCATTTCTGGGCTCTCTATTCTGTTCCATTTTGCCTTTGCTTCCCTTTTGTGCCAGTGCCATACTGTCTTGATGATTACAGCTTTGTAATAGAGCTTGAAGTCTGGGATTGTGATGCCACCAGCTTTGGTTTTCTTTTTCAACATTCCCCTGGCTATTTGGGGTCTTTTCTCATTCCATACAAATTTTAGGATTATTTGTTCTATTTCTGTGAAAAAAGTTGATGGTATTTTGATAGGGATTGCTTTAAATGTTTTTTTTGTTTTGTTTTGTTTTGTTTTTTAAAGATTTTATTCATTTATTTGACAGAGAGAGAGAGAGAGAGATCACAAGTAGGCAGAAAGAGAGGGAGAAGCAGGCTCTCCACTCCATGGAGAGCCCGATGCGGGGCTCGATTCCAGGACCCTGGGATCATGACCTGAGCTGAAGGCAGAGGCTTAACCCACTGAGCCACCCAGGCGCCCCGCTTTAAATGTTTAGTTTGCTCTAGGTAGCATAGACATTTTCACAATATTTGTTCTCCCATTTCATGAGCATGGAACACTTTGTGTTTTCCTTAATTTCTTTCATGAGTATTCTATAGTTGTCTGAGTACAGATTCCTTGCCTCTTTGGTTAGATTTATTCCTAGGTATCTTGTGGTTTTGGGTGCAATTGTAAATGTAATTGACTCCTTAATTTCTCTTTCTTCTGTCTTGTTGTTGGTGTATAGAAATGCAACTGATTTCTGTGCATTGATTTTATATCCTGCTGCTTTACTGAATTCCTGTATGAATTCTAGCAGTTTTAGGGTGGAATCTTCTGGGTTTTCCATATAAAGTATCATATCATCTGCAAAGAGTGAGAGTTTGACTTCTTTGCTGATTGAGATGACTTTTATTTCTTCTTGTTGTCTGATTGCTGAGGTAGGACTTCTAGTACTATGTTGAAAAGCAGTGGTGAGAGTGGACAGCCCTGCCGTGTTCCTGACCTTAGGGGAAAAGCTCTCAGTTTTTCCCCGTTGAGAATATTATTCACTGTGGGTTTTTCATAGATGGCTTTTATGATACTGAGGTATGTATCCTCTATCCCTACACTGTGAAGAGTTAATCAAGAAAGGATGCTGTGCTTTGTCATGTGCTTTTTCTGCATCTATTCAGAGTATCATGTGGTTCTTGTTCTTTCCTTTGTTAATGTTGTGTATCACATTGATTGATTTGCGGATTTTGAACCAAGCTTGTAGTCCAGGAATAATTCCCACTTGATTGTGGTGAATCATCCTTTTAATGTACTGTTGGCTAGTATTTTGGTGAGAATTTTAGCATCCATGTTGATCAGGGATATTGTTCTGTAATTCTCCTTTTTGATGGGATCTTTGTTTGGTTTTGGGATCAAGGCAATGCTGGCCTTATAAAATGATTTGGAAGTTTTCCTTCCATGTCTATTTTTTGGGAACAGTTTCAGGAGAATACATATTAATTCTTCTTTAAATGTTTGGTAGGATTCCCCTGGGAAGCCGTCTGGCCCTGGGCTCTTGTTTATTGGGAGATTTTTGATTACTGGTTCAATTTCCTTGCTGGTTATGGGTCTATTCAGGTTTTCTATTTTTTCCTGTTTCAATTTTGGTAGTTTATATGCCTGTAGGAATGCATCCATTTCTACCAGATTCTCTAATTTGTTGGCATATAGTTGTTCATAATAGGTTCTTATAATTTTATTTCTTTGGTATTGGTTGTGATCCCTCCTCTTTTATTCATGATTTTATTAATTTAGGTCTTTTCTCTTTTGTTTTAGATAAGTCTGGCCAGGGGTTTATCAATCTTATTAATTCTTTCAAGGAACCAGCTCCTAGTTTTGATTTGTTCTACTGTTCTTTTGGTTTCTATTTCATTGATTTCTGTTCTGATCTTTATTATTTCTCTTTTCCTGCTGGGTTTGCTTTAGGGTATCACTTATCACTCGACTTCTGTCGTGATCCAGTACTTGTTTATCTCTCTTTTTCTCAGCTTCTTTATTCTCTATCGTTTGGTCTTCTATATCACTAATTCTCTCTTCTGCCTCATTTATCCTAGCAGTTAGAGCCTCCATTGTTTTTTTTAAGATTTTATTTATTTGACAGAGAGAGAGAGATCACAAGTAGGCAGAGAGGCAGGCAGAGAGAGGAGGAAGCAGGCTCCCTGCTGAGCAGGGAGCCTGATGCAGGGCTCGATCCCAGGACCCTGAGATCATAACCTGAGCCGAAGGCAGAGGCTTTAACCCACTGAGCCACCCAGGCACACGGAGCCTCCATTTTTTATTACATTTCATTAATAGCCTTTTTGATTTCAACTTGCTTAGATTTTATTTCTCCAGAGAGGGATTCTCTATCTTCTGTGCTTTTTTCAAGCCCAGGTAGTATCTATAATCATCATTCTGAACTCTAATTCTGACATCTTACTAATGTCCATGTTGATTAGCTCCCTGGCAGTTGGTAGCCTCTTGTTCTTTTTTTTTTTTTTGAGGTGAATTTTTCTGTTTCAGAGGAAAATAGTTGAGTGAGAGAACAAAATGCTAAAAGGGATATAACGATCCCAGAGAAATATACACTAAACAAATCAGAAGAGACCCGAAACTGGGGGGAAAGAAAAAAAAGGAATATGATTAGGTTGGTGAATAGAACAAAGCCGTACACTAGGTTTTGGGTGTATTTTGGTCTGCTAGAAGAAACTGCCTCTTAAAATTTTAAATAAAGAAAAACTTGCATATATACAAAAATCAGGGGAGATACAGTGAGGAGATGGAATATGACTAAAAATGAAAATTAAAAGATTTTTAAAAAAGGAGTCAATAAGATAAAAGTTGGTTGAAAAAAGAAAGAAGAAAAAAAAGGAGAAAATGTAATCAGACAGGTGAATAGAACAAAGTCATACACTAGATTTAGGGTGTATTTTGGTCTGTTAGAAGAAACTGTATCCCAACGTTTTAAAGAAAAACCTATATATGTACAAAAAAAATAAGGTTAAATACAATGAAGGATAGAATATGACTATAAAAATGAAAATTAAAAAAGATTTTAAAAAAGGAATTGATAAGAAGTTGGTCGAATAAGAAAACTCAAAAAAAAAGAAATAGAAAAAGAAAAAAATGAAATTAAAAAAATTAACTTTGAAAGACTAATGAATCATGGGAAAAAAGCCATGAATTCTATGTGTTGTATTCTCCTAGTGCTGGAATTTTGCAGTTCTCTTTTATCAGTAAACTTTGTCTTGGCCGGATGTTCTTGCTGATCTTCTCAGAGAGGGGCCTGTTGCAGTGATTCTCGAATGTCTTTGCCCCAGGTGGAATTGCACCACCCTGGCCAGAGGCCAGGCTAAGTACTTTGCTCAGGTTTGCTCTCAGTAGCTTTTGTTCCCTGAAGACATTGCATGCAGCTTTAGAGGACAAGAATGAAAATGGCAGTCTCCCTATTGCTAACCCATGAGGAGGCGAGAACTCAGGCCCCAATCCTCAGTGCACCCTGGAGAAAAGCAGTCAGTCACTCCTGTTTCCCTGGTCGCTGGCTACGCTCTGTGCTCACATGGCCTGTGACTGAGCATTTCTATCTCTGGCACACTACCCCATTTGGGGTCTCCAAACTCAGCAGATTCCTGGGCTCCCATGCCACTCCTCCTGGGGGAGGAATGGGAGTCTTCCTGGATCTGTGGTTTGTTGGGCCAAGCTGTGCTGTAGATCACAGTTTATGGCAACCCTGAGCTGAGAACCCAGTCCTCGTCTCACTCTTTCTGGCTGGCTTCCCCAGTTCGATATCTGGGAGTTCTGCTGCGCTCAGACACCCTCAGTCTTTCTGTGACCCCGAGGGTCCTGAAACCACACTGTCCCAGGAAGGGTTCCACCCCCGCTTAGCCACTGGAGCGACGTCCCTCCCCTGATCAGACTTCTGAAAGTTCTGATTTTGTGCTCCACTGCTCTGTCACTTACGGGTAGCTGGCTGATGGAGGATCCCTCCCTCCTGCAGTCTATCTTCCAGTGTATTGCCTCGGATTCACTTCTCCGCATGTCCTACCTTCTAGAAAGTGGTTGCTTTTCTGTTCATAGAGTTGCTGCTATTCTTTTCTTTGCTCTCTTGTTGAGTTTGTAGGTGTTCAGAATGGTTTGATAACTGTCTAGCTGAATTCCTGGGACCAGGTGAAATGTAGGTCTCCCACTCCTCCACCATCTTGCTAGCACAGGCACTCTCATTTAAGTTAAGGATACAGATTTTTTTGAGTACTTCAGTAGGAGGTGTACTAAGAATTTTACAAACTTTAGTTCTTTCAAAAGCCCCATGAGGTGGTTATTATTTCTGATTTACAGAGGAGGAAAATGGGTTTTAAGGAGGTTAAGCATCTGTTAGTAGTAGCAAGAAACAGCCAAGATTCAAAATCTGGTCTTTCTGATTACAAAATACGTAATTTTATCTTCTTTTACTGTCACAGGACATTAGTTAGTCTTACTTGGAAAAAATAAGTTTCTGTGGACAAATGATTGAGAACTATAGTTATAAGAAAATTTTATTTATTGTAGGAGTTTTAGAGCCTTTTGCTATTGTACATTGTGCCTCTTCAGGAGAGTAGATGAGCATGCCCTGTTGTTCGGACGTGCTTGATTTTGAAATTCTTCCTTCCCCCCAGTTTCATCTTGAGGATGTAGTGTCCAATGATGATACAACTTTATTTTTTCAGTAGGCTCAGGTGATGTCTGCATATTTTGCATTGTAAGTGTAATGAGCCATGATTGAAGTTCAAAATCAGAGTTTGTAATTAATCATGATAAAACTACATTATTTGTGTATATGTTAGCTGAAGTCATTGGAATGAATGGAATTTCAAACAGATGATATAGAGTGAGAAAAGTCTTCAAAGTAGGGAGGAAGAGACATTGGTAGGCAGATAAGCAAATTAGGAAAGAGAGGTTTGGGAAGCAAGACAGGAGAGTGAAAAGCAATGTAGATTAGAGTTAAAATAGTATGAGGGTTCTGACTTTGGCAATTAGGAGGTCACTTTGACCACTGGTTTTAGTAGGGACAAAAGACAGGTTTTAAGAGGCTTAATGAAACAAGGAAAATGAGATGTAAAAAAAGAAATTTCTGAAAAAAGTTGGAGTAGGAAATAAGGTAGAAAGGATTTTTTTTTTTATTAGACTCTAGAGACTTAAGTTGTTAGGGAGTGGGGAAAGAGGTGAGTAGAGAAAGAAAGATAGTAAATAGTAGGTAATTGATAGGGTGAGGTTTTAGAAGAAATGGGGGAGATTGGAATCAAAAGATAGTTTCTTGAGATGTCCTGAAAGGAGGGAAGATGGATAAAAATATGGATAATTTTGACGAGTTAAGGTTATTGCAGTCATGCTTCTATGTGAAGTAAGGAAAGATAATCTTTGGAAAAAGGACTTTCAAGTGTTATTGGTAGCTCAAAATGGACGAGGTGGTCAATTAAGTATGACTAAAAGAATTGTTAAGTAATTTTGAAAGTCATTTAAACAAGTGCGAGTTTTGTAGTATTACTACTACTAGTAGTAATAGTAGTAGCAGTAGTAGTAGTTGCAGTTACTATTATGTGACTTTCTTCAGCACTGCTAAGCAGTCTAGCAGCAAGAATTTGGAAAAAAAATGAGTTTAGTTTTACTTAAGGTTAAAGAGTAGGATGAGATATGGGGCAAAAGATGGGTTCAGTGTGAGTGAGGAAATGAAAGGGTCAAAGAACTGTGGGTTGTAGAATGAGAAGTTCATTTCTGAGAACTTGAGATGTACAACAGTATTCCTTAAGTCCATTCATAAATGTATGTTGCTGAAATGGGGATGTGTAGAAGTTTGAGTAAATTAAGGTGTCTGTTGTTTTGAGGGAGTTGATTTATGGAAGTTTTAGAGCTTCAGAATGATGGTAAATTTTAGAGATAGAGAAGAAAACTATGAATCAAGTATCAGAATTCTGGGAATGTTGGAGAGGGTATTGGGTGAGTACATGGCAATCACAAATATAGCTGAAGTAATATAGTCAACTTATGGGAATTTTAAAGGAGGAATTATGCAATAAAGATAAAATATTAATTGGAAATGGTGGTGGGAGGAAGAAATTGTTAATGCCTACTCCTGATTTTATAAGTGAGAGAAGAATCTTGAGAGAACCTTGAAAAATAGTGAAGTCAATAAAAACCTAGGATTCAGCTAAACTAAGGTGGAGGAAATGTTCCAGGAAAAGATTCAGAATTTAAGAACATTGTACTGACTCTGGAAAGGAATTTAGTGGGTGAGGGAAGAGATGGAGAAGAATGTGGTTGAAGGGTAGAGTTTAATTACATAAAACATGAAAGACTAGCAAGATAATAGGCTGTGGGGACTGGCATCTAGGGTGGTGAATGTGATTCCCAGGTCTGATGATGGAAGACAGAGAATTGGAAAGTAGATAAGAGAGACATGGTAACACAGGGAATGGGTTATGGAGAGGATTGAGTAGCTTCAAAGATCCAGACTGGAACTTGTTATTAAGGTGCTATCTCAAAACTGCCTTCCAGGTGGGTAATTCTAATAGGAGTCTAATAATTTAGAAGGCTGGCTAATATGGGCTGCTTTATCCTATTTTGTATATACTTATAATGATAACTCACCTCTTGCATGCACCTGGAACTGTACTGGCCTTTCATCCATTTCTGCCTCGAAAATGTGCTCATTATCTTAAAACTTCAAAGCTCAGTTCAGTTGTGTCTTTCCAAGAACTATCTTCTAATTAACTCAGACTTATATCCTATGTATTTCTGAACTTCCATGGGTCTTAGCACTTCTTCTTCTTCTTTTTTTTTTTTTAAAGATTTTATTTATTTATTTGACACAGAAAGAGAGGTTATAAGTAGGTAGAGAGACAAGCAGAGAGAGAGGAGGAAGCAGGCTCCCTGTTGAGCAGGGAGCCTGATGTGGGACTCGATCCCAGGACCTTGAGATTATGACCTGGGCCGAAGGCTTAAACCCACTAAGCCACCCAGGCGCCCCTGGGTCTTAGCACTTCTTACATAATATTTATATCAGATTCCATCATATATCCTAGCTTCCTAAATTGTTTAACTTCTGCTGTTATACTATTAACTCTGACACAGAGACTTTCTCATTAATCTTATATCCCCATAGCATCCAACATGCCTGGAGTGTACTGGTTAAGAAAGCTACCTCTGATATTAGACCAGCAATGAATCAACATGGTGACTTTGGGAAAGTTATTTGGATTCTTCCAACCTAAATTTTTCATCTGTAAAATGGTGATAATACTGTTACTGATCTAATATGGCTTTTGTAAAGACTAAATAAAAATAATTTGTGTGCTCAGCCTAGTGGCTGGCAATGGTAATCATCATTATCTTAAATAAATGCTTATGGAGTAACTAAGTGAGAGATTCCACGAGCTGCTTGGGAAAAAGTCATGTTTTTCAATTGTTTGACTCATGTATTTAGAATGAGAATAATTAGATTTTCCTTTGTGCTAATACTAATATACTGAGGTCTCTTAAAGAGTAATATTTCAATATAAACTATTAAAATAATAGTTACCATTTATTTTGTACCAGCTATATGCCAGACATAATGCTAAATAATATAGGCTATCTTACTTTAATCTTAATTGAAAAGCTGGATAGTTTCCCTTGTTTTATTCGAGTCTCAAAAGTCACAAGTAAGCCAGGATAGAAATTTAGGTTGTCAAACTTTAAAATCGTTAACTTTTGAGTACCACGTTATACCAGATAATCCCAAGAGGCACATGATATGTTTATTTAAATGCCCCCAAATCAACGTAGTATAAGATGGAATTGCTAAATTATAAAAACCCCTAAAATTTTGGGAAGTCACAAGAATATTTTAAAGGAAATAGGGAAACATCCTATAAAACAGGATAGATGCATTTTTTTAACTCATGAGTCAGTTTGGGAGTTTAATGAGCACATTTTAGAGGCACAATTTAGGCAACGGATACTCCTTTTTAAAACACACATATTTTATTAAATTTAAAATATACTAGAAAGTGAATATAAGGTAAGGGCTTTCTTTTTTAATTTAATTAATTTAATTTAATTTTTTTATTATTAACATACAGTGTGTTATTTGCTTTAGGGATACAGGTCTGTGATTCATCAATCTTACACAATTCACAGCACTCCCCACAACACATACCCTCCCCAATGTCCATCACCCAGCCTCTCCATCCCTCCCACCCCCCTCCACTCCAGGAACCCTCAGTTTCCTGAGATTAAGAGTTTCTTATGGTTTGTCTCCCTCTTTGGTTTCATCTGGTTTCATTTTTTCCTCTCTTCCCCTATGATCTCCTGCCTTGTTTCTTAAATTCCACAATCAGTGAGATCATATGATAGTTGCCTTTCTCTGACTGACTTACTTCGCTTAGCATTGTACCCTCTAGTTCCATCCACGTCTTTGCAAATGGCAAGATTTCATTTTTTGATGGCTGCATATTATTTCTGTGTGTGTGTGTGTGTGTGTGTACACCACGTGTTCTTTATTCATCTGTCGATAGACATCCAGGCTCTTTCATACTTTGGCTGTTGTGGACATTGCTGCTATAAACATTGGGGTGCAGGTGCCCCTTCAGATCACTACATTTGTATCTTTGGGGTAAATCCTCAGTAGTGGAATTGTTGGGTCATAGGGTAGCTCTACTTGAAAATTTTTGAGTAAAGGTAAGGGATTTCTTACCATTTATTTAAACATTTTTATTTTTGGTAGTCTAAGGAATGCTGCTTTACTGAAGATTGTTTAAAGTTATCAAAAACTTAAGTATAGAGGTTAAGTAATTTTTATATCAGTGTTTGCCTCAGGAAGTACATATACAGGCATGTCTTATTTTATTGTGGTTTGCTTTATTGTGTTTTGCAGATAATGTGTTTTTTTTTTATAAATTGAAACTTTGTGGCACAAGTTTTCCAATGGCATTTGCTTGCTTCATGTCTGTGTGTCATATTTTGGTGGTTCTTGCAGTATTTCAAACTTCCATTATTATAGTTGTTATGGTGCTTGGTGATCAGTGATCTTTGATGTTACTTTTATAAATTGTTTTAGGGTGCCATGAACCACACCCATATAAGATACCAAACTTAATAAATGTGTGTGTGTTCCGATTGCTCTACTGACTGGCTGTTCCCTGTCTCTGTTCTCCTTGGGCTTCCCTATCCCCTGAGGCATGCTGAAAGGTCAGATGATGGTTAGCATTTTTTTTTAGCAATTAGGTGTTTTGAATTAAGGTATGTATATGGTTATTTTAGACATAGTCCTGTTGCACACTTAATAGACTTTAGTAGAGTGTAAACATAACTTTTATATGCATTAGGAAACCAAAAAATTAATTTGACTCACATTATTGTGATACCTTTTTTTTAGAAGATTTTATTTATTTATTTGACAGAGAGAGAGAGAGATCACAAGTAGGCAGAGAGGCAGGCAGAGAGAGAGAGGAGGAAGCAGGCTCCCTGTTGAGCAGAGCGCCCGATGCGGGACTCGATCCCAGGACCCTGAGATCATGACCTGAGCTAAAGGCAGAGGCTTTAACCCACTGAGCCACCCACGTGCCCCTTATTTGATACTTTATTGTAGTGTCTCTGATGCATACCTATAGTGAAATTACAGCTACGCATTATGAACTTAGAGAAATTATTTCAGCTATATAGATTTTTGAATAAGGTATAATCTTTTTTTAACTGTCATTTTTAGAGCTTTTTTTCTTTTGTTTTTAAGTCGATGTATTCCAGCATGATATACGTATCTTTAGTATAGTTTGATGACTTTTCGTACTTGTATAAAAATACACTTGTGTAGTAATCACCTAAATCAAGGTATAGAACATTTCCAGCATCTCAGAAGGCTTACTCTATCCTGTTCTAGTCAGTATTCTTTCTCTCCTTAGGTACTCCCATTTCAAGGCTTTTGCCCATTTTGACTATTAGGTTGTCTTGCCTTTGCTTTGTAGGAGTTCTTTATATATTCTGGTCTGAGTCCTTTGACAGACATGTATTATATAGTATTATTAACCGTCACCATGCTGTACGTAGATAAACATATTATAAATAATAATCTTTCAGTCTATGGCTTGCCTTCTTACTCTCTTAATGATGAAGTTTGATGAATTTTAATGAAGTTAAGTTTATTAATCTTTTCCTTTATGGCTAGTACTAATTGTGTCTTCTTTGAGAAATTTTTGCCTACCCTAAGGTCATGAAGTTATTCCCCTCTTTTTTATTCTAGAAGCTTTATTTGTTTTATCTTTGACATTTAAATCTATGATACATTTAAAATTAACTTTTGTTTATAGCATGAGGTAGAGGTCAAGGTTTATTTATTTTCCCTTTTGGTTATCAGGTTGCTCCAGCATTACTTACTGTAAAGATCATCTCTTTCTTACCTAATTGTAGTGATATCTTTTTATAAATAAGTGACCATATATGGGTGGACTTTTACTATTAATTTTTATTATGAAATCTGTGCTATATTCCAGTAAATTATAAGTTCCTGAAAAACTTAGACTGTTTAATTTGTTTGCTACATTATCCCTACTGCTTAACATGCCAGGCACATAATAGACATTCAGTAAATATTTGCTGATTGAATGAAAGAATCTTAAAGGAAGAATCCACAGGAAGTCTGAAAAATGTTGCTGAGGAGACAGTTAAACTGTTCTTAGTTGCAGAGATGCCTAAATATGTAGTAGAACCGAAAGTGTTTTTGTAGAATACTCCAAACATACTTATTACTTTTTAACCCTCCTTCCCCCCAATCTCCCCTATTATAAAAATTTATCTGGTCATATGTTTCAACCGGCATTTATTATACACCTACTGGACTTTGCCAGGGAATATCTTATTTAGTTCTTTAAGCCACGTTTTATTCTTTTTTCTATTGTCATCATATAGATGTTATTTAATGAAGGCATTTTGTGAAAATTTGCTATTCTTCTGATTACTTTTTGACCTTTATGGCTCTGCAAAATGTATCAGTGTAAATTCTAACTCTAGCAAGTTAATTTAAAACAAAGGATGGGTATGAAAGGATTTGTTTTATCACATTGTTTATTTCATTTAGTTGTTAAATGATAATTTTTACCATGTCTTTGTAGAAATTGTCACAGAAGGAAAAAGAAAAAAGTCTTCATCTTCTGAGTTACATAAGGTATGGATTAGTTTTGCTTTTAATCTATTCATTATCTTTATAGTTACCAATATTGAAAGTATTAAAAGTAAAAATTGAAAGTATGAAAGTAAATAAAAATTTAAAGAAAGTATTATAAAGTGTTCTGCAGGGAATGGTATATATCCTAATTAATTCAGAGGTTAACCAAGAAAGAAGCACTTTCTGGGATCTACCTTGTTTAAATCATTGTAAGATATATCAGTATACTTTCTAGGCCTTATTTTAGATTTTATATAAAATATAACCCAGCATTTCTTCGATAACTGGATATATTAGCATACCTCATGTTCATTCATTGTAATACTGTAGATAGAAAAGTGTTCAAGTCATGAGCTGAAAATTACTATTTGAAATATCTATTTTTTTAATTAAGATATAATGTATTATTTGCCCCAGGTGTACAGGTCTGTGAATCATCAGGCTTACACATTTCACAGCACTGACCATAGCACATACCCTCCCCCATGTCCATAACCAGCCACCCTATCCCTCCCACCCCCCTCCCCAGCAACCCTCAGTTTGTTTCGCGAGATTAAGAGTCTCTTATGGTTTCTCTCCCTGCCGATCCCATCTTGTTTGAAATATCTATTAAAATTTCTTCTTCCTTCTTCCTTTCCTCCCTCCCTCCATCATCTTTCTTTTTCTTTTTCTTCTTTCCTTTTTTTCTTTTCTCTTTTCTTTTCTTTCTTCTGTGTAAGCCAATAGTAGCAAAAGAAGCAAAATGAAGTTTCTACCTAAGTGTGTCAAAAAAATTTAATTTCTTTTTAGAAAGATAATCGTTTTTTCTCTAGAATTTTGTGATTTAAACACATTAGTACCCTGATATACATTATAATAATTTACTAGTAGGCACTTTTTTCTGAAGCATTCCAAATTATGCATACAGGACTTTTAATTTGGCACAGAGCACTTTTATTTGGTATATTTAAAGGAATAAAGCTGGAGAGGAAATCACAATGAGGGCTGTGAGAGGGAATCAAGAGCACGCAGACAAGACCGAACAAAGAGCATGGCTTTAGGTACTCTTCCACCTTGGCTTACTTCACACTTGTGGATATGATTTCTTTTAAAATTCTGGATTTGGCTTAAGTGGTGTAAATGAGGGGGGTAAAAATAAATTCTTACATTGCTATCTAAATACCTCTATTGACTACTACTTCTTTTGTGTTTAATACCTCCAGTGAAGTGAAATGCTCTGTTTTCGGTTGCTGCTTCATGCAGTTGAAAGTACACCATTAGATATTCATAATATTGAGTAAATATATTTCTTTTTCTTGTTTTTAGGTGTACGGCAGTATTTTTTTAACTTTTTATTTTTAAATAACTTTAGGTTTACAGAAAATTTATAGAAATAGTATAGCGTTCACATCTACCCTTCACTTAGCTTCCCCTAGTGTTTATATCTTATATAACCATGGTACAATGACCAAAACTTAAGAAATTGACTTTGGTACAATACTTTAAGCTACAGACATTATTTGGATTTCTTCAGGTTTTTTTTTTTTTGTTTTTGTTTTTGTTTTTAACTAATACTGTTTTTCTATTCCAGGATCCCACATTGCATTTAGGTGTCATGTCTTCTTGATTTCCTTCATTCTATGACAGTTCTTCAGTCTTTGTTCTTTCATGATCATGACATTTTTAGAGTACTATGATTTTGTCAGTATTTTGTTGAATATTCTTCAGTTTGGGTTTGTCTCAGGTTTCTCTTTTTTTTTCATGGCATGAGTGGGGGGAGGGGCAGAGCAAGCCAGAGAGGAAGATTTCCCACTGATTTGGGAGCTCCACATGGGGCTCAATCCCAGGACCCTGAGATCATGACCTGAGTTGAAGTCAGGCACTTAACTGACTGAGCCACCCAGGCACCTCTGTCCTTCAAGTTTGAACTGAGTAAATTTTTAGGTTATTACTAGGGCCATGTAACAAATTACCCCCAAATTTAGTGGCTTGAACTTACTTTTTTCAGGAATCTGCAGTCTGGGAAGGGTTCAGTTGGAGATAACTTTTTTTCGTTTTACTTGGGAGTTAGCTCAGTTAGGTTGGCTTGGAGGCCAGGGCTTGTAAAGTTTCGCTTAGTCACTTACCTTGATACCTGTGCTGAGAAGAGTCAGTATCTTGGTGTGTATCTATTTCTTTTTAGATCTTTTCAGTAAAGTGGCTTCAGGATGTCCAAGATTTTTTTACTTATTGGTTCAGGTCTCCTGAGGAATGTATACTGAGAGAAAGAGAAAAAAAAAAAAGGAAGGAAGGGAGGACACACAAGCATTTGAGACCTGGCTGAAGCAATATAGGTATTGCCTTTTAATGATTTAGCCTTGGACATCACAGTCCTGCCCAGACTCAAGGGGAAGGAATGTAGACTGTACCTGATGTTAGAGGACTGTCAGTATCACATCGTAAGAAGAGCATGTGGGATATGGAATATTGGTGTGGCCATTTTTGGAAAGTAGAGTATATCACAAAATTCAATGTAGGCTACATAACCTGCTCACAAAGGATCCATGAGTATGAACAGCCTGAAGCCCCTGCCTTTGCCCTATGAGGAAACAATTGTTGTTCCCTAATTAAGAATATAAAGGAAATGATTTAGAGATAATACTGTCTTTTGCTGATGAAGAATTACAAAGAGATACCTTTTTATACAGATTAGATATAGGTAATTAAGAAGTTATTAGTACCTAAGAGGTTCAACTTAGAGGTGCCAGTGAAATAAGAGTTGAGATATCCTTTCTTCAAATTTATTCTGTCCTCTTGACTTACGCTGTACTCTCACTGAAATCATGTTACTGGTAGTAGTTGATATGGTACTTATTATATGTTATATTTTGTAGGCTGAATTTTATAAGTAACTATTGTTTATAACTTTCTCTTAATGTGAAATTTAAGGTATTTAAGTTCTAAACAAATGAATTCAAACTTGTGGTTACAATCCATACATTCATTTGTTTATTCAGCACATCATGAGCCATACACTTTGGAGATATAAAGGCGACTAAGTCAGGGTACTCTCTTTATTTTATTTTATTTTATTTTATTTTATTTTTTTTAAGATTTTATTTATTTATTTGACACACAGAGAGAGAAATCACAAGTAGGCAGAGAGGCAGGCAGAGAGAGAGGAGAGAGGAGGAAGCAGGCTCCCTGCCGAGCGGAGAGCTGGATGCGGGCCTCAATCCCAGGACCCTGAGATCGTGACCTGAGCCGAAAGCAGAGGCTTCAACCCACTGAGCCACCCAGGCACCCTCTCTTTATTTTATTAAAAAGAATTTTTTTTTAAAAAGATTTTGTTTATTTGACAGAGAGAACGACAGCGAGAGAGGGAACACAAGCAGGGGAAGCGGGAGAGGGAACAGCAGGCTTCCCGCTGAGCAGGGAGCCCGATGTGGGGCTCGATCCCAGGATCCCGGGATTATGACCTGAGCTGAAGGCAGCCACTTAATGATTGAGCCACCCAGGCGCTCCTATTTTTAAAATTTTTTTTAAAGATTTCATTTATTGGAGAGAGAGAATGTGAGAGAGTGCACACGAGCAGCAGGGAGGGGCAGAGACAGGGGAGAAGCAAGACTTCCAGCTGAGCAGGGAGCTGGATATGGGACTCGATCCCAGGACTGTGGGATCACAAATCGAGCTGAAGGCAGATGCTTAACTGACTGAGCCACCCAGGCACCCAGGGCACTCTCTTTAAAGACCTCCACAGCCTGGAGAAGACAGACCTGTAGACAAATATTTATAATGTATTTGATACATTGTAATACAAGTAACATAATAGAAATGTACCAAGTACTAATACCTAGAGAAAGGAAACCTTGGTGCGGGAGTGACAGTTTTGTGGATAGAAGAATAATTTTGAGTAGAATCTGAAGTATTTTACAAGGGAAAAGTAGAGGGAAGGGCATTCATACATACATACAAAGGGAGCAGTACATACAAAGGTCTAGAGATACAAAATAAGGCGTGTTTGAAGGAAGTTGAGTAAATGGTGTGGTTGGGATGTAGAGTTAGTGGTGTGTGGGTGATGTTAAAGAGCACAGATTGTTAGGAGTTTTATCTGTAAGTAGTGGGTGCCGTTGTTATTTGTTAAACGTTGTGATCATTAGGTTTGTGTATTAGAGAACTATGGGGATAACGTTTGAAAGATTAGAAGAGGTAGAGACTGCGGGTAAGAGAATGGTTAGGGGGCTATTGGAATATTTAATTTATCTACCTTAATACCAAATGAGAGGTTTTACATTTTTATTTATTTACTTTTAAAGATTTATTTATTTATTTTTGTGAGAGAGAGAGAAAGAGAGAGAGAGTACAAGCCGAGGGAGGGGCAGAGGGAGAAGCAGACTCCCCACTGAGCAGGGAGCTGGATGCGGGACTGGATCGGATGTGGGACTGGATCGGATGCGGGACTGGATCGCAGCACCTGGGGATCCTGACCTGAGGGGAAGGCAAACGGTTAGCCAACTGAGCCACCCAGACGTCTGAATGAGAGGTTTTTTTAAATAAAATTAGTTTTAACTGCCTGTAAATTAAGCACCGAATTTAAACTCTTTAAAACTAATTGCAAAATGGTGCGTGTGGTTGGCTCATTCATTAGAGCATGGGACTCTTGATCTGGGGGTCATGAGTTCAAGCCCTACATTAGGTGTAGAGCTAAAACAAAAAACCCGAGAAACACTAATAGCAAAATATTAAGGCAGGTTAATATAATGGTTCTGTTAGTTCGATTAATATGATTCGATTCTTATTTATATTTCAGTTAAATTGATTATTTTATCATTCTGATTTCAGATAACAAAGATGTTAAATGTGAAACCAGAAGATGTTCATGTTCAGTCACCACTGTCCAAACTCAGAAGCTCAGAACACTGGGATCTCCCTTTGCAGGGGGTAAATAAAAACTAATTTCTTTTAAGTACATAGTGTTGTTTGGTGTGTTTAAAATATTATAATAAAACTGAATTTTCGTTTTCTTATATATCCTTGTTGGGGCTTTCTTGTATCATTTGCAGGTTTTTAATTAGTTTATTTCTGGTATCTGTTGAAGTGATGCTTTGAGGTTAGGGTCTTCTTTAGTTTAAGTATACCTTATTTTGTGTGATTGTTTTCTTGAAATTTAAATCTCATTATTGTAAAAGACATTTTAAATTTATGAGAATATTAAGTGTATTGGAATCATTTGCTTCTTTGCTCTTGCTTTGTAAATTTGAGAGGATATATTTTAAAATGTGATGCATTTATACTTTAAAAAGGTATTCTAATTATAAATCTGGACTTTAATTTTATTGCTATTAAGCATTATTATGGAGCTTTCATGAATAAGGCTTAGGATGGCACTTTTTTTTTTTTAAAGATTTTATTTATTCATTTGAGAGAGAGAGGGACAGGGTGCACAGGCAGGCAGAGTGGCAGGCAGAGGGAGAGGGAGAAGCAGGCTTCCTACTGAGCTGGGAGCCGGAAGTGGGTCTTGATCCCAGGACCTTGGGATCATGATCTAAGCCAAAGGGAGATGCTTAACTGACTGAGCCACCCAGGGGCCCCCAAGATGGCACATTTAAAATTTTTTTTTTCCTCGTGCCTGGTACAACTCATGGTCATTTTTTTAAAAATAGAATTTTCCTCAGATTTTCCAGTTTATCCATTTGAGCCCATATTAGTCTGCTAGGCTAACATAACAAAATACCACTGACTGGGTGGCTTAAACAACAGAAATCTATTTTCCAACAGTTCTGGAGTCTGAAGTCCAAGATTAAGGTGCCAGTAGGGTTGGTTTCTCTAAGGCTTTTCTCCTTGGCTTATAGATGGCTATCTTCTTGCTACTTCTTCCTGTGACCTTTTTTTTCTGTGTACCCACATTTCTGGTGCTTCGCTTTTTATAGGACGGTAGTCCTGTTGGATTAAGCCCCTACTCTTATGACTTCATTTAAACTTAATTACCTTCATAAAGGCCCTATCTCCACGTATAGTTATATTGACGGTGAGGACTTTAATATATGAAATTGGCAGGGGGATGCACAATTCAGTTCATAACATTAGCATTTTGGGATAACAAATTTTAAGTCATGTTGAATATGTTTTTATGTTACAGATAAGAAAAATTAGCTGTTTATTCTAACTTGTTCTTAGAGGAAGATTTGTCATTAATATTAGTTGCTTTAACATTATTTAAAATTTTAACTATAAATAATACATTTGTTTTTTACACAAGGTACAAAAAAGGGGAAATAATAAATGAGACAAGATGATTTCTGCTGACATAAAAAGAAAAAAGATTGCATAGGGTTAGAAAATTTGGGGTGTATAGAAAGGTACAGGTGAAATAAATAATCTTTCTCTGTTCCTTTTTCCTAAAGGCAACCACCATTAATAGTTTTTTTTCATTCCTTTCAGAAAAAAAATACATGTGCCTACATAAATAGTAATTTATATTATTTTTTAATTGTTACAGAACAGAGATCATGAAATATATATTGTTTTGTGCTTTGTTGTATTGATTAATAGATCCTAAACATTTTTTTTCTATTTTAACACATTTATCTTTTTATTTTTAAAGATTTATTCATTGGGCGTCTGGGTGGCTCAGTCGGTTAAGCGTCTGCCTTTCAGCTCAGGTCATGATCCCAATGTTCTGGGACTGAGTCCCAAATCGGGTTCCCTACTCAGTGGGGAGCCTGCTTCTCCCTCTGCTTGCCATTCCCGCTGCTTGTACTCTCTCTCTCTCAAATAAATAAAATCTTTTTTTTTTTAAGATTTTATTTATTTATTTCACAGAGGGAGAGAGATCACAAGTAGGCAGAGAGGCAGGCAGAGAAAGAGGAGGAAGCAGGCTCCCCGCTGAGCAGAGAGCCCAATGCGGGGCTGGATCCCAGGACCCTGAGATCATGACCTGAGCGAAGGCAGAGGCTTTAACCCACTGAGTCACCCAGGCGCCCTATTTGTTTTTTAAAAGATTTTATTTGAGAGAGAAAGAGAGAATGATCATGAGTGGGGGGAGGGGCAGAGGGAGAAGCTGACTTCCCTGCTGAGCAGGGAGCCTGACATGGAGCTCAATCCCAGGACCCTGCGATCATGATCTGAGCCATGCAGGTGCCCCTAATATATGTAATTTTAAACACACACGCACATATACACTGTCTCTTGGAAGTGGACATAGGCTTTATTTTGGGTTTGCTTTCTTAAGCAGTATCTTACTAAATGTGCTTTTCCTTTACCCTTGGGTCATACATATATATCTTCCTTTAGTTTTTGGCCTTCAAGAGGCAGATGTGGATTACCGAGAGCTCTTTAGGTATTAAGTCATTGTGTTATAATCTTCTGTCTTCTCTTTCTCCTTAACTCTCAATTTTAGCAGTACCTTTTTCCTGAGAAGCTAACCATTTACTATCTTCTTTAGTTCCCTCTAACCCATTGAATAAAACAAGGTCTCTTCAGAGACACGTTTTCTTTTCCCATGCCTAGTTTCCCACCCGAGTTGGATGTCTTTTTGAAGATACTGATACTTAAGGTTTTGGAAATCTGTGTCCTGTTTGATATTTAAAGTGGCACATGTGTCAGCATTGCTATGCTGTCCTGTTTCTTTAGACTTCACAGTATTTGCTAAGTATGCTTCATTATTTGAAGTGTTTGAGGCTGTACCAGTATCTTGCTTAATTTTTTCTCTCATGCACCTTTTTTTTTTTTTTAAGATTTATTTTTTTAAAGTATCTCTACACCTATGTGGGACTTGAATTTACAACCACAAGATCAAGAGTCCCATGCTCTACTCACTGAGCCAGCCAGGCACTCCCCACACACCCTTTTTTAATTGTTTGTAGTGGGTTTCTATGAATGACAAAGAGATAACTTTGTATAGTCTTTAGCAGAATTTTAACTCATTTACTTACTTACTTGTGGTTTTTATTGAGATATAATTACATGAAATAGATTCCACAGGTCTTAGGTATATGATTGGATGAACATTGACTAAGGTGAACAGTGACTAAGGTGATTAAGGTGACAAATCCTGCTCAAAAATGGTTCCCTAGAATATGAAAAGTGATGTTTGCTGTCTCATTGTTTCCAAAGGAATAGAGCATTGTCATGAACCTTGAAAGTTACCTTATCTCCTTTTCCACTGTATCTTTACCTGCTCTCCCAATCCCTACCCCACTACTGTCAACCACTTTTCTGATTCCTATTTCTGTAGGGTAGTTTTGCCTGTTCATACAATACTCTTTTGTGTTTTGCTTCTTTTGCTCAGTATAATGTTGAAATCCATCCTTGTTTTGCATCTATCAGTGGGGTTCCTTTTTATTGCTAAGTAGTATTCCATTTTGTGGCTATAACACAATTTGTTTATTTAATTCTTTTGTTGATGGACTTTTGGACTTGGTTTTATAATTTGCATTTTCCTGATGACTAATGGTGTTAAGACATTTTCATATGTTGTTTGGCTATCGTATATCTTTTTTTGAAGTGTGTGTTCGGTTTTTTTACCCTTTTAAAATAAATTTTATTGAGAATTAATTTATATACAATTAAATTAATCCATTTTAATTCTTCTTTGAACTTTGACAAATGTATATGCTTTTGCAACCACCGCCATAGTAAAGGGTGTGTGTGTGTGTGTGTGTGTGTGTGTGTGTGTATTTGTGGGTTTTTTTTCTCTGTGTACAGTTCTGAGTTATAGGATCTGTATAGACTCATATAACTATCATGACAATCAAGATACTATACTGTCCCATTACTCCAAAAAATTAGCTGGTGCCGTCCCCTTTGTAATTATACTGTGTTCCCACTTTTAACCACTGGTAACATTGTTTTTGTAGCTATACCTCTACATTTTTCAGAATGTCACATAGATGGAATCATAGAGTGTATAATGTTTTGAGAATGACTTTTTACTCAGCATAATGCCATTGAAATTCATTTATGTTTTTGTGTATCAGTAGTTTATCTATTCCTCCCATTAAAGGACATATGGATTGTTTCCAGATTTTGGGCATTAGGAACAAAGCTGCTGTAAATATTTGCATACATGTTTTTTGTGAGCATATGTTTTAATTTTTCTAGGGTAAATATTTAGGAATGGGATTCCTGGGTCATATGATAAGTGTATATTAATTGCCAAACTGATTTCCAAGTGTTTGTGCCATTTTGCATTTTCACTAGCAATGTGTGGAGAGTTCTCAGTGCTCTGTATCTTTCTTAGCACACGATATTGTCAGTTTGTTAATTTTTTTAATTAATGGATTTTATTTTTAGAGTATTTTTAGGTTTACAGAAAAATTGAAGAGCTAGTCCAGCAATACCCATATACCCTTCAATCCCCCCTCCCTATTACCCCTACACAATTTCCTTTATTAATATCTTTGCATCAATATGGTGCATTTGTTACAGTTGATAAACCAATACTGATAAGTTATTATTATTTATTGGATATAACTGACATATAACATTATATTAGTTTTAGGTGTACAACATAATAATTTGATATATGTATATATTGCAGAATATTTAGCATAATAAGCTTAGTTAATAGCCATTAACACATAGTAATAGTTTTCTTATGATGAGACTTTTAAGGTCTCTTAGCAACTTTCAGGTAAATAATCAATACTGTTAAGTAAATCACCATGCTGTATATTACATTCCCAGGACTTATTTATCTTGTAATTTAAAGTTTGTACCTTTTGACCCCCTTCACCCACTTTGCCCACTCCCCACCTCTGGCAACTACAAATTTGTTCTTTTTATGAGTTTGGATTTTTTTTTTCTTAGATTCCTCCTATAAGTGAGATCATATGGTATTTGATTTTTTGTATGACTTATTTCAGTTAGCATTAGGCCTTCAGGGTCCATCCTAAGTTCAAAGTTTTTGGTGGCATCTTTAAGCTTTTCTGTATATAGTATCATGTCACCTGTGAATAGAGACAATTTTACTTCTTTTTGATTTGGTTGTCTTTTATTTATTTATTTTTTGCTTAATTGCAAGATTTGGTTAGGACTTCTAGTATTCTGTTAAAGAAAAGTGGGGAGAGTTGGAATCCTTGTCTTCTTCCTGAATTTAAAGGAAAAAATTTCAGCTTTTCACGATTATGATAGTCACTGTGCACTGTGATAGATGATCTTTATTATATTTAAGTTCATTCCATATATATTTACTTTGTTGAGGGTTTTTATTATGAATAGATATTGAATTTTGTCAGATGCTTTTTCTGCATCTCTTGAGATGATGATATGTTTTACTTTTATTTTGTTAATGTGGTATATCACATATACGGATTGGTGGATGTGCAACCTTCCTTGCATCCCTGGAATAAATCCTATTTGATGATGGTGTATGATTCTTTTGTATTGTTGAATTGGATTTGCTAATATTTTATTGAGATTTTTGTATCTATTTTCATCAGGGATATTGGTCTGTAATTTTCTTTCTTTTCTTTGAAAGATTTTATTTATTTGAGAGAGTGTGTGTGAGACGCAGAGAGAGATCTTTGTCCTGTACTTTTATTTGTTGGGAGGTTTTTGATTACTGATTCAATATCCTTACTAGTAATCAGTCTGTTCAGATTTTCTGTTTCTTCATGATTCATTCTTGGTAGGTCATGTTTCTAGGAATTTACCCATTTCTTCTAGGTTGTCCAAAGCGTTGTTGTATAATTAATTTTTCATAGTAGCCTCTTTTTGATTTTTTATAGTTTGGTGGTGTCATTAGTAATGTCTCCTCTTTCATTTGTGGTTTTATTTATTGAATTCTCTCTCTTTTTCTTGATGAGTCTAGCTAAAGTTTTGTCAATTTTGTTTATCTTTTCAAAATACCAGCTCTTAGTTTCATTTTCTCTTGTCTCTTCAGTCTCAATTTCCACTCTAATCTTTGTTATTTCCTTCATTCCTGTAACTTATGGACTCAGTTTGTGCCTTTTCTACAAGACCAGTCCTCTAACCACTGAGCTATGGAGCCTGTTTGTGCCTTTTCTAATTCCTTGAAGTGTAAAGTGATGTTCGAAATCTTTTTGTTTCTTAATTTAGATGTTTATTGCTATGAGCTTTTCTCTTAGTACTGCTTTTGCTGCATCCCATAAGTTTTTATATATTGCCATTTTCATATGTCTCAGGATATTTTTTATTTTTCTTTTGATTTCTTTGACCAATTGGTTGTTCAGGAGCATGTTATTTGATCTCCACATATTTGTGAGTTTTTCAGTGTTCTTCTTGTGATTGATATGTAGTTTTATAACATTGTGTTTGGAAAAGATGCTTTATATTTATTTATTTAAAACATTTTTAGGTTTAAATTTTTTTATTTTTTTATTTTTTCCATCACCACCCACCCACCCCCATCCTCCCCACCAATCCTTTTTTTTGGGGGAGGGGGGCAGAGGGAGAGGGAGAGAGAGAATCTTGAGCAGTCTCTGTGTCCAGTGTGGAGCCTGATGCTAGGCTCAATTTCACAACTCTGAGATCATGACCTGAACTGAAATCAAGAGTTGGATGCTTCACTCACTGAGCCACCTGGGCACCCCCCCACCATACTTCTTAAGTTTATTAAGAGTTGTTTTGTGGCCTAATGTATTATCTGTCCCAGAGAATGTTCCATGTATGCTTGAGAAGAGTGTGTATTCTGGAATGTTCTATAAATGTCTTTTAAGTCCATCTGGTCTAATGTGCTGTTTAAGTCCAATCCTTCCTTGTTGATTTTCTGTCTGGATGATCTATCCATTGGTGAAAGTGGGGAATTGAAGTCTATTAGTGTATTATTGTTTATTTTTCCCTTTAGATCTGTTAGTATTTGCTTTACATATTTAGATGCTCCTACATTAGGCTTATAAATACTTATAAATATTATATCCTCTTGTTGGATTGACCCCTCTATCATTATATAATGACCTACTTGTCAATTATTGCAGTTTCTGTTTTAAAGTGTATTTTGGCTCATTAAGCATACTTACCACAGTTTTTTTTTTTTGTTTTTGTTTTTTTTTGTTTTTTGGTTTCTTTTTGTAAGGAATATCTTTTCCCATCCCTTCTTTTTAACTTACTTGTGTTTTTAAAAGGTGAAGTGGGTCTCTTATAGGCAGTATATAGGTTTTTTTTTTAACCCTTTTAATCACTCTGTGTCTTTTGATTAGAGAATTTATTCCATTTACATTTAAAGAATTATTGGTAGGTATGGAATGCCATTTTTTAAATTGGTTTTTGAGTTTTGTAATTCCCTTGTTTCTTTTCTCCTTTGTGATTTGATGATCTTCTTTAGTGATATTGTTTGATGCTTTTCCCTTTATCTTTTGTGTATGTATTGCAGATTTTTGCCTTGTGTTTACCATGAGGCTTACATAAAACATTTTTATCGTAGTATATTTTAAGTTGATAACCACTTAAAATTGAACTCATTCTAAAGCTCTACACTTTTATCCACCCCCCATTTTGTTTGTGATGTATGATTTGCTATTTTGTGTATCCGTTAATCAGTTATTGTAGTTAGAGTTCTGCATATATTTTTTTACATTTTTCTTTTAGCCTTTATATTATACTTAAAAGTGGTTAGTCCAGGGCGCCTGGGTGGCTCAGTGGGTTGGAGCCTCTGCCTTCGGCTCAGGTCATGATCTCAGGGTCCTGGGATCGAGGCCCATATCGGGCTCTCTGCTCAGCAGGGAGCCTGCTTCCTCCTCTCTCTCTGCCTCTCTGCCTACTTGTGATCTCTCTCTCTCTCTCTGTGTCAAATAAAGAAATAAAATCTAAAAAGAAAAAAAAAAAAAAGTGGTTAGTCCACCACAATTATATTAGATTATTTTGAATTTATGTATTTGCATTTACTAGTGAGTTTCATACTTTCATATTTTCTTGTTACTAATTAGCACCCTTTTGTTTCAGGTTAAGGAAGTCCCTACAGCATTTCTTATAAAGCTAGTCTAGTGGTGATGAGCTCCTTTACCTTCTGCTTATCTCAAAAACTCTATCTCTCCATCAGTTCTGAGAGACACCTTTGGCAGTTTTATTCTTGTTTTTAGATGTTTGTTTGAGTACCTTTTTAAAAAAATTTTTTTAAAGATTTTATTTATTTATTTGGTAGAGACAGTGAGAGAGGGAACATGAGCGGGGGAGGGGCAGAGGGAGAGGAAGAAGCAGGCTCCCTGCTAGCCGGGAGCTCAAATTGGGGCTTGATCCCAGAACCCTCAGATCATGACCTGAGCCGAAGGCATATGCTTAACGACTGAGCCACCGAGGCATCCCAAGTACCCCACCCCCCTTTTTTTTAAAGTTTATTTATTTTTAAGTGATCTCTATCCCCAATGTGGGACTCAAACTCATGAACCCCTGAGATCAAGAGTTGCATATTCTACTAACTCAGCCAGCCAGGTGTCCCAGTTTTAGCTCTTTCAGTATATGATGCCACTTTTTACTGGCCTGCAAAGTTTATGCTGAAAAATCTTTCAGCATAATAATCTTTTGTTGGGGGGGAGGGTTTCCTTATGTATAACAAGTTGTTTTTCTCTTGTTGCTTTTTAAATTTTCCTTGTGTTTAACTTTCTGAAATTTAAGTATAAGTATAATGCATCTTGGTGTGAATCTCTTTGGAGATCTAATTTGGAACATCTATTTTGGAACTTTCTGGGCTTCCTGGATTTGAAAGTCTGTTTCCTCCCCATTATTTCTTAAGATAATTTTCTGGCACTTTCTCTCTCTCTTCTCCTGGGACCCCTATAATGTGAATATTGTTCTACTTGATGTTGTTCCATAAATCCCTTAATATATCCTCACTCTTTTTAATTACTTTTTCTTTTTGGTCTTCTGAATGGGTAAAATTCTAGTGCCCTGTCGTTGAGTTTGCTGGTCCTTTCTTCTACTTCATCTAGTCTACTGTTGAATCTCTCTATTGAAGTTTTCAGTTCTGTTGTTGTCTTCTTCAGCTCTGTGATTTCTGTTGGTACTTAATATATTCTCTACATGAACTTTTCATTTTGTCCATGCATTGTTTTTCTCATGTTGGTGAGCCTCTTTATAACAGTTATTTTGAATATTTATTAGGTAAGTTACTTATCTCCATTTCATTAAGGTCTTTTTCTGAGATTTTATCATGGTCTTTTATTTGGAACATATTCCTTTGCTTCATTTTCCTCCATTCTAGTTGGTTTCTTTTTTTCTTTTTTTTTTTTTTTAAGATTTTATTTATTTATTTGACACAGAGAGAGAGAGAGAGATCAGATCACAAGTAGGCAGAGAGGCAGGCAGAGAGAGGAGGAAGCAGACTCCCTGCTGAGCAGGGAGCCCGATGTGGGCCTCAATCTCAGGACCCTGAGATCATGACCTGAGCCGAAGGCAGAGGCTTTAACCCACTGAGCCACCCAGGCGCCCTCTAGTTGGTTTCTGTGCATTATATGAAACAGCCACCTCCTATTCTTGAAGGTGTGATCTTTTATAGGAGTTGAACTCTATCTTAGCTCTTGGTTGTCTCTTAAACCTTTGGGACTGTGCAAGCTGACTTCCTTGTTCTTAGTGGCTCCCAGTAGTTGAGTGTGTGCCAAGACCTGTCAGTATTTCTAAGGGGTAATCTCAGTGAGGCTGATTGGAAGCTGGATCCTTAGGCAGCAGCTTTAAAAATATGTGAAGATAAGTTTTTCAGGTAGATGAGTGTTTCTGTCTGCTCCCTGTGCTGTGCCCTGGGGGATAGCTGGTGTTAAGAATGGTTTCTCTGTTTCAGTCCTGTGGAATCAATGAGCATTTTCCCCACTGGCCACCACAGCCACGTGATCAAGAGGCGTCCGGTAGGTAGCAGGTGCAAAAATCGGGGTGTTAGACTTGTGCATAAGCTCCTTTTCAGGAGATAGTGGCAATCTGGCGTGAAGCAGAGGGAAACACAAAGATAGCATCTGCTTGCCTCCATGGTCTCTGGATAGAATTGTGGTTGGCTTCTAAATGCATGTTAAATTAGAAGCCTGTCCTCAGGCTGCAGCTTTTAAGATAAACAAATAAACCTCTTTCTGGGTGTGTTTTAGTTTGCCACCTCTATGCTGGATCCTGGAGTGTTAGCCATGGTGAGTCCACACGAGCCTTTTAAGAACTGTCTCTTGGTTTGCTATAGCTTTGTGAGTCTCATGGATGCAAGCCCCATTGGCTTTCAAAGCTAGGATGTCTTAGTACTAGTTGTAGGGTCCAGTTGTAGGGTCCAAATCTTTTGTACCTTAGGCAGAAGCTGGGAGTTGTCAGTTCTCTCCTGGTTGTGTTCCATTTTGCTGGAGGTAGTGTTTATAGCAAGATTATCTCAGCTTCTTCTACATGTTTCAGTGTTTTTTCTCATTCCTGTGACATTTAGAGGAGCTGTTCAGCTAGTTTCTGGATATTTTCAGAGGGAATTGTTCTGTATTTAACTGTAGATTTGGTATGTCTGTGGGAAGAAGTGATTTCAGGAGCCTCCTACATTGTCATTTAAACAATTTTTCTTTTAGATTTTATTTATTTATTTGAGAGAGAGAGAGAGAGAACAAGTGGGGGGAACAGCAGAGGGAGAGGGAGAAGCAGACTCTCCACTGAGCAAGGAGCCCAATGTGGGGCTCGATCCCCAGACCCTGGGATCATGACCTGAGCCGAAGGCAGACACTTAACCAACTGAGGCTCCCAGGTCACCCTACAATGTCATTTTGACTGAAATTGTCCCTGGTAGATTATTGTTAGTTGAAGTCTGTAGTTTACATTAGGGTTCACATTTTGTCTAGTATATTCTGTGTCTAGACAAGTGTGTAATGGCATATATCTGCCATTAGAGTGTGATACAGAATAATTTCACTGTTAAAAATACCTTTTGTGCTCCACTGATCTTTTTAATATGTCCAGTTTCACTTTTTCTATAATGTCACATGGAATCATATAGCCTTTTTAGATTGTCTTCCATTTAGCAATATGATTTTATATTCATTCATGTCTTTTTTGTGGCTTGATAGCTCATTTCTTTAAAAAAAAAAAGAATTTTTTTGGGGGGGTACCTGGGTGGATCAGTCAGTTAAGCATCCAGCTTGTTTTTGGCTTAGATCATGATCTCAGGGTCCTGAGATCAAGCCCTGCATCAGACTCCCTGCTCAGCAGTGAGCCTCTCCCTTTGGCTTTTTACCTACTCAGGCATGCTCTTTCTCTATCTCCCTCATGAAAATAAATAAATAAATCTTAAAAAAAATAAAGAATTTTTTAAGAAGACTATTTTTTAGAGCAGCTTTAGGTTTGCAGCAAAATTGAGCGGAAAGTACAGTTTTCATATGTCCCTTGCCTCCGCACATGCACAGTCTACTACACTATTACCTGTTTTTATTGCTAAATAATGTTTCATTAAGTGGATGTAGCACAGTTTACCCATCACCTGTTGAAAGACATCTTGGTTGCTTCCAAGTTTTGACAATGATGAATAAAGCCACAGTAAACATTCATGTGCAGGTTTTTGGGTGAACATGTTTCCGAATTATTTCACTAAATACCAAGGATTGCAGTTGTTGGATTGTATGTTAAGTGTATATTTAGTTTTGTCAGGAACTGCTAAACTGTCTTTCAAAATGGTTGTACCATATTCCATTCCCACCTGCATCTAATGGGATTTTCTGATGCTCCACATTCTAGTTGACATTTGGTATTGTCAGTGTTTTGTGTTTTAGCCATTCTAATATGTATATAGTGGTATCTTGTTTTAACTTGCAGTTCTGTGTTGACATATTTTCTTGAGTTTCTTTTCATATGTATATTTGCCAGCTGGGTATCTTCTTTGGTGAGGTGTGCCTTCAGATCTTTGGCTTTTTTAAAGATTTTTATTTATTTTTTTATTTATTTATTTGAAACACGGAAAGAGATTACAAGTAGGCAGAGAGGCAGGCAGAGAGACAGGGAGAGGAGGAAGCAGGCTCNATTTATTTTTTTATTTATTTATTTGAAACACAGAAAGAGATTACAAGTAGGCAGAGAGGCAGGCAGAGAGACAGGGAGAGGAGGAAGCAGGCTCCCTGCTGAGCAGAGAGCCCGATGCGGGCCTCGATCCCAGGACGCTGAGATCATGACCTGAGCCGAAAGCAGAGGCTTTAACCCACTGAGCCACCCAGGCGCCCTGGCTTTTTTAAAAATCAGATTGTTTTCTTATTTTTGAGTTTTAGGAGTCCATTGTATATTTTGGATACCAGTCTTTTTATCCGATATGTGTTTTGTAAAGATTTTTTTTTTCTAGTTTTTGTGTTATCTTTTCATTCTCTTAATGGTCTTTCATAAAACAGAAGTTTTAATTTCAGTGAAGCCCAAATTGTCATTTTTTTTCCCTTCGTGGATAGTTGTTTAGGTATTATATCTAAGAAGTAATTGCCTAACCCAAGGTCACCTAGGTTTTTGTTGATGTTATCTTTTAGGAGTTTTATAGTTTTGCATTTTAAATTTAGCTCTGTTGGCCCATTTTGCATTAATTTTTGTGAAAGGTGTAAGACTATATCTCTGTTTCTTTCTACATGGATATCAGCACCATTTGTTGAAAATACTAGCCTTTCTGTATTGAATTGCCATTGTTCCCATGTCATAGATCAGTTGATTACATTATGTGGATCTATTTCTTAGTGCTTTATTCTGTTCCATTGATCTATTTGTTTGTCCTTTTTGTCCATGCCATGCTATTTTGGTTACTATAGCTTTATAATAAGTCTTGACATTGGGAGTGTAAGTTTTCTGAGTTTGTTTTTCTTCAATATTGTATTGGCTATTCCGGGTCTTTGTCTTTCTGTTAAAAATTTAGAATCACTTTGTCAATATCCACAAACTAACTTGCTGGGATATTGATTTGTGTTGACTTTATAGATCAAGTCAGGAAGACAGCACAGGAATATTGAGTCTTCCTATTCATATACGTGAAATGTCTATTTAGATCTTTGATACCTATAACACAGTTTTGTGGTTTTTGTCATATAGATTTTATATGTTTTTTTGATTTTATTATCTATATTTGATTTTACATATGTATTTACTTTTTTTGTGCTAATGTAGATAGTATTGTTTTTAACTTTAAATTCCCATGTTAATTACTTTTAAAGAAGAAAGTAATTGACTTTTGTAAAAATATCTTTTTCCTGCACCATTGCTATAATGGCTTATTTGTCGAAGGAGTTGATTTTTTTTTTAATTGATTCTTTGGGATTTTCTACATAGGCAGTTATGTGACCTTAAATAAAAGTTTTATTTTCTTCCCCCAATCTGTATACTTTTTATTTCCTTTTCTTGTCTTAACGCATTATCTAGGATTTCCAGTATGAAGCTGAAGAGGAGTGTTGAAAGGGTACGTCCTTGCTTTGTTTTTGATGTGGAAGCATCTGGTTTCTCACCATTAAGTATATTTTCTGTAAGTTTACTGTAGATATGCTTTATTACATTGAGAACATTCTCCTCTATTGCTACTTTACTGAGAATTTTCTTTAAAAAAATCATAAATGGCTTTTAGAGCTTGTCAGATTCTTTTTTCTGCATCTGTTGATATGATTGTGGGATTTTTCTTATTTAGCTTGTTGACATCAATGGATTTTCCAACCCATTATCCAGCATTACATATTCTTAGCAATGAAACACTTCAGGCATCCACTAAAGTTAGGAATAAGGCATGTGTGCCTACTTTCCCCATTATTATTTAATATTTTTCTGGAACTGCTATAGACAATTAGACAAAGGAGTGAAATAATGATTATATACATTGGAAAGGAAGGGACAGTATTATCATTATTTATAGATAATATGATTGCATAATTGAAAAACCCAAGAGAATCACAGTCCAGGGGGTGAACCTTGCTGGATGTACCTCTTTGTGATCGTTCAGGGATTCAGGCTCCACCTCCAGTGAAGTCCTTCAAGCTCGATACATTAGTGTTACTTTCTAATGTCTTTGCCCGTAAACGTGCATCATCCTCAGGCCAGATCTCAGACACACAATCTCACTTCACTGTTTGTGGAGCTAGGAAATGAAATCTAGCTGTGTACACTGGAAGAACATGAATAGAGCAATCCAGCAACAATGTTATAATTAGAAACAAAAAGCAGATTCTAAATATATAATGTGCATCACTGTCTTAAAGAAAAATTAACGATAAAATTAACTATATGATATGCAAAGCTTATAACGGTTTTGTAGAAGAGATTGATTTACTTTGCTAGAGGTGAGGAAGGTTTCTTAGTGATACTAGAGTTGGGGCTTACTGGACAAAGAACTAGGGAGGGTAAAGCATATTCTAGTAAGGAAACATATCGAAGGATGAAACTGCATAGCACTTTCAGGGGACTACAGATAGTTTAGTATGGTCAGAATACAAGATGCATGGGAAGCAGAAGTTGAGTAATGAAAACACAATTATTATTATTATTATTATTTCCTCTTTTAGGTAGTCAGAAGCACTTAAGAATTTAAGCAGAAGAGTGACATCAAATTTGCATTTTTGAAAGATTTAACTTTCATGATGGAACAGATGTTAGATTAGAGGGTAAGAGACCATTGGCAGGGAATCCCATTAGGATAACATCGTAAGAGTCCAAGTAAGAAATAAGAAGAGGCAGAACTAAGACAGTGATAGTGAAAATTGAGAGAAGATGTAGTTTTAATCTTGTTATATTGATATATTTACATTTTTGTGATGAAATGAGAGTGACAAATTTGTTTAAGTTGATATCTTGATGGGATTTCTAAGAATTTGTCTAATTTAGAATTAAAGCATTAGAAGGAACATAGGCTTTTATGGGAGACAGGCTTGGGTTCATTGGTCAAACCTCACTTTCCTCTGATAAAATGTCTTTTATATCATGCGGGGCTGTGGTGATAATGAGATAACATGGGCGCCTGGGTGGCTCAGTGGGTTAAAGCCTGTGCCTTCAGCTCAGGTCATGATCTCAGGGTCCTGGGATCGAGGCCTATGTCGGGCTCTCTGCTCAGCAGGGAGCCTGCTTCCTCCTCTCTCTCTGCCTGCCTTTCTGCCTACTTGTGATCTCTCTCTCTCGCTGCCAAATAAATAAATAAAATCTTTAAAAAAATGAGATAACATAATTTCTAGAGAAAAAGGGTGTTTATCAAGGGCTGTCATGTTCAAGACAGTGTTTTGTTTTCATTACTTAAAATTTTATCTTTTAAACATTTATTTTAAATTGTGGTAAATATACATAAGATAAATTTATCATTTTAGCCATTTTTAAGGGCACGATTCACTGGCATGAAGTACATTCACATTGTTATGCAACCATTACCACCATCCATCTCCAGAACTCTATATCTTGCAAACCTGGAACACTGCCCATTAAACAGTCCTCTTTAACCCCTTTCCCAGCCCCAGGTAACCACCATTCTACTTTCTATCTTTATGAACTTGACTACTTTAGATACTTCACATAACTTGAATCATACAGTATTTGTTTTTTTGTTACTGACTTATTTTCACTTAGCATAATGTCATTGTGTTGGGAAAAACCAAGTTTTCCTCCTTTGTTTCTCATTTACTCTTACACTACTATCATATTTACAGTACTTTTGACACCAGATGTGTGTGGGTTTTTCCCTACCAAGCAATGCTCTGTGACACCAGCTGGGTATTCTACAATTTAATTCAGTTGGAAATAACTTAACACTAGTTGGAAATAGTGTCATACCCCACAAGTTAAGGGCTCGGTCCCATAAGAATGCTCCCATCCCACTTCAGATGGCAGCCACAAGTCCAGCTGTGCTTGTGATCGAGTGGCTATAAATCTGAGGTTCCCACAGCTACCCCATCAGGTTCAATTACTTTATGCTAGAGCTGCTAAGAGAACTCAGAAAAGTACTTACATTTATCAGTTTATTAAAGGATATGATAAAGGATATCATTAAACAGCTAGATGAGAAGATACACAGGGTGAGGTCTGGGAGGCTCTCCAGTGCAGGAACCTCTGTCCTTGTGGAGTTCACGCATGTGGTATGTGGATGTGTTCAACCTGAAGGTGCTCTGAACCCCATACTGTTGGGATTTTTATGGAAGCTTCCTCCTGTAGGTATAACTTATTAAGTCTATTTTCAGCTCTTTTCCCCTGTCTAGAGAATGGAGGGTGGGGCTACAAATTCCAGGTTTCTAATTATGGCTTAGTCTTTCTGGTGACGAACCCTCATCCAGGAGCCTTCCAGTGCACCCAGAGTCACCTCATTAGTACAAAAGACACTTCTATCACCCAGGAAATTACAAGGGTTTCAGGAGCCCTATGTTAGGAATGGGGATCAAAGATCAAATATCATAACAAAAGATTCTCCTATCAATCCAGAAAATTATGAGGGTTTTAAGAGCTCTGTGCCAGGAAATGGGGGCAGAAATCAATATGTTTTGTTCTCCCAGTCATCAAGGGTCATCCATGTTGTGGCATGTGTCAAAATTAACTTTTTAAGACTGAATAAAAAAAAAAGAATAATATTTCATTGTATGTACCACATTTTGTTTAGCCATTCTTTTATTGATGGGACACTTGAATTACTTCTACCTTTGTGAATAGTGCTGCTAAACTCAGGTGTACAAATCTCTTTAAGGAAAACAAATCTCTTTAACTTATTACATATATAGTCATCTTCCATCCTTGTGAGATAGCTACTGTTATATCCATTTTAATGATAAGAAAACTAATGCAGAGAAGATAAATAATTTACTTGTCTAGATTCATACTCTTTTGCATTAAATAATTTTGACTTTTGTGTCTAGTCAAATTAAACTAAACCCTGTTAGTAAGATGTCTGACTCTTTCCTAAAATTTTCCATTTAGCAATTCATAGGGAACCAGTTGTAATCCCTTCCAATTGTTATAAATGCAGTTACTTCAAAATCATAGACCCTGTTTAACTTGGTATGTAATAATAATTTTATTTATTTTAGTCTTATAAAATTGTATGATTATGTAAGCCTTGGAACCTCAAAATGTTGATTTCCTAACTAAAATTACCTTAACATTTTAAAATATCTTCCTTGTATTTTTTTGGTGGACTTATATTTCTGCATTAGCAAAAGAGCCAGGTGCTTTTGTAGATTGCACTGTTTTTCTTCTGTGCCCTATTAGGCTGTTTATCTTGAATTTCTAAATAAAAACAAATTTAAGTGACTTGTAATTGTATTATTGTTATACTTAGTATTAAATTCCATTTTTTCCCCCCCAGTGGAAAAGAAGCCTAAGAAATAAGGTCCTATCTCTAGACCATAAAAGTAGAAAAGGTGTCCGTGGACGTCCTGTCACTTCTAAAACATCACCAGAAAGGTAAGATATATGTGTGTATGACATAGGATGGGCTTCTACTGTGTATGGAAAGTGTGACCATGGGTGATTCGTCTAGCCTCTTTGGGTCTCAGTTAATATTCTTTTGAAATACAAAGACTGAATGCAAGATTCAATTCTAAATTTCCTTTCAAGCTCGGACTTTCTGTGATTCTAAATCATTTTGACTCCTTGTTTTTGTGCATTTGGAACATCTTGATAAACTTTAGCTGATAAAACAAGAATTAAATATAGACTGATTATAATGCTTGATTCGTCATTTGCGGTCTGCAGCAAGAAGGATGCTCAATTTAGCAACTGTGGGACTAGTCATAATGTTAGTGAATTATGGTTATACTAGAATTATATATTTGAGGGATTGTATTGCAATTATCAGAAGAAATTTAGAGCACTTCAGGATTGGACATTTGTTAATGATTAAAAAGTTGCTATTGTGCAAAAGGGCATTGGATTTTCTTTTTTTGAATAGTGAATGAAAAAATGAGTAGTAAAGTACAATTACAGCCACTGGGAGATCACGTGAATTAGAAGACTAATTGTTCTTAAATTTATGTTAGAGCACTTTATAAGGTACTTAGTCTTATTCTCCCTTTTCAAGTAAATTGTCTGTAGGAAATGAAAAACGTATCAGTGATTCCATATCCTTACCAATATTTAATTCTCTCCCTTCCTCTCTCCCTGCCTCCCCTCCTTCCTCCTATAGATTTCCCTGTGGGTGTGAAATGGTGCCTTATTGTGGTTTTGATATGCATTTCCTATTGACATTATCTTTTTATGTGATTGTTGGTCATTTTTATGTCTTCTTTGGAGAATAGTCTATTTAGATCCTTTGGCATTTTAGAACTGTGTTGTTTCCATTTTTGTTGAATTGTGAGAATTCTTTTTATAGTCTGTATACAGGTTTCTTTTTTTTTTTTTTTAAGATTTTATTTATTTATTTGTCAGAGAGAGAGAGAGCACAAGCAGGCAGAGTGGCAGGCAGAGGCATAGGGAAAAGTAGGCTCCCCTCTGAGCAAGGAGCCCCATGCAGGACTTGATCTGAGGACCCTGGGATCACGACCTAAGCCAAAGGCAGCTGCTTAACCGACTGAGCCACCCAGGCATCCCTACAAGTCTTTATCAAACATATGATTTGCAAATATTTTCTGCCACTCAGGGTTTCTTGATACTGATGTTGTCTTTTGAAGCACAGAAGTTTTTTCATTTCGATGAGGTCTCATTTATCTATTTTTCTTTCGTTGCTGTGCTTTTGTTGTCTTAAGAAACTATTGCCTAATCTGAGGTTACAGTGATTTATTCTTAGGTTTTCTTCTAACAGTTTTAAGGTTCTAGCTATTAGATTTAGGTCTTTTGTCAATTTAGAGTTAATTTTTGGATATGATATGAGGTAGGCATCCAAATTTATATTTTTGTTTGTGAATATGCAATTATCCCAGCACCACTGGTTGAAAAGGTACCAATTTCTTTGGTATGTTTGTTGAAGATCAATTGACTATAAATATAAAGATTTATTGCTAAATTTGGAATTATATTGGATTGATCTATATGTCTGTCCTTATGCCAGTACCTCTGTGTCTTGATTACTACAACTTGGCATTAAGTTTGGTAATTGGGAAGTGAGAGTCTTCCAACTTTATTAAATTTTTCAAGATTGTTTTGGTTGTTCTGGGTTACTTGCATTTTCAGTTGAATTTTAGAATCAGATTGTCAATTTTAATAAAAAAGCCAACAAGGATTTTGATAGAGGATGTGTTGAATCTGTAGACTAATTTGGGGATTTGGGCCATCTAAAAGTCCTCTGATTCATGGACATGAAATATCTTTCCATTTATTTAGATCCTTTTTAATTTCTTTCTACAGTGTTTGGTAATTTATTTTCTTCTTTTTGATGCTGCTGTGAGAATTGTTTTCTTAATTTTATTTTCACACTGTTCATTGTTAGTGTATAGGAACTGATTTATAATATGCTGTGACCGTGTTTAAGTATTACTAGTTCTAGAAGTTTTTAGTAGATTGCTTGGAGTTTTGTTCATAAAGACAGTTTTACTTATTTCTTTCCAACTGGATGCCTTTAATTTCCTTTCTTTGCTTAATTGTCCTGGCTAGAACATCTAGTACAATGTGGAGTAGAAGTGGTGAGAATGGACATCTTTGTTTTTTCCCCCCCTCTCAGAGTGCAAGCAGTTAGTATTTTATCATTAAGTATCATGTCAGCTAGGTTTTTCATAGATGCTTTGCTATGCTTTGAATGTTTGTGCTCCCTCAAAATGTTTATGTTGAAATTCCCAACTTTTGCATCAACATGGATGGGACTGGAAGAGATTATGCTAAGTGAAATAAGTCAAACAGAGAATGTCAATTATCTGTGGTTTCACATATTTGTGGAACATAAGGAATAGCATGGAGGATACTAGGAGAAGGGAAAAATGAAGGGGGAGAAATCGGAGTGGGAGACGAATTATGAGAGACAGTGGACTCCAGGAAACAAACAGAGGATTTTAGAATTGGGGTGGTGGTGAGGGGATGGGAGGCCTGGTGATGGGTATTAAGATGGGCACGGATTGCATGGAGCACTGGGTGTTATACACAAACAGTGAATCATGGAACACTACATCAAAAACTAATGATGTAGTGTATGGTGACTAACATAACACACACACACACACACACACACACACACAAAGAAATTCTGATGCCCACTGTGATGGCATTTGGAGGTGGGGCCCTTAGGAGGTTGTTTAAGTCATGAGGGTGGAGCACTCCTGAATTGTATTACTGCCTAAATAAGAGACTTGACAGAGCTTCCTAGTTTCTTCTATCATGTGAGGACACAGTGAGAAGTTAGCAGTCTGTAATCTAGGAGAGGGCCTTCACGAGAGCCTGACCATGCTGGCTGACCATGCACCTTGATCTTGGACTTAGCAGCCTCCAGAACCATGAGAAATGAATGTTGTTTATAAGCCACCCACTTTATGGTATTTTGTTATAGTAACCCAGATAGACTAAGACATATCCATTTTCACGATGAGAAAGTTCCTTTTTATTCCTAATTTGTTGGAGACTTTTTATCATGAAAGTGTGTTGGATTTTGTCAAATGCCTTTTCTGCATTCATATTATGTAATTTGTATCCTTTATTAATATACTGTATTAGTAACATGACATAATAATATAAGATTAATAACATTATTTTAAAATCTTAGAACTTTGATTCTTGGGATAAATCCCACTTAATCCTGATTTATGATCCCATTTATATGTTGCTGGATTCAGTTTGCTAGGATTTTGTTGAGTATGTGTACATTCTCATTAAGAAGAGAAACTTATCTGCTGTTTTCTTATGTTGTCTTTGTCTGGCTTTGGAATCAGGTTAATACTGGCCTTGAAGAATGAGTTGGAAAGTGTTCTCTCTTTGTTTTTCTGGAAGAATTTTTGGAGGGTCAATATTAATTTTTCTTTAAATGTCTTGTTTTTAAGATTGTATTTTTTTAAATTTTATTTTTTTATTAAAGATTTTATTTACTTATTTGTCAGAGAGAGAGAGAGCCAGAGAGCAAACACAAGAAGGGGGAGCAGCAGGCAGAGGGAGAAGCAGGCTCCCTGCTGAGCAAGGAGCCTGATGTGGGACTCCATCCTAGGATTCCGGGATGATCACCTGAGCTGAAGGCAGACACTCAACTGACTGAGCCACCCAGGCATTATATTTTTAAGTAATCTCTACATCCAACATAGGGCTCGAACTCACAGTCCTGAGATCAGTAGTCACATGCTCTACTGTCCGAAGTAGCCAGGTTTCTTTGAATGTTTAGTGAAATGCACCAGTGAGCCATCTGGTCATTAGCATTTTGCATGTGTGTGTGTGTGTGTGTGTGTGAAGTTTTCACATTATAAATAATAAATTTTTATTTGTTATAGCTCTATTCAGATTTTCTATTTTTTTTTATGTCCGGTTTGGTAGCTTGTGCCTTTCTAGGAATTCGTGCGTTTTGTAAGTTACCTAATTTATTGGCATATGCTTGTTCAAAATATTCTCTCATAATCTTTTTAATTACTGTAATATTGTTAATGATCTCTTTTCTATTCCTGATTTACTAATTTGCATCTTCTCTTTCTTTTTCTGTTCAGTCTTCCTAAATATTTATTAATTTTTTTGATCTTTTCAATGGACCAACTTTTGATTTCATCAATTCTCCTTATTGGTTTTCTGTATTTTGTTTCATTTATTTCCACTATAATCTTTTTCCCCTTGCTCCTGTTTTGGAAATAGTTTGTGCTTCTTTTTCTAAATCTTAAGGTGTATGGTGAGGTTATTGATTTGAGATCTTTTTTTTTTTTTTAAGATTTCTTATGTATTTATTTGACACACAGAGAGAGAGAGAGAGATCACAAGTAGGCACAGGCAGGCAGGGAGAGAGAGGAGGAAGCAGGCTCCCTGCTGAGCAGGGAGCCAAATGCAGGCCTCCATCCCAGGACCCTGAGATCATGACCTGAGCTGAAGGCAGAGGCTTTAACCCACTGAGCCACCCAGGCACCTTTGAGATCTGTCTTCTTTTCTAACATAGACATTTATAGTTTTAAATTTCCCCTGAGCTATATTAGCTGTATCTCATAAATTTTGGTATGTTGTGATGTTCTTTTAATTAATCTCAAAAGTATTTTCTAATTGGTAAGATTTTTTGACCCATTTGTTATCAAAGTATATGTAATTTAATTTCTGCATATTTTTAAATTTCAAAGCTTTTCTTCTGTTAATTTTTTATTGAGATATAATTGACATTATATTATTTTCAGGTATACAATATAATGATTTAGTATTTGTATATATTGAGGAATGATCACCACAGTAAATCTAGTTGGTCTTTCACCATGCATAGTTATACTTTTCTTTTCTTGTGATGAGAACTTTTAAGATTTACTCTCTCAGCTATTTTCAAATACACAGTACAGTGTTATTAACTGTAGTCACTGTGCTATATAGTACATTCCCATGACTGACTTGTCTGTTGTTAAATTTTTTTTTTTTAAAGATTTTATTTATTTATTTCACAGAGGGAGAGAGATCACGAGTAGGCAGAGAGGCAGAGAGAGGAGGAAGCAGGCTCCTTGCCGAGCGGGGAGCCCGATGCGGCCCTCGATCCCAGGACCCTGAGATCATGACCTGAGCCGAAGGCAGAGGCTTTAACCCACTGAGCCACCCAGGCACCCACTGTTGTTAATTTTTAATTGAATTTCATTGTAGTCTGAGAACATTTTGTATGATTTCCTTTCTTGTAAATTTTTAAAAAAGATTTCATTTATATATTAGGGAGAGAGAGTGAGAGAGAGAGAGTACTAGCAGAGGGAGGTACAGAGGGAGAAGCAGACTCTCTGCTGAGCAGGGAGCCTGACATGGGACTCGATCCCAGGACCCCAGGATCATGACCTGAGCTGAAGACAGACACTTAAGCAACTGAGCCACCCAGGCGCCCCCCACCTTTCTTGTGAATTTGTTGTTTTATTTTATGGTCTCACATATGGTCTTGAGTCTTTGCAGAATGTTTTGTGTATTTGAGAGGAATGTGTATTCTCTTCCTATTTGGTGAAGTGTTCTGTGAGGTGTGTTAGATTGAAGTGGTTGATACTGTTATTCAAGGCTCCTGTTATCCTTGCTGATTTTCATTCTAGTATTTCTATCCATTATCAAGATTGGTGTTTTGAAGTATCGAACTATTACTGTTGAATTTCCCCCTTCTGTTTTATCAGTTTTTGCTTAATGTATTTTGTTGTCCTGTAATTAAGTGTGTGGATATTTGTAATTGGTACATCTTTCTGATGAATTAACGCTTTTATCAATGAAATGTCCCTCATTGTCTCTATTTTTGTTTGTTTTAAGATCTATTGTGTCTGATATTGATATACTCCTTTGTCTTAAGGTTGCTGTTTGCATGGTATACCTTTTCTTATCTTTTCACTTTGAACCTATTTCTTTCAATCCAAATTGTCTTATTAAAAGCATTTAGTTGGATCTTGTCCCGGCAGTTTGAGCTGCTATATAACAAAGTACCATAGACTTGGAGGCTTATAAACAACAAATATTTATTTTTCATAGTTCTAGTGGCAGGGAAGTCCAGTATCAAGACACCAGAAGTTTCATTGTCTGTGAGGGCTTCTTTGTTTGTATAGATAAACACCTTTTCATTGTGTCCTCAAAGGGTGGAGGGGGTCTCTCTTTAGGCCTCCTTTATAAGAGTGCTATTTATGAGGGTTCCACTCTCATGATCTAATCACTTCCCAAAGGCCCCCCCCCCAATACCATCCCTTTGGGGGTTTAGGATTTAAACATAAGAATTTTTAAGGGAGGGCGCCTAGGTGGCTCAGTGGGTTAAAGCCTCTGCCTTCGGCTCAGGTTATGATCTCAGAGTCCTGGGATCGAGGCCCGCATCGGGCTCCCTGCTCAGCGGGGAGCCTGCTTCCTTCTCTCTCTCTGCCTGCCTCTGCCTACTTGTGATCTGATCTCTCTCTCTGTGTCAAGTAAATAAATAAAATCTTTAAAAAAAAAAAGAATTTTTAAGGGAAACAAACATTCAGAACATAGCAGATCTTGATTTTTCATCTATTCTGGCAATTTCTGCCTTTTGACTAGATTGTTTAATCCACTCACAATTCATGTGAAAATGTCAGTAGGGCCATGCTTCCTCTGAAGGCATCAGGAAAGAACCTGTTCCATGTCCCACTCTTCTCCAGGCATTCCCTGCACTTTGGATGCATCAGAGCAATCTTACACGTTTACATGTTCTCTCTGTGTGTCTTCATGTTATCTTTCCTTTGTGTATTTCTGCTTCTGTGTTCAATTTCCACTGTTTTTTTTTTGTTATAAAGATTTTATTTATTTATTTTTCCAAAGAGAGAGCGAGAGAGAGAGTGCACGTGCGAGAGTTGAAGCAGAGGGAGTGGCAGGCAAAGGGAAAAGCAGGCTCCCTGCTGAGCAAGGAGCCCACTGGGGGACTCAATCCCAGGACCCCGGGATCGTGACCTGAGCCAAAGGCAGATGCTTAACTGACTGAGCCATCCAGGTGTCCCTAATTTGTAGTTTTTATAAGAACTCCAATCATAATGTATTATGGCCTAACCTATTGATGTCATTTTAACTTCATTACCTCTGTAAAGACAATATTTCCAAGTAAAGTGACATTCTGAGCTACTGGGGTTAGGAGTTTAGAATGTCTTTTTTTGGGGGAGCACAAGTCAACCCCAAAAAATCAATTTGAATGTGGGAGAGGAATTGAGCTTCTTTTGGGACCAGTGATTTCTTTTCTTTAGGAAATAAATTGGCAATCTGTCAATTTACTTTTTCTAATTCTTTATTGCTTCTTAAAAATTCAGTCCTTCCTCAGTGATACGTAAATAAAATGAATAACTACTTGTTATTTCATATTGCCTTTTTTTGTGTGTGCTGCTTCTGATTGTAGAACTATTCTGATTTTCTATTGGTTCTTTTTTTAAAGATCTACTTTATTGGTTTATCATTTAGTGGAAGAGTAGGTGTCAATTTTAAGTATAAGTTTTTATAATTTTTGACAGATATATTGCTTTTTTATTGTAAAATTCACAAAACAAAATTTACCACCTCAACCATTAAAAAAAGAATTATTTGAGAGAGAGAGAGAGAAAGAAAGAGAGCACATGGTGGGGAGGGGCAGAGGGAGAGAGTCGTAAGCAGGTCTGTGCTCAAAATGGAGCCTGATGTGGGGCTTATCTTACTATTATTTTTTAAAAAGTATCTATCTATCTATCTGTCTATCTATCTATCTTCTATCATCTTTCATTTACTTATCAGAGAGAGTGAGGGAGCGAGCAGACAAGCAGGGAAAGCGGCAGGCAGAGGGAGAAGCAGGCTTCCTGCTGAGCAAAGGGGGCTCATCTTATGACTCTGAGGTCACAATCTGAGCTGTAACCAACAGTTGGCTGCTTAACCAACTGTGCCACCCAGGTGCCCCCCATCTTAACCATTTTTAAATGTATAGTTTAGTGGTTTTAAATACATTTATAATGTTGTACTAACATCATCACCATCCATCTCTAAAACTCTTTTCATCTTATACTACTTAAACTGTATACCCATTAAACAGTGACTACCAATTTCTCCCTTATTCTTCAGCCCCGAGCAACCACCATTCTACTTTCTATGGATTTGACTATTTTAAGTCCTTCATGTAAGTGGAATAATTCGTTATTTATTTGTGGTTGGCTTATTTTACTTGGCAAAATGTCCCCAAGTTCATTCATGTTGCAACATGTAAGAATTTACTTCCTTTTAAGGCTGGTTAATATTCCATTGTGTGAGTGTATATATACAGTTTCTCTCTCTCTCTCTCTCCATGCGCGCGCGTGCGCACACACACACACACACACACACACAATTTTGCTTAGTCATTTATCTGTCAGTGAACACTTACGTTGTTTCCAAATTTTTACTATTGTGAGTAATGCTGCTGTGAACGTGGGTATACAAATACATTGTCAAAACCCTGTTTTCAGTTCTTTGAAATTGGGGTAGATACCCCAAAGTAGAATTGCTGGATCATATGGTAATTCTATTTTTTATTTTTGAGGATCACTGTACTCTTTTCCATAGCAGCTGCACCATTTTACATTGCCACTAGCATGGAAAGGTTCCACTTTCTCTGCATCTTCATCAATACTTTTATTTTTTCATAATAGCCATTCCTAATGGGTGTGAAGTGATAGGTGGTTGTGTTTTTGATTTGTGTTTCCCTAATAATTAGTGATATTAAATATCTTTCCATGTGCTTATTAGCCATTTGTATATCTTTTTTGGAGAAATGTTTATTTCAGTTTGCTGAATTGGGCAGGTTTTTTGTTGTTGAGTTTTAGTTGAATCTATATTCAGAATATTAATGCCATATCAAATACATGACTTGCAAATATTTTTTTTTTAAAGATTTTATTTATTTATTTCACAGAGGGAGAGAGATCACAAGGAGGCAGAGAGGCAGGCAGAGAGAGAGAGGGGGAAGCAGGCTCCCCGCCGAGCAGAGAGCCCGATGCGGGCCTTGATCCCAGGACTCTGAGATCATGACCTGAGCTGAAAGCAGAGGCATTAACCCACTGAGCCACCCAGGCGCCCGACTTGCAAATATTTTATCCCATTTTGTGGGTTGCCTTTCTACTTTTTGATAGTATCTCGAGATGCTTAAAATCCTTGATAGTATCTGGAGATGCTTAAAATCCTTAAACTTTGAAATGTTTGTTTTGTTGTTTCCTGTGCTTTTGATGTTATATCCAAGAAATCAATGCCAAATTTAGTGTCATGAAGATTTCCCCTATGTTTTCTTATATGAGTTTTATAACTTTAGCTCTTACATTTAGTTCTTTGATCCATTTTGAGTTAATGTTTGTATATGGAGTTGAGTAGAAGTCCAACTTCATTCTTTGGCATGTGGATATCCAGTTTTCCCAGCACCATTTTTGAAAATGCTGTCCTTTCCCCATTGAATGGTCTTGGCACTCTTGCTAAAAAACATTTACTATATAGGGGTACCTGTATGGCTCAGTCAGTTAAGCATTTGACTCTTGATTTCAGCTCAGGTCTTGATCTCAGGTTTGATCAAGCCTCACATTGGGTTCCATGCTGGGTGTGGAGCCTGCTTTAAAAAAAAAAATTAAAAACATTTACTATTATAAAAGTTTATTTCTCAGTCCTCTGTTCTATTCTGTTGATCTGTATTTTTCTTATGCCAATACCACACTGTTTTGATTACTGTAACTTTATAGTAAGCTTTGAAATAAAGAAGTATAAGTCTTCCAGTTTTGTTCTTCTTTTTCAAGATTGTTTTGGCTATTGGGAACCCTAAGTTTCCATATGAGTTTTGGGATAGGTTTTTTTTATTTTTTGATACAGTTGCATTGAACCTATAGATTGCTTTGAGTAGTATTGACATCTTAACATTTAGCCTTCCAGTTCATGAACATGAGATGTGATTACATTTATTCATGTCTTTAATTTCTTCTAGCCATGTTTTGTAATTTTCATTTTATGTGTCTTTGCCTCCTTGGTTAAGTTAATTCCTAAACATTTTCTTCTTTTTGATGCTGTTATAAATGGAATTGTTTTCATAATTTCCTTTCAGATTTTTCATTGTTAAATGTATAGGTATGCAGCTTATTTTTGTGTTGAGTTTGTATCCTGCCACCTTGTTCAGTTCATTCATGCAACAGTCTTTTTGTGGAATTCTTAAGGTTTTCTATGTATAAGATGACACCATCTCTGAATAGAGTTCTTTTTACTTACTCCTTTTCAGTTTTGGTGCCTTTAATTTTTCTTTTTTCTTTTTTTTTTTAAAGATTTTATTTATTTATTTGACACAGAGAGAGATCAGATTACAAGTAGGCAGAGAGGCAGGCAGAGAGAGAGGAGGAAGCAGGCTCCCTGTTGCACAGAGAGCCCGATGCGGGCCTCGATCCCAGGACCTTGAGATCATGACCTGAGCCGAAGGCAGAGGCTTTAACCCACTGAGCCACCCAGGCACCCTAATTTTTCTTTTTTTGGTCTCATTGGCTATGTACTGTGTTGAGTAGAAATAGCAAAAATGGGCATCCTTTTCTTGTTCCTGATCTTATAGGAAAAGATTTTAGTCTTTCACCAGTAAGTATGATGTTTGCTTGGGTTTTTCATGTATGGCTTTTGTTATGTTGAAGTAGTTTCCTTCCATCCCTGGTTGAGTGTTTTCACTATGAAAAGATACTGAACTTTGCCAAAATTTTTTGTATCAGTTGGGATGATCATGTTTTTTTTCTATTCATTCTGTTACTGTGGTCTTTATATTGACCAATCTTTGTATGTTGAACCATTTTTGCATTACAGTAGTAAATCCCACTTGGTCATGGAGTATAATGTTTTTAATTTGCTACTGAATTTGGTTTGTTATTATTTTGTTGGGGAATTTTGAATCCATGTTCATAAGGTCTTTAGTTCTCTTTCTTTGTGGTGTCTTTGTCTGGCTTCAGTATCAGGGTAATGCTGGGTTCATTGAATAAGTTAGAAATTGTTCTTTTAGCTTCCATTTTTGGGAAAAGTTTAGAATGATTGTTGTTACTCGTAAAATTTTGGAATTCACCAGTGAAAGCATCAGGGCTAGGGCTTTTTTTTGTTGGGAAGTTTTTGATTACTGATTCAATCTTCTTACTAATTTTAGGTCAAGTCAGATTTTCTCTCTTTGTGATTCAGTGTAGGTGTTTTATTTTTAGGAATTTGTCCATTTCGGGCGCCTGGGTGGCTCAGCGGGTTAAAGCCTCTGCCTTCGGCTCAGGTCATGATCTCAGGGTCCTGGGATCAAGGCCCACATTGGACTCTCTGCTCAGCAGGGAGCCTGCTTCCTCCTCTCTCTGCCTGCCTCTCTGCCTACTTGTAATCTCTCTCTGTGTCATATAAATAAATAAAATCTTTAAAAAAAAAAGGAATTTGTCCATTTCATCTAGATTATCCAATTTGTTGACATACAGTTCATAGTACTCAATAATAATCCTCTTTATTTTTGTGGAATCATTAGTAATGTTCCCACTTTAATTTTTGATTTTAGTAATTTGCATCATCTCTCTTTTTTCTTCACTCATCTAGCTAAAGTTTGCCATGTTTGTTGATTTTTTTTTAAAGAACCAACTTCTATTTTCATTAATCTTCCCTATTTTTCTATTTTGTATGTCATTTGCTCTGCTCTTTATGATTTATTTTTTCTATTAGCTTTGAATTTAGCTTTTTCTTCTTCTAATTCCTTAAATTCCAAACTTAGGTTGTTGATTTGAGGTCTTATTTTTTTAAAAGGTAAAAAAAAAAAAAGGTAAGCATTTATAGCTAAAAATTACCTCTTAGTACTAGTGCTTTTGTTGTGTTTTGCAAATTTTTTTTTAAGATTTTGCTTATTTGTTTGACACAGAGAGAGAGTGAGAGAGCACAAGCAGGGGGAGTGGCAGAGGGAGAGGCAGGCTTCCTGTTGAGCAAGAAACTGGATGTGGGGCTCGATCCCAGGACCCTGCGATCATGACCTGAGCCAAAGGCAGATGCTTAACCAACTGAGCCACCCAGGCGCCCGTTTTGCAAATTTTTTTATGTTGTTTTTGTTTTCATTCATCTCTTAAATATTTTCTAACTTCTCTTGTGATTTCTTCTTTGAAGCATTGGTTATTTAAGAGTTGTTTAATTTCCACAAATCTGTGAGTTTTCCAGTTTTCTTTCTATTAGTGATTTCTAACTTCATCCCATTGTGGTCAGAGAAGATACTTTGTGTGATATATATCTTTCTAAATCTGTTTAGCCTTATTTGTTCTCCAGAATATGGTCTATCTTGAAGAATGTCCTGTGTGCATTTGAAAAGAATGTGTATTCTCCTGTTGTTCGGATTGTTTTGTGTGTGTCCATTAGATCTAGTAGGTTTATTGTGTCTTTTAAGTTCTCTAATTTGTTGTCTTCTGTCAGATTGTTCTATCCATTATTGAGTGGGGCATCGAAGTATCCCACCTATTATTGTAGAACTATTTTTGTTTTCTGTCAATTTATGCTTTATATATTTTGATGGTCTATTATTAGGTGTGTAAATGTTTATATTGGTTATATCTTCTAGCTGCAGTATTACTTTCTTGTCTCCTGTAATCCTTTTTGATTTAAAGTATATTTTGTCTGATTTTAAAATAGCCTTGCTATCTTTTGGTAGTATTTGCATGGAATATCTTTTCCATCCTTTCACTTTTAACCTATTTATGTCTTTGGATCTAATGTGACTCTCATTTAAAGATTTTATTTTATTATGTACTTGAGAGAGAGAGTGAGAGAGAGAGAGCATGAGAGGGGAGAAGGTCAGAGGGAGAAGCAGACTCCCCATGGAGCTGGGAGCCCAATGTGGGACTTGATCCTGGGACTCCAGGATCATGACCTGAGCCAAAGGCAGACACTTAATCAACTGAGCCACCCAGGTGCCCATGACTCTCATTTAGACAGTATATAGTTGAAGCATGCTTTTTTTTTAAATTAATTTCTACCATTGTCTTTGGATTTGGGGAGTTTAATCCATTTACATTTAAAGTAAGTATTCATAAGGAGTGACTTATTTCTGTCATTTTGCTATTTGCTTTCCATATCTTATAGGTTTTTTTATTTGTCCCAAATTTCCTGCATATTTTTCTTTTTTTTGTTGTTGATTTTTTTTTTTAATAGTGAGATGCTTAAATTCCCTTTTCAATTCCTCTTCTATAGCTATCTTCTTTGTGGTTACTATGAAGGTTACATTTATTATTATAAAGTTATAGTACTCTAGCTTGAAGCTACCTGTTTAACTTGAATAACATGTAAAAACTCCATTTCTTTACAGTTTTATCTCCTCTTTCAATTCTTGATTTCAAAAAATGACATCTTTATATATTTTAAGCTCAGAAGCATAAATTAATTATTATTTTAAATGTGTTTTCCCTTATGTAGAAAACAAAATTTGCAGTTATAAACCAAAGTTGGAATAATAGTAGCTTTTAGACTAATTGTGTTTTTTTTATATATATTACTCTGTTAAATCATATGGAAAACAAAAAGTGGAGTTTCAAACCAAAGTTAGTTGCTCACATATTTACTTTCATTGAGATCTTTATTTCCTCATATAGTATCGAGTTACTGTGTAGTTTTTTGTTTCTTCTTATAGGATTCCCTTGAGTATTTCTTGCAGGGCAGGCCTTATTATGGTAGCCAGCTAGCAGCTTTTGTTTGTCTGGGCATGTTTTAATTTCTCTATAATCTTGAAGCACAGTTTTACTGAATATAGAATTTTTGGTTGATGGGGTTTTTTTCTTTTAGAACTTTGAATATATCAGTCCACAGCCTTCTAGCCTCCAAAATTTTTGATGAGAAATATTCTTATCTTTTTGAACATTTCTCCTATGTGACAAATCACTTTTTTCTTGGTGCTTTCAAGAGTCTGTCTTTCAAGAATTTGATTATAATGTATCTCAGAGTGATAAACAATAAAAATAAATTAAAAATAAAAATAAATAATAAAAATGTTATTTATTTGTAAAGAAAACCTTCATTGAATTATTTTAAATTGAATATGCTCTTTGACTTTTTGCATGTCCCTGAATAATACAGTGCCAGGCACTGATAATATTCTTAGCCATCCCATGTTTTTCAAGGGCAAGTGATACAACCTCTTAGCTTTAGTTGTCTATATGTTAAATTAGGAGTACAGTCATTAAGGCATCCTTCCAAGTTTGCTGATTCTTCTGCCTGCTCAAATGTACTTTTGAATCCCTCTAGTGAAAATTTTATTTTAATTATTGTACTTTCAGTTCCAGGATTTTTTTGGTTTACTTTTGGGTGTTCGGTCTCTTTGTTGATATTTCCATTTTTGTCCATAAATCACTGTCTTGACTTTTCTCAGATTTTTAAAAAATTCTTTGATCATCTCCAAGATGTTTGTTTTAAAGACTTTGTTTAGTAGGTCTACCATCAGGTCTCATTCAGGGACAGCTTTATGATTAATTTTTTTTTTCCTTTGAATGGGTCATACTTTCTATGCATTATGATTTTTGTTGAAAACTGGACATTTGGGCATCTGGGTGGCTCAGTGGGTTAAAGCCTGTGCCTTCGGCTTAGGTCATGATCTCAGGGTCCTGGGATCTAGCCCCACATCGAGCTCTCTGCTCAGCAGGGAGCCTGCTTCCTCCTCTCTCTCTGCCTGCCTCTCTGCCTACTTGTGATCTCTCTCTCTCTGTGTCAAATAAATAAATAAAAAATCTTAAAAAAAAAAAGAAAACTGGACATTTGCATGTAATAATGTGATAATTTTGGAAATCAGATTCTCTCCCTTCCCCAGGGTTTGCTGTTTTTGTTTTTTATTTTGTTTATTTTATTTTTTATTGTTGTAGGCTGTCTCTTTGTCAAAGTTAATTGTGAGCTATAAATTTAAGGCTTTTTCAGGTTTTACTTAAGCCTGTGCCTTTCCCTGTGTATATGCGGTAACTTTCTAATTTCATCCTTTAATGCATTTACTTTTGAATGGCCTAGTCTTTAATGCCTGGCTCCCAAACAGGAAAAAGGGAAAAATGAAGAGAGGAAAAAAGGGGCATTATTTTTTTAAGTTCCCTGGAAGTCACTTTTTCTAGAAAGGGGGGAGCTTGTAACAGTGTGGGGAGGTGCAGCCACAGTGACTTCTGGCTTCTTTTTCTGCACCTCTGACATTAGAAGCAGTAATCAGTAATCAGAGCACAAACCTGTATATTTGGAAGATAGGCTCCTTATTTCCAGTCTGGTTCCCACAGTGCTGAGTGCAAGCTGTTCCTGTAATATGTGCCCAACTGTTGCTAAGGCTGGGTAGCTTCTACTGCTAAGAACTAAAATTGACCAAAATTAATGCCATTTTACTGTTAAGCCTTTCTCTGAAGTTGTAACCCTTCAGTAAACTCTAGATTTCCAAAATAGTTATATCAGACAGATTTTGCTAGTGTAATTTTTCTGTCGGTTGGGAGAGAGATTCTTGGTGGGTCTTACTCCACCATTTTGCCAGTATCATAATCCTCTTTGTATTGCTTTTTAAGACGTGAGGAAAGGAATATTCTTTTGAATATTTATTGTAAATGTATGGTGTTTACGTTAATTTCAACAATTTGTGTTTATTTCTTTGTCCTCTTTTCCAAACTGTTTTTTTCCTACCATCAATAAAAACTTAGAAGTAAAATTTGCGAACCAGGGAAAAACTATATTAAAAGGGAGAAGTTAAAAAAGAACACAAGACTTAATGCAATTTAGAGACAAAATAAGGCAGTAACTGAAGAGAACAGGAGTAAAGGAACAGTGAAATATTGGAGCATTTTTTTTTCCTGCATGTTGTCTTATTTTTCTTGAAGTTTGATAATTCTTTAAAAAATTCGTACTGTTTTTCTTTTGCCTGTTATGTAAGGAAAGTGGGATGGGAAATTCAAGACACAGCCAAATAGCAAAGGAATCTAACCACCTGTAGTTAAATATAGTGATTGAATATGTAGATTTATCTTTATTTTCTTTACTATTGCTATGGGTCATTCCTATTTCTGTACCCTTACTTATGGTCGAGATACCCATCACTACAATATTTTTCAGGATTGTCTTTGTAAACCCTGTAGGTCAGCTAGTCAGAGTTTTCTGGGTGGTAGAGGTAGGTACAGAAAAAGAAAAGGGCAAAGGCAAAAAGCAAGGGGAAAACTGGAGACCTACTATCTTGTTTGTTTTTGTCTTCTACAGAGTGAGATCACATTCCTGAAGAATAGATAGGCAACTAGAAAGTGTGACAGAGAAGAAAAAGCTCTTGGAAGTTACAAATATGACTGAAGCAATAAAGAATATCTAGTAGAAGATATAGCTAAAATTTTCCCTTGTTAATAGAATAGGTAGAGATAGTAGAAAAGAAAAGAAGAGAATCAAGGTGGGTAGTACAACATGTAAATTATAGGAATATCAAATAGAGAAAATAAAGGGAAGGATTTATCAAGAAAATATTAAAGACATCTCCAACATCTGAAAAATAGTTTTCAGTTTGAAACTGAAACTGTTTCAGTTTCAGTTGAAAACTAGTTTGAAAAGCCTTAATGAATGTTAGCACTGTGTCAAGGGAGAAAAAAGGAAAAAGAGAAACCTTAACTAAAGCACATAATGAGATTTCAGAATATCAGAGGTAAAGAAGAAATCTTAACAGCTTTCAGAGACCCCCCCCCCAAAAAAAGTCATCTACAAGGATCAGGAATTATAATGGCATTGAAATTCTTAGCTGCTCTGGATGGTAGAAAATTATGAAGCTATGTCTTCAGAATTCAAAGAGAAAATTATTTCCAGTCTATTGTTCTGTACTCAACTCATCAAGTCTAAGAGTGGATTCAATACGTTTTTTAGATACAGAGGTTCTCAAAAAAATCACCTGCCATATACACTTTTTTAGGAAGCTCCTTTATGATATGCTTCACTAAAATGAGCATGTAAAAGGACTTTTTTTTTTTTTTTTTTGCAGAGGGCCAGCTAGTAAATAATTCAGGCTGTTTGGGCCATAGTCTCTGTCCCATATTCTCTTGGAGATGTTAGGCTACCTGATTTTTGGTTTTATTGAGAGGATATCTGTGTATTTTGTTAGTGATTATCAGTGAAACATAAGTGATATTACATGGAAAAGAAAGTAAATTGGCTGTATAAAAGTTTAAGTAATTAACTCCTAGAAAAACAAAACATTGTTCAGGAAAGGAAATGTAACTGCAGTGGATATGTGGTTCAGCTTTGAAGAATATTCATATAAGGATTAACACTGCAGATTGAAACATAATTTTTGATGTAAATATATTGGGAATTTGTTGGATGGAAGGGGACATATTGGAACAAAGATTGTAATAAAATGCTCATATTCTATCTGTGGATTTTGTTTAAAAGAAAAAAAATCAGTGTCAGTAATTAGGAAAATAGTAGAAAGTTTAAAGAATGGTTTCATTGGGGAGTTGAGAAGCTTGGGGAAATGGATTGTTTGAACATGAATTCGGTAATAAGAATATGTCATTCGTGTGAAGGAAATCAAATCAACAGTTAGAAAACTCTGTTTAAGGGACTTAATGAAGGCATTTTAGGCTAATTGAAATCTTGAGATTTATTTTCTCAGTGACATATCCGGGATTATCTAGTACTTTCTTATTACATAACATATATTTAGCACTTTTTGGGGACAAAGAAGATAATAGTTACTGGTATAAGTAAAGCAGTACCTGGATTATAAGACAGTAAGAGCCAGACTTGAATGATCTTCTTTTACTTGTGATATTCAGGGAAGGCAGTAATTTTACAATTAAGATATATAAAAACATTTTTTTCTACACAGTTATTGCTGTGGTACCATGTGAAAGATAAGAGAACTTCCCCTGAGAAACAAAATGACCCATGGTTGAAAAATAAAGGAATAATTATAAGAGAAGGAAAGGGACTATTGTAATAGGGAGAACACACTGACTATAGATCTTTAAGTATCTCAAAAGTTAGCCGGAAAAAGACTTTTCTTTTAAAGATAGAAGTACTTTTAGGGAGAAGTAAACAAGGCTTGAAATACTGGGTTTGGGGAAGTAGAATGAGCAACCATTGAGATAGTACAGTAGATAAAAAATGTTTTAGCTCAAGGTCAGTGTATTCTAGGCAGGGGTTGTATGCTGGTTTAGGCTGAGAGGAGGTCAAAGTTCATAAGTCTGGGGCAAAGTTGGCAAATGTAACCATAGTTTAGTTAACAAGAATTATGTTCCTATAGATCAGTGGAAACATGCAATTCAGTTAATCATGTATGAAGTTTAGGGGAGGAAAAAATTCCTGTAGAACTTAGATTCAGTCTCTAGGCCTGCTAATAAACTGAGAAAAGACAGATTAATGGTAGGGAAACAGGGATGCCTAGGTAGCTCAGTCAGTTAAGTGTCTGCCTTTGGCTTAAGTCATGATCCCAGGATCCTGGGATTGAGTCCCACCTTGGGCTCCCTGCTCTGTTGGGGAGCCTGCTTCTCCCTCTGCCTGTTGCTCCCCCTGCATGTGCTCACGCGTGCTGTTTCTTTCTGACAAATAAATAAAATCTTTTTAAAAAATGGGAGGGAAACAGTTTATTAACATAGTAATCACCACACATATGGAAGAACTCTAATGATTAAATCATAGGGTGGTCAGAATTTGAGGTTTATTTTTTTAGTTTTTAAAGATTTTATTTATTTGACAGAGCACAAGCAGGGGGAGCGGCAGGGAGAGGTAGAAGCAGGCTCTCAGCAGATCAGGGAGCCAGATGTGGGGCTCAATCCCAGGACCCTAGGATTATGACCTGAGATGAAGGCAGATGCTTAACCATCTGAGCCACCCAGGTGCCCCAGAATTTGACGTTTATATAGTGTCTTAACAAAGAACAGTAGGGGGACACCTGGTTAGCTCAGTTGGTTAAGTGTCTGCCTTTGGCTCAGGTCATGTCCCAGAGTCCTGGGATCAAGTTCCACATTGGGCTCCTTGTTCAGCAGAGTCTGCTTCTCCCTCTGCTTGCTGCTCCCCCTGCTTGTGCTCTCTCTCTGGCAAATAAATAAAATCTTTAAAAAACAAAAACAAAGAACAGTAGGACAAAGTAAAAGGGATGTAGGCTTTTAGGGGCTGCAAGCCCCTATATAAAATAAAATGGGTAGGTAAATATATGGGGGAAACAAATGGAAGATAAAGGTTATTTGGTAAGATTTGTTATGTAGATAGTTCTTGGTATCTGTCTCTGGGTTGGTAAGAATATAGAATTGTCTCTTGGTGATTAAGAGTTCTGCCTTTCCTGGTACAGGAAAGGGAGATGCCTTAATAAAAGATGTCCTGTTTTTAGGCAAGTAGAGGGATGGCAGAGAGCTTTTCTTTATTATTATTATTATTATTTTTTTCCCGTGTTCACCACAATAAGTGTAGTCACCATATAATATTATGACAGTATTATTTACTCCGTTCTTTAGGCTGTATTTTCTTGTGTATGACTTATTTATTTTATAACTGAAGTTTGTACCTCTTAATTCCCTTCATCTATTTCACTCATCCTCCCACCCCACCTGCCCTGTAGCAACCACCAGTTTGTTCTTTGTATTTTAAGAGTCTGTTGGTTTCATTTTTTAGATTCAACATGTAGGTGAAATCATATAGTATTGGTCTGTCTTTGACTTATTTTATGTAGTATAGTACGCTTTAGGTTCTTCCATATTGTTGCAGATAGCAACGTCTCATTCTTCTATGGCTGAGTAATATTCCATTCCATATATATACATATATATCACACACACACACACACACACACACACACACACACCCCCCCCACATCTTTATCCATTCACCTATCAGTGGATACTTGAGTTGCTGTGTATCTTGAGATCTCTCATATCATATCTTGATCTCAAGATATTTCTCATATCTTGAGATCTCAAGATATCTCTCATATCATATCTTGATATGAGAGATCTCAAGATATCTCTCATGTCTTGGCTTTTGTAATAATGCTGCAGTAAACATAGGGATGCATATATCTTTTCAAATTCATTTTCTTTGGGGAAATACCCAGTGGTAGAATTACTGGATCATATGGTATTTCTATTTTTAATTTTTTGAGGACCCTCCATACTGTTTTCCGCAGTGGTTACTGTAATATCCATTTCTATCAACAGTGCACAAGCGTTCCCTTTTCTCTACATCTTCACCAATGTTTATGACTTGTTTTTTTTTTGTTACTTGTCATTCTGACTGGTGTGGGGTGCTCTCATTGTGGTTTTGATTTGCATTTTTCTAATGATTAGTGATGTTGAGTATCTCTCCATATGTTTGCCATCTGTATGCCTTCTTAGGAAAAAAATGTCTATTTAGGTCCTCTACCCATTAAAAAAATAATTTTTTTTATTTGAGAAAGAGAACATGAACAGGGGGAGCTCTGGGCAGAGGGAGAGGGACAAGTAAACTCCCTGCTGAGTGGGGAGCCTGACACGGGGCTTGATCCCAGGACCCTGAAATCATGACCTGAGCTGAAGTCAGACGCTTAACCGACTGAGCTACCTAAGTGCCCCCTTTGGTCATTTTTATTTTTATTTTCAGTATTTTTATTTTTTAAAGATTTTTATTTATTTATTTGACAGAGAGAGATCACAGGTAGGCAGAGAGGCAGGCAGAGAGAGAGAGAGAGGAGGAAGCAGGCTCCTTGCTGAGCAGGGAGCCCGACGCAGGCCTCGATCCCAGGACCCTAAGATCATGACCTGAGCCGAAGGCAGAGGCTTTAACCCATTGAGCCACCCAGGTGCCCATTTTGGTCATTTTTAAATTGGATTTTTTTTGTGTGTGTGTTGAGTTGTATAACTCTTACATATGTTGGATGTTAACTCCTTATCAGATATGTCATTTGCAAATATCTTCTCACATTCAGTAGGTTGCCTTTTTGTTTTATTGATGGTCTTCTTTGTTGTGCAAATAGTTATTTATTTTTGCTTTTGTTTTCCTTGCCTGAGGAGACATATCCATAAATAGTTTGCTAGGGCCAATGTCCAAAATATTACTGCCTATGTTTTCTTGCAGGTGTTTTATGGTTTCAGGTCTCACATTTAATCCATTTTGGGTTTATTTTTATGTGTTGTGTCAGGAAGTGTCCAGTTTCCCCAGCACCATTTAGTGCAAAGACTCCCCCCCCCCATTGTATATTCTTGTCTCCTTTATTGTAGACTAATTGACCATATAGGCATGGGTTTGTTTCTGGGCTCTATATGCTATTTCATGAATCTGTGTGTCTGTTTTTTTTTTT
>LNAC01000051.1:4268834-4365738 GCA_002007465.1 Ailurus styani
GAGAGAGGAGGAAGCAGGCTCCCCGCCGAGCAGAGAGCCCGATGCGGGACTTGATCCCAGGACCCTGAGATCATGACCTGAGCTGAAGGCAGAGTCTTAACCCACTGAGACAGCAAGGTGCCCTACATTCATTTTTGTTTTAAAGAAATATGGGGGGCGCCTGGGTGGCTCAGTGGGTTAAAGCCTCTGCCTTCGACTCAGGTCATGATCCCAGGGTCCTGGGATCGAGGCCCACATCGGGCTCTCTGCTCGGCGGGGAGCCTGCTTCCTCCTCTCTCCTCTCTCTGCCTGCCTCTCTGCCTACTTGTAATCCCTCTCTCTGTGTCAAATAAATAAATAAATAATTTAAAAAAAATATGGAAGGCAAGGATCTATATCTGTTCCCACCAATAAGAGATTGAAAAGAGCAGAGAGCCCGATGCGGGCCTCGATGTGTGTCTGTTTTTATGCCAGAACCATATTGTTTTGATTATTGTAGTTTTGTGTAGTATATCCTGAAATCTAAGATTGTAATACTTCAGCTGTGTTCTTTCTCAAGGTTGGTTTGTCTGTTAGAGGTTTTTTTGTACTTTATACAAATATTAGGAATATTTGTTCTGGTTCTGTGAAAAATATTACTGTTTTTTGATAGGGATGCGTTGAATCTGTAGATTGCTTTGGGTAGTATGGACAGTTTAACAATATTAATTCTTCTAATCCATGAGCATGGTATATCTTTCCATTTGTTTGTGTTATCTTCAATTTCTTTCATCAGTATCTTATAGTTTTCAAAGTTCAGGTCTTTCACCTACTTGGTTGAGTTTATTCCTAAGTATTTAATTCTTTTTGGTGTAATTGGAAATGGGATTGTTTTCTCAATTTCTCTTTTTGCTACTTTGTTATTAGTGTATAGAAGCACAACAGATTTCTTTGTGTTGATTTTTGTATCCTGCAACTTGACTGAATTTATTTATCAGTTCTAATAGTTTTTCAATGGAGTTTTTAGGGTTTCTATATATAGTATCATATCAACTTCAAATAATGACAATTTAACTTCTTCCTTACCAATTTTTGCCTTTTATTTCTTCTCTGATTTTTGCAGCTAGGACCTGCAGTTCTGTGTTGAATAAAAGCAGTGTGAGTGGGCATTCTTATCTTATTCCAATTTTAGAGAAGAAACATATAGTTTTTCACCATTGATTATGATGTAAGCTGTGGGTTTTTTTATATATGGTCTTTAATATGTTGAGGTATGTTTTTTCTACACCAGTTTTGTTGAGAGTTTTTATTATGAATGGGTGTTGTATTTGTCAAATGCTTTTTCTGCACCTATTGTGCTGATCATATAGTTTTTATTTTCCTCTTATAATACTTGTAGGGGCCACTTTTAGATAACAGGCTTGAACAATGGAAACTTGATTAAGGCAAAATGGCCCATAATGACCCCCAGCCCCCTGGCTGAATATAGATAGACCCATCACTTGACCCACCTCAAAATATCCGTAGGCCCTAACTAGCCAATGGGTTACTTACAACCAAGCACAGGTAACAAAAAAGGGAAAATATCATACATCCTCAGACCTCCTCACTTTCCACCTTTACTTTTTTTTAATATTTATTTGTTTTTTAAAAAATATTTTTTTATCTATTTGAGAGAGAGAAAGTACGAGAGAGAGAGAGCATGAGTGGGATGAGGGGCAGAGGGAGAAGCAGACTCCCCACTGAGCAGGGACTCCTGATTCGGGACTTGATCCCAGGATTCCAGGATCATGACCTGAGTGGATGGCAGACACCTAACCGACTGAGCCACCCATGCACCCCACTTTCTGCCTTTAAATACAGCCCTCTCTCACTGCCTCATTGCAGACAGTCTCTGATTTGTTGTCCTGCCTGCAGCTCCATTGCTTTGTATTTAATTAACTTCTATCTCCTTTGTTCTGCCTCAGGTGAATCCCTTCACTGCCTGTGGCACCAGCTTCCACCCAATCGGGTTGCCACAAATTTGGGGGCTCCCATCCAATTGGGAGAGATACCACAGTAATGTAATGTATCACATTGATGGGTTTGCAATTATTGAACCTTCCTTGCATCACTGGAATAAATCTCACTTGAATAGTGAATGATCCTTTTAATGTATTGTCAAATGCAGTTTGTTAATATTTTGTTGAGGATTTTTGTTCATCAGAGATCTTGGCCTGTATTTTTCTTTTTTTGTAATGTCTTTGTCTAGTTATGGTATCAGGGTAACTCAGAGAGCTTTTCTCCTTTCTGCTCCTTCTCAGTTGTCTTTGGTTAAAATAATCCTTATGCTAAATGTTTGCTCTATTCTCCAACATTATGAGTTATTAAGTATTACAGTAGGTCTAGCAGCAAAACAGATTAAATGAGACAATTTAAATCATCTCTCTAATAACTCCTAATAAAACAGATGATATTTACATTAGAATGATTTTATTATTATAGAGCTAACTCTATGGGTGTCTTGATTTTGGTGTCATCTGAGAAGGTGTGGGGCCTGGAACAATGGTCCTGTCTAGGTTCCTTTTCTTCTGTCAATGTTACTATACAAAAAGACCAGCTACAGTTTTTAGCACCTTAGACAAAATGAAAGTGCAGAGTTCCTTGTTTAAAAAAATAGAGAAAATAAAGGTACTTATGAACTGTTTTTGCTCACAACACTTCTTACACCAAAATGCATGTGTCTTTTCCTATATCATATCCAGCTTTCCAGGCATCAGCTGGATGTAGTGCTCTAAAGAGTTCTGACACTCTGTGGTGAGTTAGCATCAGATCTCACAATTTAAGGGCTCAGTCCCACAAGACTGCATTTATTTCATATGCCAGTTGAAAGTCTCAGGTTGTCACTGGTATTTCTGACTGGCTGCCTATAAATTGGGCATTTCCATGACTTCCTTTTCAGGTTTGATAATTTGTTAGAATGGCTCACAAAACTCAAGACAACATTTTATTTACATTTATAGTTTTATTATAAAGGATACAATACAAGAACAACCAAATAGAAGTGATCTATAGGGTATGGGCCGGGGGTGTGGAGCTTCCATGACTTCTTTGGGTATGTTACCCTCCCTTTGGACCTTGATGTATTTACCAGAGAAAAAAGGCCAAATGTATATACCCCATTATATCACAGTGCTAACTATAAAACATTTTCCTTTCTTTTGTTGTCTTACCATGGTGTGTTTTATTTATATCTGTATGTTGTTCTAAGTAAAGAAAAAGAAAAAATTTAAATTATTAGGATGAATTTTACTGTTCACCTTTATACTATTTCTTTTTAAATGCAGATATGAGCATTGAATCAGTATGCACAGTTACTGAAATTGTACAATTTATATTTCACTGTTTATATATGTGTGTGTGTGTGCGTGTGTGTGTATTTGTCGTTGTTGTTCGTACCAGAAGAGTAGAAATGCTGTACAAAACTAAACTTAGTAGCTTTTTATATCACTTTTTGATACATCTGCATTCTACCAAAACTTTCTATTTTTGGCATAATGATGTATAATGAATGAAAGTAAAAAAGGAGCTAAGAGTTGCCCTATCATTCCTTTTCCTGCTGTGTCATCATTTTTAGTGTAAGTGGTTGGCTAATACAGGGAAGTAACACAAGTAAGAAAGGATACAATAGGGCACCTTAGTCATTTGTGTTTCTTAGATGCCATTCTTCTTCTTCTTTTTTTTCCTTTTGGAGTCATTTATTGGATTGAATGAAAAAATGTGCCTCTGATTACCTTTTTCTCACTTTGAATATCATGGAACTCCCACATATGGTAAATCCACCAGAAATTTTTGCTCACGGACATCTCAAATATTATATGTGAAATGGAACAGCCAGGAGTGGTTGGACATACATATGATGAATATTTTCTCTGCTCATGTGTATGCACTATTGTTTCGTGACTTTTACTTACAAAATACAGGTTCAAAGATAAAATTATTAAGAATTTCAAGGTAGCAACAGCAGAGCTTTAAAACAGGCATGGGGTTTGTATGCTGTTCTGTTTGCACGTCTGTGAAGCTGGTGCTGGTTGCAAGTGAAATGAGATGGAAATATTTAAGAGCAGCCTCACAGAAAAAAGAATTATCATTAATAGGTGATAAACTTAAAGTATAGCTGAAATTAGGTATATGTTATGGATCAAATGTTTGTGTCCCCCCAAAGTCTATGTTAAAATCCTAATCTCTATTGTAATAGTGTTAGGAGACGGGAGGCCTTTGGGAGGTGATTTGGTGATGAGGGTGTAGCCCTCATGAATAGGAGACGCCAGGGAGCTCTCTCATCTCTTCTACCATGTGAAGCTACAGTGACAAGATGGCCACCTGTGAAGCAGGAAGTTTTTACCACACATTGAATCTGCTGCTCCCTAGCCTCCGGAACTGTGAGAAATACTTGTTTGTTGTTAAGCCACCCAGTGTATGGTATTTTTGTTAAAGGAGCCGGAATGGACTAAGACAATAAGAAAGGTGATTATGGAAAAGATGTGCAATTTATTGTGGTAACAATCTGGATTATGGATTAAAATTATTCAGCCAGATGTGGTTTCCTCAAAGTACAAATCAGTGTAGTTCTATGTGTGTGTTAATTTCAAAGTATCAGCTTAAATACCTTTCTCCTTCAAAAGATGCTTGCTAAGTCCCTTGGCTGATTGCCAGGTAACAGATTCATGTACTGGAAAGGTGACATCCAAGGCATACTGTAGTGATGATGATTCTTTAGAGCCCTTGAACGTATTCTAATGAATTTTTCAATCCAAATTTTAGCGAAGTATACTTGTGTGAATTAATAAAAGTGTTACTCATTTGGTTCATTTAATTTGGCTTTGATGAGGAAAACTCATAGGTAGACTTATTTTCTAAGGACTATATAAATATTTTTGCATATTCTTAATGACTTTTATTTTTTATTTTTTAAAGATATTATTTATTTGAGAGAGAGAGAGGGACAGAGGCAGAGTATGAGCAGGTGGGGAGAAGCAGAGAGAGGGAGAAGCAGACCCTACACTGAGCAGGTAGCCTGATGCAGGGCTCAATCCCAGAACCCTGTGATCACAACCTGAGCCAATGGCAGACCTTTAACTGACTGAGCCACCCAGACACCCCTCTTAATGATTCTTAATCCCCTTTTTGATGTATATTTTATATAATAAAGTATACACATTTAAGTGTGTATTTTGATGAGATCTTGAAAAAATTTATTTATTTATTTATTTATTTATTTATTTATTTATTTATTTATAGAATGCACACCGTGGAGTGGGTGTTGGAGGGGCCGAGGAAGAGGGAGAGAGAATCCCAAGCAGACTCCGGGCTGAGTATGGAGCACCATTCAGAGCTCTATCTCATGACCCTAAGATAATGACCTGGGTGGAAGCCGAGAGTTGGATGCTTAACCGACTGCACCACCTGGGCACCCCTGTTTTGATGAATATTAACAAATTTGTATACCTGTGTTACCACTACCACCACGATCTGTGAACATACCCAATTCCCCAGAGACTTTCCATGTGCCCTTTCCCACTTTCCCCCCAAGCTTACCCACCTCTAATCCTACTTTCTGACCTGCTGTCACTGTAGATTAGGTTTGCTTTCTAGAGTTGGAAATATATGAAAACAAAGTATGTATATTCTTTTGTGTCTGTTTTTTTAAAATATTTTATTTTTAAGTAATCTTTACACCCAACATGGGGCTTGAATTTATAGTCCTGAGATCAAGAGTGGCATGCTCTACTGACTGAGCCAGCCAGGAGCCCCAATGTCAGTTTTTTTTCAATGAGCATGTTTTGGAGATTTGTCCATATTACCTTCTTAGGTTCTTTGACTGGGCCTTTGAATTAAGCTGATAAGACAGATCAACAGGAAAAAAGCATACAAATACCATTTGATTTTCTAAAAAGTGCATGTGCAAGCTCTTCAGAAAAATGAAGACCTAAAGAGATGGTTAGGATTGACAGCCTATATATCTTTTTTTTTAATTTTTATTTATTTATTTTTAAAGATTTTTATTTATTTATTTGAGAGAGAACAAGAAAAAGTATGAGATGGGGGAGGGTCAGAGGGAGAAGCAGACTCCCTGCTGAGCAGGGAGCCCAAGGTGGGGCTCAATCCTGGGACTCCAGGATCATGACTTGAGCAGAAGGTAGTCACTTAACCAACTGAGCCACCCATGCGTCCCAGCCTATATATTTTTTTTTAATAAAGAACAATAAATTTGTGTAGTGACAAGACAAAACAAAAGGGTTTATGTTTCTAGGCACATAAATTGTGGGAAAGTGACGAGAAGTCTATGGGGGAAACTAATGGAAGATAAGGGTTATTTTGGTAGGTTTGTAGATCTATTTTGGTGTCTACTCCCAGTCTGCAGTGGTAAGGATGTCTTCCTGTATAGAAAAGGCACCTTTCTCATGGGAAATTTTAGGACTTGCCTTCAGGTAGAAAGGGGGAGGTCAGAGAGCCTTTACTGCACTTGCTTATTTCTCACGTGGTTTCAGCTCGGAAACATATGCCAACGTGGCATATTTTGGGGTGCCCTTTTAAATCTATTCAGCTCTTTGTGGTCATTTGGGTTGTTTCCAGTTTTTTCCTACTATGAATAAATCTGCTGTGAATATTCATTTACAGATGCCTGTGTGGATAGGTTTTCGTGCTTTGGGGTAAATACCTAGGAGCTGGATTGCTGAGTCATTGAAAGTACATTTTTAATTTTGTTGGAAGCTGCCAGACTGTTTTCCAAAGTGATGGTGCATTTTATATTCCCACCAGCAGTGTAGGAAAGATTTACTTCCTTCTCCACACTCTCCCTTGTTATAGATGTGCAGTAGTATCTTATTGTGGTTTTAATTGCTTTTGCTTGGTGAATAACAATATTGAGCATATTTTCTTGTACGTATTGGCCTTTAGTATCTTCTCCAGTGTGTTTACAGAATTTTTTTGCTCTCTTCCCCCTTTTTAAAAGAGAAACCTTTTTTTTAGAGATCAGAAAGATAATATAAATAATATTGAGCATCTTTTCATATGCATGTTGGCCATTCATATGTCTTTTTTTCTTGTCAAGTATTCAAATATTTTGTCCATGTAGAGAAAAAGCCTTTTTCCTCTACCCTTCTGAGTTCTCTGACTGAGGCCCTGCAAATTAGACTAACAAAATACAGATTTATTAGACAAAAACAGAGTTTACTAACACATGAAATGTGCATCTATGAAGGAGAAATTCTGTGGTGAGTAACTCAAAGGGGTAATTACAGCTTGGACTTATGTAGCGTCTAACAATGAATAATAAATTTCTGGAGAAGTGAGAAGACAAAAAAGCTTTAAAACTTCCAGGAATGGCAAACTGTGGGAAAGTAAATATGTGGAGCAAACTAAATGGAAATAACATTTAGGCTTGTTATATAGATTCTATCCCTGAGCTCCTAAGAGTTTCTAGTGTTGAATAGTCTAAGACTGCATTTAGGCAAGTGGTGGGTGGACAAAGGTTTTTTTTGGCATTTGCTGTTTCTCAGTTGTCTTCAGTTCAAAACAGTCCTTGTGCCAAAGTGACATATTTTAGGGTGGCATATTCTGATTTCATACACCCACTGTTTTTGAAGGACAAGAAATATTCTCAATTAAAATATGAAAAAAGAAATTAAAACACTGGTTTCATTCTGGCTAGTTTCCAGAACCAAAAAAATTGGACTCCAAGTTTTGAGGAATGATTATATTTTCTAATTTCTCAATTTTTTTTTAGCCAAGTTATATAGCTAACTCATATATTCATCGAGTAAACTGCTTATCTTAAAAATTATAATTAAAAATTTTGAAATTTTTTAGAAAAGATTTTATTTATTTATTTGAGAGAGAGAGAGCAGGAGCAGAGGGAAGGGGCCGAGATAGACAGAGGACACAGGCTCTATCCCAGGACCCTGCAATCACGACCTGAGCTGATGTTGGATGCTTAACTGACTGAGCCACCCAGGGACCTCCCCCCACCCCGATTTGTACTTTTTTAAGAAAACCTAGTATATGTGTTTTGTTCATAGCCCCTCCCCAAAAAGATTTTTTTCTACTATGCTGAGTTTTCCTATAATTAGAGGTTTTCAAATGTATAAGTAGTACTCTAAAAAAAAATTATAGTGTGTTTTTTTTATTTCTAGGAATATTTTTTATAGACTCTGAGTACATACATCAGTGATTATTTCCCTTGTAAATTAAATTAGATTTGATCCTTGAGCAATGTGTGGCTTAGTGGTGCCACCCCCCCCTTGCTCAGTCGAAAATCTGCATTTAACTTTCATTTTTTATTTTTTTATTATGTTAGTCACCATACAGTACATCATTAATTTTTGATGTAGTGTTCCATTGCATTTAACTTTCAACTCCAAAAACTGAGTTTCAACTCCAAAAAATTTCAACTCCAAAAATAGCCAATTTTTGACCAAAAACATAAACAGTTAACACATATTTTGTATGATCTATGTATTATATACTGTATTCTTAAAGTAAGCTTGAGAAAAGAAAATGTTACTAAAATCATAAGGAAAGGAAGAATACAGTTACAGTACTGTACTGTATTCATCCAAAAAAGTCCTCATATAAGTGGAGTTGCACAGTTCAAACCCATGTTGTTCAAAGGTCAACTGTAAATTAATAGTAGTATAATGGTTGACAGCTTAGAGAGGGGTATTTCATAAATAGATAACTGGATGCTTTTAAAAAGCCTAGGCAAGTACTTCAGCAGGAATGGTATATAGAATGTTGGGTTAGGTAGAGTTTTCTGTTTAGATGTTCTGTATCCTTTATTTATACTGCAAAATGTAATGCACCTACCAAAAAAGAGAAATAAAAGGTAAACAATAAATTATTTATCATAATTTAAATTTTTTTATAAGACAAATATACTTTGATAACCACCACACAGAATAGAAAACTACCCCAGAAGTTCTCTTGTGTCTTTGCAGTTACAACCCCTTTTCTCTCCTTTAAAATCAACCTGCTGGGATGCCTGGGTGGCTCAGTCAATTAAGCGTCTGCCTTCAGCTCAGGTCATGGTCCCAGGATCCTGGGATTGAGTCCCCTGTTGGGCTTCTTTCTCAGCAGGGAGCCTGCTTCTCCCTTGCCTGCGGCTCCCCCCCCAACCCCCCGCTTCTGCTCTCTTTGACCAAAAAAAAAAAAAATCAACCTATCTCCTGACTTTCTTACTTTTTTTTTTTTTCATTTTTTTTGTATAGTATTTCTACTTAAGTGTGGTTTCTAAAATACAAAGTTTAGGGGTTTTGTTTTGTTTTGTTTTGTTTTTTGCATGGTTTGAATGTTGTTCTTCACTCTTAATTTCTTTTATTTTTTTTTTCACTCTTAACTTCTATTCCAGTATCCATAGAAATCTTTACGGCATTTGAATGTAGAAATTAAACATTTTTTNCTTCACTCTTAATTTCTTTTATTTTTTTTTTCACTCTTCTATTCCAGTATCCATAGAAATCTTTACGGCATTTGAATGTAGAAATTAAACATTTTTTTACCTTAATATTTTGGAGAAAAAAGAAAATAATAAGGTAAAAATGTTTAATTTTTAAAAAATTGTTCCGACCTGTGCTTTAGGATGTTACTAGTCAGCCAAATTACAATCACAGTAAAACCGAATATATAAACATAAAATAAGTATTTTCCCCAGAGAATCCCAATTGTCTTTTTCTTTTCAAGTAACATTATTAAAACAATTAGTAAAATCAGGAATGGCTTATTATTTTCCAACATGAATTCTTTTTTAAAAAGATTTATCTATTATATATAGAGAAAGATGTATTTATCTATTTTAGAGTGAGTGGAAGGAGGGGCAGAGGGAGGAGGGAGAGAAAATCTCAAGCAGACTCCTGTTGAGTGAGGAGTTCATCACAGGGGCTTAGTCTCTTGACCCATGATCTCCTGATGTAAGCTGGATCCAAGAGTTGGTCGCTTAACTGAGCCACCCTGGTGCCCCTCCAAGATAAATTTTTAATCAGTCTGGGTGAATAGAAAAATGGCTTTTTCCAACATTGGATATTTTCATATTTAAAATTATTAAAATTACCATTGAGATAATTTTCCAAATTTAGCAAATTATTAATTTTCAATAGTTAGACCAAAAGTATGCCATATATAGTCTTAAGATTTTATAAATTTTTAAAAAGATTTTTATTTATTTATTTGACACACAGAGAGAAATCACAAGTAGGCAGAGAGGCAGGCAGAGGGAGAGGGGGAAGCAGGCTCCCTGCTGAGCAGAGAGCCCGATGTGGGGCTTGATCCCAGGACCCCGAGATCATGACCTGAGCTGAAGGCAGAGGCCTAACCCACTGAGCTACCCAGGTGCCCCAAGATTTTATAAATATTTTTATTGTATCACTTAGAATTTTAAGCTGTACCCTAGTAAAAGCTTTTATCTATTTATTTGTTTATTTATTTATTTGGAGAACGAGAGCATGCACACGAGCAGGGAGGGAGGGGCAGAACGAGAGGGAGAGAGAATCTTAAGCAGGCTCTACTCCCAGTGCAGAGCCGGATTCAAGGCTCAATCTCACTGCCCTGAGACCATGACCTGAAATCAAGAGTTGGCTGCTTAATGGACTGAGCCACTTAGGTGCCCCTCTTGCAAAATCTTTTATTTTTATTTTATTATTTTTTAAATGAACATATAATGTATTATTGGTTTCAGAGGTACCCTGTGATTCATCAGTCTTATATAATACCTGGTGCTCATTACATCATATGCCCTCCTAATGTCCATCACCAGTTACTCCATTCCTCCACCCCCTTGCAAAATCTTTTAAATGAATAGTCTAATTTCCTAAATGTAAAAAATATATATTCACTAGTCAACTGATAGTTTTTGGCTAGTAAACCTGAAATATTGACCATTCTTTAAAAAAAAGTAATTAGTTAACATTTCTTATGAATAATACTTGCTTTGTATAGAAAGTGGAAATAAAGGGGTGCCTGAGTGGCACAGTCTGTTAAGCCTCCTACTTTTGGTTTTTGCTCAGGTCCTGATCTCAGGGTGGCGAGATCAAGCCCTGCATTGGGCTTTGCACTCATTGGGAGTCCGCTTGAGATTCTCTCTCTCCCTCTCCCTCTGTTCCTCCCACTCTCTCTCTTTCTCTCTCAAATAAATAAGAAAATCTTAAAAAAAAAAAAAAGAAAACAAATGAAGATGAGTAGAAAAAAGAAAAAAAACACAGAGATAGCTAGTTACCTTAAAATTTAAAGTAGAAGATTTTTTTTATGGATATTGGGGAGGGTTTGTGCTATGGTGAGTGCCGTGAAATGTGTAAGCCTGATGATTCACAGACCTGTACCCCTGGGGCAAATAATTAAAAAAAAATTTAAAGTAGAAGATTTTAAAAGACTAGTAAGTAGCGTTTGTTAAAGTGGCTTTAGCCATTCTGCTGTTTCTGGGCATCAAGGGTTGATTTTAGTTCACTGCTTTTATGAATAATGCCATGATGAATATCTCTGTGCATAAACTTTTCCTGTTTTTCATACTTTTCTTGGTATAGGATTCCAGACATGGGATTATTTTGTTAAGAGTATAATAAACACTCATATAAATCCCTCATCTAGATTCATAGTTGTTAACTTTTACCCACACTTGCCTTCTTTTAGTCTCTTCATACTTGTATGTAAGTGAATATCACATATACACATGTAGAGATAGAAATGTAATATACATTTTTCCTAGAATCATTTGAAAGTAGCAGACATGGCATTTCAGACTGCATTTCCTAAGAACAAGTACATTTTCTTACACATTACCACAATATATTACAAAGAAGTTTAATAGTAATTTCATTTGTTAGCAAATAACAGAGTCTAGAATTAATCAGAATTCCCCTAAATGTCCCCCCAATTTTTTTTATGACTTTAAAAAAATTTATTACTATTTTTTTTTAAAATTTTTTTTAAAGATTTTATTTATTCATTTGACACAGAGAGAGAGATTACAANACAGAGTCTAGAATTAATCAGAATTCCCCTAAATGTCCCCCCAATTTTTTTTATAACTTTAAAAAAATTTATTACTATTTTTTAAAAAAATTTTTTTTAAAGATTTTATTTATTCATTTGACACAGAGAGAGAGATTACAAGTAGGCAGAGAGGCAGGCAGGAGAGAGGAGAGAGGAGGAAGCAGGCTCCCTGCTGAGCAGAGAGCCCGATGCGGGCCTCGATCCCAGGACCCTGGGATCATGACCTGAGCCGAAGGCAGCAGCTTTAACCCACTGAGCCACCCAGGCGCCCTTATTACTATTTTTTTTAGAGAGGGGTGGAAGGGTAGAGGAAGAGAGAGAGAGAGAATCTTAAGCAGGCTCCATGCTCAGTGCGATGCCCAACGTGGGGCTCAATCTCACAACCCTGAGATTATGACCTGAGTCAAAATCGAGTTGGACGCTTAACCAATTGAGCCACATAGGCACCCCTATTTTATTACTTTTTAAAATATAGGATCAAGTTGAAGTTTATGTATCATATATTTTGGTTATTAAGTCTCATTAGCCTCTTAATCTTAGAATACCCCTGTCTTTTTTATTAAAAGTCATGACATTGACTGTTTTGAAGAGTTTAGGCTGGTTGTCTTGTATGATGTCCTGTCGTCTAGACTTCTGTGATTCATTTGGGTTTGTCCTCATGGATTAGATTCACCTTACATTTTTGACAAGAATACTTCATAACTGATGTCATTTGCTTATTGCATCATATCAAAGGATACATAAGGTTTGCTTGTCCCCCTGTTGGTAATTCTACATTTAATCATTGGTTATGGTAGCTGTCAGAATCTCTCTATTATAAAGGAACCTTTGTCTTTTGTAGTTAATAATCACCTGTGAACCTAATTATCTTTTTTGCATTGGGCTGATACTAAGGTGGCTGAGCAGTGGTGGGAAAAAAAAATCACAAACAGTATATTTGTGGGATTATAAATTCATGGTTTTTAATCTCACTGGATGCCTAAGATGCAAGGTAATTCTACTGTGTTTTTCTAATCAGCTTGTGTTCTTCCTTTCCATAGTGATGATTTGAAATCTTTCTCTTTCCAAGCCTTCGTTCCTTTACCTTTCCCATCACTTTGAAAAGGCGATCTTGGTTCCTTTTACTTCCTGGAAGAAGGAAAGGGGTGCCTCTTCCGTCATAAGCTAGCATAGTGGAGCAGTTAAGAGTGCAGTAGAGTTGAGATTGTATGGTTTTGGATCCCACTTTCACTATTCACCCATTTTACTTTGGGCTTAGTTATTAATCATTCTATATTAGTCTTAATTGCAGAAGAATTACCATTGTACCTCATAGAGTAGCTGTGAGGCTTAAATGAAGTAAATAATTGTAAAATGGTTAGATAGTGTGTGGTATATAGTGCATGTTAAAAAATATTAGCTCTTATACCATTTCTTAAGAAATTTACTGTGTCAATTATTCGGTCTCTTTTTATCTTCAGCCTCTCCTGTTTACCTCTTCTCTAGGCACTTAAACTTACACAAATGTCTTCTGTCTTAAGCTAACTAACTAATGAACCAATGACTAAGAAAACTTTTCCTGCATCTCACATTTGTCTTCAGCTCTTGTTCTGTATCCTCCTTTCAGTTGTATGTCACCTGCCTACATCTGCTGTATCCCTTTCCTCTTTTTCCGTTTACTCATCTCACTGTATTCTGGTTTCTGCTCCCACCATTCCGCTACACTGCCCCTGATAAAGTCATTGCTACTTCTCTAAATTCATTTTTATAACCCTTAAACCTAGTGCTTCCATTTCATTCTTCATAAGAGATCAAAGTGATCTTTTAATAATGCGGCTCTGAGCTCATCATTCTCTTGTTAAAACTAGTGAATTTCTATTGTTCTTGACATAAAATCTCAAATCATTGATATAGTTCATCAGTCCTGCCTAACTGTCCATGCCTATCTTGTACAAATTTCCTCTTCAGTCTAAGCAGTTGAGCCAGGTAAGTCCTTTGATTTTCTTCAACAAACTTTAGTCTTATCAGAGCATTTGCATTTTGTCCTTCTTTGTGGACTGCTCTTTATGTTCCACCTGTTTCTTTTGGATAGTGTCTAGCTTCAACTCAAAGGTCATATTCCAGGTAATACTTTCCCTGACCTAGGTCAAAAGAAGTACAGTATCTGTACTTTAACTTCATATGACTCATCATAATTGTAATTAAGTAATTAATTGGGTAATTCTCTGGAATATAAGCTCCACGAAGGCAGGCACTGTAACCATCTTGTTTATTGCTGAATCTCTAGATTCTGCTAGTACAGTTGTTTTGCTAGAAGGTATTTGGTAAGTATTTGTTGAATGAAGAATGAATGATTATTATTTATTCATAGACATGTCACTCATCTCTTTATTATTTAATGATAATTCTAAAACCTGTAGATTAAAAAACATTTTTTTAACTCAAAATATTTGGAGTTTTAATGCATTCTATGGAGGTTTTTCTGAAGACTTATACTGCCTCCTTCCAGAGTTGCAGTTACAAACAAGTGATGTCTTTGAGACCTAGTGTATCTTTTATTTTTTTTTTTAAGTAAGCTCTAGGCCCAGTGTGGGGCTTGAACTCATGACCCCAAAATCGGGAGTCACATGCTTTACCAACTGAGCCAGCCAGGCACCCCAAGATCTGTTTTATCTTTAAAATATATGAGCACTTTGCTTTCTGTTTATATATATATAATTATTTTTATGATTTTTAAATAATCTCTACACCCAATGGGACTCAAACTCACAACCCTGAGATCAAGTTGCATATTCCACTAGCTGAGCCAGCCAGGTACTCCCATTTTTTAATATTCTTATATTTGTTAAAGAAACAATACCTAAAATGGGTTCCAGGGAATAGAATAGCACTCTTCTGATTAAACATTTCCAATTCTTTCAGACATTTCTCATTTGACATTGTTTTGAGTCCATTTGGTAGCCTGTCCACACTACTGCAAGAACTATTCTCTGGCTCCAGAACTGGACACAGTTCTTCAAGTATTAATCAGCAAAAGATATATTGAATTTAGTAATGGCCAAAATGTAATGAGGCAAAAAGCTGAAGCTGCTTGCATTTATCAGTTTTACTTTTGAAAAGGTTATAGGTATAGTAAAGGTATATGTTTTAAATTGCCTTATTTGTTGAAATAAGGTAAAATTAAGCTTATATATTAAGCCTATGAAGACATAAGACTACGTAGACTTAGTAAGACTGTTGATGATGTAGTGTTTCACCTTTAGTTTTAAAGATTTTATTTATTTTTAGAGAGAGAGTGTGAACGTGTGGGAGCAGGGTGAGGAGCAGAGGGAGAATGAGAGAATCTCAAGCAGACTCTCACTGAGTGTGGAGCCCCATGTGCGGTTGATTCCACGACCCTGAGATCATGACCTGAGGCAAAATCAAGAGTCAGATGCTTAACTGACTAAGCCACCTAGGTGCCCCTCACCTTTCTTTTTAATAATGCTTTCCTAATCAACAAATACTAAAAACACAATTACAGTGCAGGAGGTGCTTGCCTCTTGTGGTGAGTTATGCATATGTGTATTGTTGTTTCACTAAAAGTATAGATAGGTGCAGGTGGGTTATCATGAATCCCAGCAGCTAGAAGTGTGTGTGGCCACAGTTGTAGTATACCAGAGAGAATTCTGAAGAAAATTCTGGTATAAGTAAAATAGACTTTACTTTTTAATATATGTTTGAGAATGGTTAAGCACATATTTTACTTCTTTATTACTCTAGTTAATTGATTGAAGAACTGAAATCGAGAATTTCTGGAGGTTTTCTTTTGGTATAGTTTGTGATTACTTCATGTATTATACAATGTTTAGTACTTTATGTATTAATTATTTATGTGTGTAACAGGCAACTCAAAGTTGTGTTGACGAATGTCCTATGGACGGATTTAGGACGAAAATTCAGAAAGATCCTACCTAGAAACGATGCTAATTTATGTGATGCCAACAAGGTGCAATCAGACTCATTGCCTTCGACATCTGTTGACAGCCTAGAGACATGTCAAAAATTAGAACCTCTTCACCAAAGCCTTAATTTATCTAAAAGGTATGTTGTTCAGTATTGATTTTGTTCAACCTACCACATTTGAAATAGAAGTCCAATAATCTTAAAATTGTTAAGATTGTTGGAAATGATTTTAAGAAAATCTGCATTTACAGGTGTGCCCCACTCTAAAGCAAATCTTAAAGCTGATAATCTCACTTTACAAAGTTAATGATAGTTTTGCATTTCATTAAGTAAGTTGACATAAAATTATTTTAAAAGCCAGGTATCCTTAGTACATTTAACTTACTTTATAATTTGATTCAGATAGACATATTTTTAGAGATTCATTTATGATATAAAATGAAGATACATATATAGATAGATAAATAAGGACCTAGATTAAATAACATATGAAAGGTATGCTAAAGTTGGAGAAAATAAAGAAAGGCATATCTATTTATCTACTTATGTCTTGACAGAGTTTACAGAATTAATAGTTCATTTTTTATTTTCTTTATTTTTAGCATACGTATTAAAATTATTTAGTCTAAGCCCTTACCACTTTTGACTTTGTGACCTTTCTTGTATTTTACATTCGTTTTTATGAAAAGGAGCTGATTTGGAATATTACCCCCAGACTTTTGATAATATATATACATTTTAATATGTAAAATAAGACCAGTTTTGTTTTATATTTTTTAAAGGAATTATGTGTGGAATTTGAATGAATGCATTGTCTTTGTTCTTAGACTTATTCCTATTTCTGTATCCCCTGCCTGTTTGAGTATATGACTCCTCTTTCTTTCTTATTCTTTATATCTATCTATATATCTATCTGTGTAGTTATTTTTGCCTTCTAAATCTGTCTTGAAATGATCTCTTCTCCATTTTTATTGCCACTGCCCAGTCAAGCCCTGATAACTTTGTACCTTTATTATTATGATAGTATTGGGCTTCCTGTGTTTGGTGTTTTTCTTCTTGATTATTTCTCTATATTGTTGCTAAGTTATTCATTCTTAAAGGGAGATGTTACTTTTTGCTCTGTAGTTTAACATCTATCCGTCTGTGGCTCCACATAACCTTCAGGATAAAGCTCAAACTCCTTAGCTTAGCATACAAGGTCCTTAATGATCTCACCTTTGCCTATCTCCAGCTTTGTGTCTGTCTGCTCCACATTCATAACTGAGCTTTAGTCTCTAGGGCACTAGTGGTAGCTCAGTGAATGTATAGTCCTGTTTTATACCTCTGCGCTCATGCTGTTTGTTCTTTTATTTTGGAAATAATTCTCCTTTTCCTTTTTACCGACATCTTTTAGTCTTTAACACTGAACTTATGTGCCATCTTTTTGGGACAGTGTTCTTGATTCCACACCCTAACTTGTATTTAATCCTGTTTTTTGTCTTGTTAAGCAGCCTGATCATATATCATAGCACTTATCGCACTACATTATGATATTTAATTTCTTTGCCTCCCTGACAGTAAGCTTCACAAAGGCAGCGACTACATTTTATTATTTTTATTCTGATACTAATATGTAGCACATTGCCAGGCACATAACTAAATGCTCAATCAATTTTGGCTGAATTCAAGGAAGAGGTTACTTCTCAGCAGAGTTACATCTCCTGTCTCTTTGACTGAAATATATTTTCATCCATTAGAACCAGTTATTTGTTCTGTAATTTTGGTGACAACCAGAAAAAGAAATATTACAAGTTTCAAATCAGAAAATTAGAGAACAGTTTAGGGTATGGGTTTGGGTAATGTTTTCTATATAGGACTTGGTGTGTGGAAATAGGAGACTTACTCTTTCTTTCTTCAGTTGTTACTTAACTTTGACATGATGCTTTTTGTCTGGCTAGGACTTCATTATTTCAGAGAGATGAAATGGAGGAAAGTTTTCATCTTAAAGTTTAACCATTAAGTAAACCAAAATTATTCAGTCACCAAAATGACATTTTTTAGAAATTTTATTTGCATTTTAGGATCTAAGATGGGTATGTTGCCTTTTATGTCAGGGAGTTTACCCATAGTCCATTAAGAAAAGTTAGGTCCCAGTCTGGAATATCCCTAATTATATTTATTAATTTTTCTTTTAAATTTACACATGTTTGAAGTTTTAAAAAATACATAATTTAGATATTGTGATGGCAAGATTTTTTGGAGACTGTAGTATTTCTGTTACCTTGAGTTTTCTTTAAGCCAGTATAATTTTAGTTGAGTGATAATTTATTCACTTAAAATTTAGCTTAGTAAAAGAACAAATTTAGAAAATCTATGAATCACTTTTAAGAATTATTCAGCAATTAAAATTGTGTTCTCTACATAGCTTAAGAAACTGATTTAGAAGGTAAGTTTTGAATTATATCATCTAAGAATGGGTTTATGAGAACCTTATTAAAATTAAAATGTCACATAATACAGTTTTAGAAAGGTGTTCATCTAGATGACAGCAAAACAAAAGCTAAACTAGTATGGTAATTTTTTTTTGCTTGCTATGTTATAGCTTTATTACCAGATATAATTTTGTTGTCTTTCAACAAGGGTTATATCTCTTTAAAAATTTACTTTTAACATGAGGTTTATATTATTAGCTCTTACCAATTTTTCTCATTTATTAAATTATTTGAATCTTACGTTTACCTTGCTACTTATGCAGGCAAGGACTCCACAATGTATAATTAAAAAAATTAAGAATCAGAGAAACTAACCATGCAGAGAAACAATCAGTATGTGGCATTAATTCTCAGTACTTTCTGCTTCATCTCACTGCATTAAAAAATTTGTTTCTGCTTTGGTTTAGCATATCATATTTTGAAATGTGATTTCATAATATTAAACTTAAAAACATAAAATAAACTTAAATAAAATTAGTAAGTAAACTTAAACAATTTTATTTTACTTACTGTTACTACTTACATACTGAGGAAAAAAATTGGATAGACTGTGACATGACAGTTTTTTAGTCCTTTCTTCCATATTGACTTAGTTTGAAAGATGAAGTATATACCGTTATATATTTCTTGTGAAAATTCAGAAACTTTTGAAATTCTGACTAGCCATGAAATTTCCATGGCAGTGCTAACTTACATAGTTCTATACCAAAGATAGTTTAGGTATTATGAACTTTAGTCATCAGTATATAGATTTGTATTCTGTAAGGCTCTCACACAGAGATCTGTTTCTTCAAGGTACCCAAATTACATGAGTTGCAAATAGTTGATGGAAGATATTTGGGCTATGGCTGTGTGTTATGAAGATCTTGGTGTACTATAGGCATTGCTAACTATTAGTTATGTACTTTTCTAATGTTTTCATCAAGATTGCAGAGTATGATAAATTAGGACAATTAAGTGCCATTTGAAAGACTAATTTATAACTTTGAGGAAGACTTCAATAATAAGAAAATTTAAGCAAGTTTCCTTTTACTGTGTACTTACTATGTGCCAGGTCTTGTACTCACTGCTTTACATCTAATAACTCATTTCATCTTAATGACTTCGTAAGGTAGATTTTCTCCTAATTTTAGAGATGAGAAGATCAATACTAAGAGGAAAAATTATGGTAAAAAACTTGACTAAGTTATGTTATTACATGCTGAAATCAGAACCTGTACCTGTTTTTGTCTGACTCTAGAGTAAAATTGTTCTTAATTCCTGTACCACAGTGCTTTTTACTCTTCTGAAATTTAAATTTTTTCATAAGTAAAGCAGGAATTAGACTTTATTACATATTTTCTATGATATCTAAATAATTGACTTTTAAATATTCTTCTTATTGTGGCATTTTGTCACATTGTAATAGAGTGCTATCTCATTGAAAGGTATACCGCTGCTGAGATAGTACCTCAAACCTTCTGATAGCCCCCTAGGGTTCTTGTGCTTTAGAGATGCAGGTTCTACTGCATTTCGAAGTATGATATTTTCAGATGGCTTTTGGGTCAATTTTGATATTTTTCTCTTTTAGGAAAGACTTTCAGCTACTTGTTTAACTTAAAAGGCCTTGTTTATCCTCCAAGGTTCCTTTTTTCATATTTTCTTTGCTTTTTGCTTTCTTTAAATCTAGTGTCAAAATAAACTCTGTAAGAATATGGTGATCATTTTTACTGAGAAGAGAATTCTAAATTCTTTAAATTTTTAAAATTTTTATTAAATTTTAAATTCCTTAAATTCTTTAAAATTTACCATTTGCTTGCTGATATTTGTACTTTTTGTTGTTGATTATTTTCTTCAACACTTTGTACAAAAGTAATCTTTTATGAACCCCATCTCCCCTGTTTGGAGAGAGAGCTCTTTTTAGGGACTCAATTTTAAAACATTTGAAACAATATTAGGGACTCATTTTAAAACATACTTAAACATATTATAGTCAGGCATTTAAACAGAGATACTAAATGAGAGCTGACATTTCTTTGATGTGTCTCCTTTGTGCCCTAAGTTTTCTCTTTACTGAAATACTACAGTTTTTTGATTATTTTTATTATAAGCCACATTTTAGAATTCAGTAATGATAGGGGACCATAAAAAGAATATGTTATCAATTCTTCAAATGAGTTATCAATATATCAGATTCTCTCATATCTTAAAAGTAAGTAAAATTTATTTACATTAAGGTATTTATCGGGAAAGAGAGAGTTCTAACCTGAATAAAATTATCTCTGTTAGTATTTCTGTATTTTCCCTAAAGTATTGAGAAACACAGAAGAGTTTTTAACTATAGTTGAAGTTTTTTTTAGTGACTTATTTCATAGCAATTCCTAATGTTAGGTCAGATGAAAGAAATCTTGAGATTCCTTGCTGGCCCTATATTGCCTCCCTTCCCACATCAGATTGAGAATTTTAAGGAGGATTCCCTCAGGCATCAAATACACAAAGCAGACAATAATAACTAGGATCCTTAGAGATTTAAATCTCATGGGAGCCAGATGCGGGGCTCCTGAGCCAAAAGCAGACGCTTAATGACTGAGCTACCCAGGCGTCCCGCCATTTAACTCTTCTGAGCTTTGAGTTCTTCATGTTTAAAATAAAGAGCAGACTAAAATTATTTTAAAGTTTTCCTAAGATCTGAAATCCCGTGCTGTCTGGAGCATAGTGTGTAAAGAACCTAATGCCTCTATGTAGTAAAAATAAGGGAAAACTTCTAGGTACTACAGTAAATGTGACAAAGTACAGGGAAGCTCGCCTTTCATTTAAATGGAAATGCTCAGGCCCTTTCTAAACGTTTTCTATTGTCTCTTACAAAGGGTCAATAAAGTGCTACTAGTGACATGTTGATAACAGTCAAGCATAATATCTGAAGAAGAGGAGATAGGAAAACTTTAAAAAAAATACAGTAACAAGAACCAAAAACATTACAATAATCTGGTTTGGGTTGGTCAGTTCAGGGCCAAATAATTGCTTTAGGGCGTCATTGCCGTGTGGCAAAGTGTATCAGTGGTTCATAATAACAATTGGCTAACCGAGAAAAGATTTTATTTATCCTGTTCTGTTTAAGAAGATACCAGGCTTTGATGTAGTACATTCGAAATGAACTCCACCAATTTTAAAAAGTTTGGAACTTTAAAAATATACTTTAATTTTCTAGACATTCGTTAATTGGCTCTTTCCTTGGTGCTGTTACATAAAGCATATATATTACCACCGGTATGTCTGCTATTTCATTTATGGAATCTATCATTACCACAGATGCATTCTGAATGATTTCTTTCCTGTTGGATTTAGCATTTCTCATTTGCCAATTATTAGTATGTATTTATCAAGAACTTTCTGTTGAATGAGAAGAAAGATTTCTTGAATTTGTAGTAATCTCTGTTTTTTTTTTTTTTTATAAATACTGGAAAAAAGAAACAGTTCTTGAGAAAAATTGGTTAAAATTTTAAGCACCCCAACAGTGTCCATTAGTACATTCATACCATTATTGTGGCAGGCTAATCTGTGCCAATTTGTAAGACAGAAGTACTTCTAGAAATATAAAAAGAATGTGTTCATACAGCGTATTTATGGGTTGATTTCTAGAGTGATATAGTTCTAATAGCTTACTTGTGCTAAGATGAAAATGTTTGAAAAGTCAACTTCCTAGAATACATTTTTTTACTGCAAACTTCAGTACAGTACAGTGTTTGTTATTTTGTGTAACAGGATACCCAGAGTTATATTGACGAATGTCCTGGGAACGGAGTTAGGAAGAAAATACATAAAGACCTCATCTGTAACTGAGGCCAGTTTGGGTGATACAGACAACTTGCAATCAGAGCAGCTTTCTTCATCATCTGATGGCAGCCTAGAATCTTGTCAAAATCTAAATCCTCACAAGAGCTCCTTTTTAACTGAAAGGTATGTTTAGTGATAACTTTACTTAAAATAAATATTATACTTATTCTAATGAGCCTCTATTCTTCCCCCATAGATGCATTATTGTGAAAAGTGAGGCAAATGTGCTCTGATGGCTAGTATGACTTTTGTCCCCAGGTGGCTTGAGATGGTTGTTGGAACCAGCAGTCTGTTCCTTATAATCAGTTTCAAAAAAGTACACTGCACTGCACTTGTGTTTTGGGAAAATAGATGCAGACTTTTAATGAAAATTGAGTTACTTATTTCAGTATTTCAGTTTATTTAATATAACTGAAATCTACTCCTCTGACATTTTTCTGTTCCTCTTCCTCCTCTGTGCTATTTATCTGTCCATCTACTCCTGGGTCTCTCTCCTTATTGTTGTATTCACTGTTTTTATGTCTAGATTCTAGAACTGTGTTTGACACTTAGTACTCAGGAACTATTTGCTGAATGAATGGCTGAATGTATTCCTCACAAAAATGGTATTAGGGAGCTGAATTCTACTAACAACTGTAGCTTACTGAGCCAGTAAGAGAAATGGAAGTCTGAAGTTCCTTTTGTTTTAAGCTCTAGAAGATGCTCATGTGGGGACTGTAAAAAAAAACTGTGGGAAAAAGCTAAGGGATGTCAGTTAGTAAATACTACTAAATCTTTTTTTTTTTTTAAAGATTTTATTTATTCATTTGACACAGAGAGAGAGATTACAAGTAGGCTTAGAGGCAGGCAGAGAGAGAGGAGAGAGGAGGAAGCAGGCTTCCTGCTGAGCAGAGAGCCGGATGTGGGCCTCGATCCCAGAACCCTGGGATCATGACCTGAGCCGAAGGCAGTGGCTTTAACCCACTGAGCCACCCAGGCGCCCTACTACTAAATCTTTTAATTTTCATTTACCATGAACTTATCTTTTTAATTTTCTGCCTTTGGCCAGTACAATAAATAGTTTTGATCTGAGTGAAAAATTACTGATTCATTCTTGTTTATTTTTTTAACTTGCTCTGAATCATCCACAGGTGTCTTCTGTTTTGTATTTTTTATGTATGCCTAATTATGTTAAAGAGTGTTTATAGCTGCCTTTTAAAAAAAATTTTTTTTAATTTTTATTCTTTGCCCAAGGGGTACAGGTCTGTGAATCATCAGGCTTACATCTTTCACAGCATTCACCAAAGCACGAACCCTCCCCAATGTCCATAACCCATCCACCCTATCCCTACCCTCCCACCCCCCAGTAACCCTCAGTTTGTTTTGTGAGATTAGGAGTCTCTTATGGTTTGTGTCCTTCCCCATCCCATCTTGTTTCATTATTTTTCCTTCCCTACCCCCCACGACCCCCCACCCTGTCCCTCAAGTTCCTCCTACACTGTTGGTGGGAATATAGCTGCCTTTTTAAAGATCTGTAATAAATTTCTTACATTTCTAGCACACTTTAGTTTTATAAACTGTTTATTTGATATGAACTTACAAATTTTACAAAATTTTTCTCCCTTTGGAGAATATTTTATGTTTCACATCACTTCTACTTAGTGAATTATCATTCACAGTTTTGACAGTTTATATTTTATTGACAGTTTATACTTTATTAGGTCTTTTTTCTGAATTTGCCAGAAGAACCGAGTTTCAGAGGCATTATTCAGTTACTAATGCATTTAATGTATAAATTAATATATAATTAATGATGTTAGAAATACATTTATCAGTTTATAGTACTATAGGTATTTATTTCTGCCTCCTCTACTAGACCATGAGCTCCTTAAGGAGAAACATCCTGTCTTAATTGCATTTATACCCAGTTCTTAGCTCAATATATATTTTAATTTTGTGCACTTGGGTTAATGTTCGTGTCATTTAATCTTGAGTTTTGGTTTTCTGAGTTTTAAGAAGAGAAATGACCTCTGAATGACCTTTTTACATCACAGAATTGTTTATTATCTCTTTTAATTAAATATCACATATGAGAATCACATAAAGTATCATACAAATAAAAATGTTGATGATACTTTCTATAGAAAAAGTCACTTATTATGTACTGCCCCCGTGGAATTCAAAAGACATCAGTGCACATTCATACTGTTATGAAAAATAACATTACATTATCGTGAGGATTCTATGCAACTATCAAATTGTAATCTGTACTGCACAGGCTTTATGCCAGTTTGGGGCCAAGATTTAATAATAAGAGGTCTAAAATTTCTGGGTGTTCTTAAAATCTATTCAGTGAGAACGGTAGCTTTCTTCAAGTCCTTTCAAAATAGTTATGAAATTTCCAGCTGGTATTTGATGTGGGCTCTGAAAATTCATTCTCTTGGTGGTAATTTTTTTGATTGTTACATTTAGAATAGGCATAGACTTCGGAGCCAGACATCTGGATTCAGATTTTAGCAGTGTTGCAAACGTGCTGATTCACCTTGGGCAAGTCACTTATTTTATCTTTAAAACAGAGGTAGTAACATTTCTTATAAGATTATTGTGCAGATTTAAGGAACTATGTAAAGTTCTTCATATAATGCCAGAAACTTCGTAAGTGATTAATAAATGGTAGTCATTATTTATGTGTTTCTCTTATTGGTGCTGCTATCAAAAGTACCATTACTGGTGCTGTAGTTGATGCTCCTAAAGTCTTCTTTGGTGAGGATGCCAGTATGGGATTCTGAGATCACTGCTATCCCTGTTATTATTACGAGTGCTGCCAAGGCAATTGTCATGGCCATACTAGTATTACCATTTGGTTTAAGGGGGAGTACTATACTCCTTAAACCATGGAAATAAATTGCCAGTATGGCCGTACCATGACTTCAGTACGTGTGCCTGATTTAAACTGAATATAGCATGAACACAGGGTAGGCTCAAGGATAGGACTCTTGTAACCAGCCTCCTCTCAGCCTGCCTATCTTAGAATCAAGAAGAGGAAATAGAAATTATTTAGATCTTCTGAGGAGACATGATATTCTGACATTATTGTTATTGTCATTATTGTGAAGAATGTGGTAAATATGCCAACTCTTGGTTACAAACATATAATGTCAATTAACAACTAAAAATTGGTGGGTAGGAGAATGGGGTCTGTGACTGAAAATGAGGAAGTTTTCTCTGAAAATCTAGCACTTATGCCCTTGATGAAACCTATGGAAAATATCATTGGTATGTGAGGAGTTCCTTCTCTCTTGGTACCTTCGAGATTCTCTCTTTGCCTTTGTCTTTTTTTTTTTTTTAAAGATTGTATTTATTTATTTGACAGAGAGAGACAGATCACAAGTAGGCAGAGGCAGGCAGAGAGGGGGAAGCAGGCTCCTTGCCGAGCAGGGAACCCGATATGGGCCTCGATCCCAGGACCCTGAGGTCATGACCTGAGCCGAAGGCAGAGGCTTTAACCCACTGAGCCACCCAGGTGCCCTGCCTTTGTCTTTTGACAACCTGATCATTAACGTTTCTTGGTACAGGTCTCATTGAGTTTATTCTGTTTGTAGTCCCTTGGACTACTTGGATGTTTATATTCATGTCTTTCATCAAATTTGAACATTTTTTGCTGATTATTTCAGTAATAATTTCTCTCCTCCTTTATTTTTTCTCCTTCTGAAGTACCAGTGTTGCATATATTGGTCCACTTGTTGGTGTCCCAAGGTCCCTTAGGCTCTGTTGACTTTTCTCAAATTTTTTTGTCCCTCAGATTTGATAATTTCTATGATCATATCTTCAAGTTATCTTTCTTTATTTCTTTTCCCTTTCCCTTCCCTAAATCCAGGACTGATGATAGACTGTTTTTTCTGCCTGTTCAAATCTGGTTTCAAGTCCCTGTAATGAATTTTTCATTTTATTTATTTATTTATTTATTTATTTATTTATTTATTTATTTTAAAGTTTACATTATCTCTATACCCAGCATGGGTCTTGAACTCATGACTCCGAAATCAAGAGTTGCATGCTCTCCCAACTGACCCAGCCAGGTGCCCCATGAATTTTTCATTTTAGGTATTATACTTTTTAGTTCCAAAATTTCCTTTTGATTTATTAATATATTTCATCTCTTAATATTTTCATTTACCCATAGATCATTTTCTTGACTTTGTCCAAGACTTTTCTCTTAGCTTTTTGAGAATCTTTAAGACAGTTGTTATAATATCTTTGTCTTTTGAGTCTGCTGTCTGGATTTTTTCCCAGGGACATGTTCTTTTGGTTTATTTTTTTTCTCTTTGAATCATCCCATGGTTTCCTGTTTGTTTGTATGCCTTGTGGTTTGTTTGTTCGTTTGTTTTCGTTGTTGTCAAAAGCACAGCACTTGAATCTTATAATAAGTCTGGAAATCAGATTCTTCCCCTTCCCAAGGGTTTGCTGGGTTATTTTTCTTTCTTTCCTTCTTTTTCTTCTTTTTTTTTAATTGTTGCTTTTTAATTGTTGTTTTTAATTGTCTCTGTTCCCACACATTGGCTTGATATGTAAATGTAAGATCTTCCCAGGTCTTTTCTGAGCTTATGCCTTTCCCTAGTAATTTTTATGACTTTTTGAATTCCTTTGTATATGTGATTATTTTATAATACTGCAATCCTTAAATATTTGGTTCCCAAAAGGAGAAAATGGGAAAAATGAAGGAGGGGTGGATAACACAAAATAGGTGTTAGCCCTTTAAGTCTCCTGAAAGTCGTCTTAACTGTATGGGATAAGTGTTGCAACATTGGTGGTAGTTGTTGCAGCAGTGGCTGCCTTTCTCTATGTCTGCTCATTCATGAGCAGAAACAGCCATTGTTAATCAGAATACAGATTCCCGATATTTGGAGAATAAGGTCATTCTTGCTTACCTTGGTAATTATAAGCTGTGCAGACTATTTTAGGAACTTGGGCTTTGCTGCTTGCTTTGTTCCTAGTGGTAGGTGACTGGGTCACTGCTAACACCTTTGGAGCTCAGATTGAAATTAACTGCAATTTACTGTTGAACCTCTTGACTAGTAGTTGCAGCCTTCAGTAGACTCCAGAATTCTAAAATAGTTATATCAGACAGATTCTGCGAGTGTGGCTGTTGTCTAGGTGGCAAGATGGTAGGCGCTTCCTACTCCATAATCTTCCTGTGGTCATTTGTATGTTTTATAGTTTACTATACAGGGATCCTTGATTTATTCTTGGTATCTGATTTTTTAAGTGTTTATAAATGGTGTAAAAATTTCCATAAATAGTTTTAAAAATGCAGTAATTACTATATATTGTGTTTTATTATGAGAGAATGATATAGGTTAGTTAGTAATTTTACCATAGTTTTTTATTTCAGTTTTTGTCTACTACCATATGAGTTGTTTTATTAAAAACTATTATGAGTTGAGAGTATTGTGTGTAATGATTTCATTCATTTTTTGGCTATTTTAATTAGTACTAAACTTTTTTCCCAATGGTTTCTATCAATTTATTTTAAATAATTAATTTTATTGATATATTATTGACAAAACATTGTATTAGCTTTAGATATAAAACAACGATTTGATATATGTCTATATTGTGGAATTATTAATATTGTAAATCTAATTAACATCCATCAGCTTGTATGGTTACTTTTTTTCTTGTAATGAGAACTTCTAAAGTCTACTGTCTTAGCAACATTCAAATGTACAATACACTATTGTTAACTAGAGTCACCATGCTGGATGGATGTACATTATACCTTAGCACTTGTCTTACAACTAGAAACTTGTACCTTTTTACCACCTCACCCATTTGCACCCACTTCTCTCCAACCTTCCCGTGTAAAAACTATTCTCTTTGATAAGAAGGGGGAGCAAGTCTTCCTTGTCTTGCTGTTAGAAAACACCCAGGGCGCCTGGGTGGCTCAGTGGGTTAAAGCCTCTGTTTTCAGCTCAGGTCATGATCTCAGGGTCCTGGGATCGAGGCCCGCATCGGGCTCTCTGCTTGGCAGGGAGCCTGCTTCCTCCTCTCTCTCTGCCTCTCTGCCTGCTTGTGATCTCTCTCTCTCTGTGTCAAATAAAGGAATAAAATCTTAAAAAAAAAAAAAAAAGAAAGAAAAGAAAACACCCAAAGTCACAGCACCATGATCTCCCGGTGAAATGGAACAAGTAATATAAAATGGATATAAAGAGGTTCCCATCTCTCCTTATCTGTCTGATTGAGTCATTCCTGGCCAAGTGGGCACCATCATGGGATGGGTAGGAGGGCGCAGGCATTTTGGCATGTGGCTTCCCAGAGGTTGCCTCATTCCAGGAGCAAGTACACTGGCATCATCCCAGGAGGAGGAAGGTCCATCATTGGCATTATGGGAGGGCCCCACCTTTTTTGGTGTTGGCATCATACGAGGGTGAGGAGGACCCAGGAGCCTGGGGAGAAGTGGGATCATTGCTCCTGCAGGACGAGGGGCAGAGAATTGCCTAAGAGGTATCCTGAAATGTAGCAGCTGAAATGTTGAGAATGTAGCAGTTGTTTTGTTGAAATGTAGGAGTTGTTTTGTTGATCTGGCTCTGAGCTTGCTCTTCCATCCATGTCTGATAGTAGTTTTTCATATTCTCTTTGTGTTTCCGACCACTGTATTGTGTTTTTCTGACAGATGGAGAGTCATGGATGAAGTCTGTGTTGCAGTAGTTATGATAAGACTTAGGCATGTTGCTCTGCAGGCTGTTGGCCACTCCCTGGTGTTTTTGTTTTTGTTTTTTTAAGATCTCACATGTAAGTGAGAACATACAGTATTTGTCTTTCTCTTTCTGACTTATTTCACTTAGCATAATGCCCTCAAGTTCCATCCACGTTCTTGCAAATGGCAGGATTTCTCATTTTTGTGGCTGAATAATATTTCTGTAAGTATCATATTTTCTTCATCCGTTCATCTGTCAATGTCCTAAGTGTTGGCTAAGTCTTGGCTATTGTAATAGTGTTGCACTGAACATGGGGGTGCAAATATCTTTTGAGATAATGATTTTGTTTCCTGAGCATAAATACCTAGAAGTGGAATAGCTGGATCATATGGCTGTTCTATTTTTGAATTTTTGATGAACCTCCATAGTATTTTTCACAGTGGCTGTACCAATTTACATTCCCATCAAGAGTGCCTAGGGGTTCCTTTTCTCTACATTCTTAGCACACATGTTATCAGTGTGTGTGTGTGTTTGTGTGTGTTTTTAATAATCATTCTGATGGATGTGAGGTGGTATCTCATTGTGGTTTTAATTTACATTTCTCTGATGATTAATGTTACACTCCTTTTCATGTTCCACTTGGCCATGTGTACGTTTTCTTTGGAAAGATGTCTATTCAGTTCCTCTGCCCATTTTTTTTTTCCTTAACCAACTGAGATACCCAGGCACCCTCCCCTGCCCATTTTTTAATGGAAAATTTTCTATTGAGTTGTACGAGTTTTTTTTTTATATATTTTGGATATTAAACCCTTATTAGATAGAAGGTTTGTAAATATTTTCTCCTATTCCACGTATTGCCTTTTCATTTTGATGATGGGTTCATTTGCCAAGAAGAAGCTTTTTAGTTTTGTTGCAGGGTTGCAGGGTTCTTGTCTCACAGAGTAGAAGAATGAATCTTGTGGACACAAAAGAGTGAAGTGAAGTGAAGGTTTATTAAGTGAAGGTGAGAATAGAAAGGAAAGAAAAAAACTCTCTAGAGGGAGAAGGGTCTCAGTGGGTTGCTACTGAGGGCTATTATGGTCAGTCTTTTATAGAAAACTCACCAGGGAACTTGGTAAATTTCTTGTCAATACATGGTAGATCTGTAAGTTTCATGTCTGTATTTATATTTATTTTATATATATTTATATATACTTATAAAATATATTTATATTTATATCCTCGTATATTTAGAACCAACAGGGTGGATTAGTAAATATCATGAGACTATCCTGTCTCTATTTAGAACAATGAAGGTGTTCCCTTCTCCCTGGTTAATATCTCCTCTGTAACATTTCTCCACATCTGTGAGCCTGGATATGTAGCCCCCTTCTTGTCTCTCCCTACCTAGCCTTGCCTGTTCCTTACTTAGTTTGATGTAGTCTCAATTTGTTCGTTGTGCTTTTATGACCTTTGTTTTGGTATCAATTCCAAAAAATCATCACCCAGACTGATGTTAATGAGCTTACCCCCATGTTTCTTCTAGGAGTTAGATGGCTTCCAGTCTTAACGTTTTAAGTTTTTAATTCCTTTTTTTCTGTATGGTGTAAGATGGGGGTCCAGTCTGATTCTTTTGCATGTGACTGTCTATTTTCTCAACACTATTGATTGAAGAGATTCTCCTTTCCCTATTGTATATTCTTGTCTCCTTTGCCATAAATTAATTGACTATGTATGTGTAGATTTATATCTGGCTCTCGATTCTGTTCCTTTGACCTGTGAGTCTCTTTTTATGCCATACCATACTATTTTAATTACTATAGCTTTGTAATATAGTTTGAAATCAGGAAGTGTGGCAGTTTTGTTTATCTTTTCAAAAAACTAGGTCTTACTTGTGTTGGTCTTTTTTTTTTAATATATATTTTTAAAGATTTATGTTTTGAGAGAGAGAGTGCATGCACGAGGTGGGAGGAGGGGGAGGGAGAGAATCTTAGGCAGATTCCCCACTGAGCATGAGGCCCAATGTGGGACTTGATCCCATGACCCACGAGATCATGACCTTAGCCAAAACCAAGAGTCAAATGCTTAACCAGCTAAGCCACCCAAGCACCCCTATTTTGATCTTTCTATCGTTTTTCTTGTTTTTGTTATTTCTGCTCTGATCTTTGTTATTTCCTTCTTTCTGCTAACTTTGGGCTTAGTTCTTTGTCTAGTTTCATGACGTGTAAATTGAGGTTGTTTATTGGAGTTTTTGTTTCTTAATGTAGGCATTTATCACTACAAATTTCCTTCTTAGAATTGTTTTTTGCAGTATTCAGTAAGCTTTGATATGTTGTACTTAAATTTTTATTAGCTTCAAGGTATCTTTTGATCTCCTTTTTTGCTTTTTTCTTTGACTACTTGTTTAGGAGCATATTGTTTAATCTACATGTTTGTGAATATTCCAGCTTTTTCCTATTACTGATTTTTAGTTTAATATTATTGTGCTTAAAGATAGTATGATTTCGGGCGCCTGGGTGGCTCAGTGGGTTAAAGCTGCTGCCTTCGGCTCAGGTCGTGATCCCGGGATCCCGGGATCGAGGCCCGCATCGGGCTCTCTGCTCGGCGGAGAGCCTGCTTCCTCCTCTCTCCTCTCTCTCTGCCTGCCTCTCTGCCTACTTGTAATCTCTCTCTCTGTGTCAAATGAATAAATAAAATCTTTAAAAAAAAAAAAGATAGTATGATTTCAATTTTATTAACTTTTCTAAGACTCTTTTTCTGTGGTCTGTCATATGATTAATGATTATCATATTATGAATGTTCTGTATGCATTTGAGAAGAATTGTGTATTTTGGTGCAATTGGATGACATGTTCTATAAATACATGTTAGATGTAGTTAGTCTAATGTATGGTTTTAGTCCAACGTTTTCTTGTTGATTTTTTTTTTCTTTTTTTAGTCTGGATGGTTTATCCATTGCTCAAAGTGGGGTGCTGAAGTCCCCTACTAATATTGTATTAAGTTTTCATTTATAGTAATATTGTGCTCATCATGTCAAATCTTGTTTTTCATACAACCTTATATTTTATATATTTAACGAGTACCTTATAATATAGATTATTCCTTCTGTAGGTAAAATTTGTTACTCCAAACTTTATTTTGTATTTAATTTTTGATATGTGAACCGTGCTTGAAACATATTAACAATTACCTTTGGGTTATTTTTTTATTGGTTATAGATGTGCTTATCATTTATTTCTCTTCATGGAATTTTTACTTTTTAAACCTCTTTGATGTATTTAATACCTATATCATTCTTTTGCTCATTTTGCATGTGCTTCCAATCCTGTGATGTCCATATCTTTCTTTTCCCCCAAAGAATAGGAAGAATTTAATGGTAAAAGAGGGATGAGAACTTACTTCTCAAATCTTAGTTCAATATTTTTTCTTCTGTTCAGATCATTTACACTGCTATATGGGACTGTATTTGTAACCTGTAAAACTGGATTTTTATCTTGAATATAAGTCAACTGGCTTCTTAATTCATTTGGATATAAAAGAGTTGAATATAATATCATTTTCTTTTGCAGGTGTTCCCAACCAAGTAAGACAGTAGATAATAATTATGCAAAGCAGGCTTCACACACTAAAGAAAAGCAAAGAGACGATGATGGCATTTCTGTTGTAATGTCTGATGCTCAACCTAAAGGTTTGTGAACCTTGGAAATTTGTTGTCATTTGAATTTTTATCTTTTGCATTTCTAATAATTTTTAAGTTATGGTTAACTTTATTTAATCTTACATTTAAAGGATTTGTGAAAGTAAAGGGAGGTATATTTAGCAACACAAAGAAAATTGCTAAATTTGTTATTTGTACATTATGGTATACATTTCTGGATTTATTTACTAAGTCTATAAGTTAAATTTGAATTTATTTCTTTTTGTTGTTATTGCTGGGGCTGGATATACAGCTAAACAGTTAGAATACTAGTTTAGCTATTTGTAAGTGTTGTTTCCATGGATATGTCTGGTAATTGATATTGCTGCTAACTCAATTATTATTCTTAGCTTCCCACTGTCTATCCTCCTATGACATACATTCTTTATTCATTAGAATTTCTCTCAACTCTAGGAGGATGCCAGTACAAGCCACTATTAGCAAATTTAAAGGTAAATACACCCCAGACTTCTGAAAATTCTTTTTAGGCCTCCTTGCATGTAGGGTTAATTAATTGACTTCTTTTCTCCTTTTTGTCTTTCTTTTAAGATTTTAAAATAATTTACAAAAAATTTGCACCAAAACAATTTACTACATTAGTCATATGTGGAACTAACATCTTCAGGTGTCTCTTGGATTACTGATTACTTGAAACTAGTTGAGATCCTTTGTTTTCTGAATGATTTTATAAGTTGTTCACTAGAAAAGATGTTTTTTTAATGACACTATGCAAAAATTCTTTGTATTCAAATTCATTTGAAACACGGGTATTTACAGTTTTTAGTAGCCTTTTTCATAGAAGAGGAAAACTTAAAAAAGAACTAGACTAGTAATCAGCTTCAACTCTTACAAGGGCAGTCTGGAGAAAGCAGTGTAACTCTAGACACAGTCTTTCATTTGGTCACTAAGTACTAGCACATAATGAAAGACATTTATTTTCTTATGAATTGTACTTTTCCCAGAAATAATTCTCATTAATTAACAAAAGTATTTGTACACGTGGTCTCCATTCACATACTCTTTGGACACTACTGTTAAACCCTTACATCCTACCGATTTCCTGGATAGAGTAGGAATAGTTGAAGAAAAATCTGATTTATACCCTTCAGTATTACTTCCAAGTGACAGTGGAATTTTAGACTTAGCAGGGAAAAAAAAAATGCATGACAAAACAAAACAACAACAACACTTTATAGTTCCTTAGTGCCCCTGAAGGTTCTCTTTAGAGATAAAGTGTTTTTAAGAAAAGTAGCTATTGAAACTTGATTGAAATTCACCATGTTTCCATCTTACAGATAATTGTGTCCAATACCAGTTTTTGTTTTGTTTTGTTTTTTTAGAGCAGGAAAGGGGGGAGGAGAAGAGGAAGAAGGAGAGTCTTTTTTTAATATTTATTTTGTATTATAAAAAATTTTTTTTTGATAGAGAGCAAATAGGGGGAGAGGGAGAGAGAGAATCTTAAGCAGGCTGCGTGCCCAGTGTGGAGCCTGATGTGGGTCTTAGTCTCATGACCCTGAGCCAAAATCAAGAGTTGGGCATTTGACTAACTGAGCCACCCAGGCACCCCTCAATACCAGTTTTTTAACATAAGCCCATAAATTAATGGGAATTCTGAATTCAACTCCAAGTGTACCATTCTTTTGTAGTACATTGTTTGTCTTGTAGAATTTGCTTTTATGAAGATAATATGTTAGAAATATATACATGTATCTATATCTACACACACATACACACACATTTTTTTAAAGATTTTAAGTAACTTTATACCCAATGTGGGGCTCAAACGCAATCCCAAGATCAAGAGTCATATGCTGTACTGATTGAGCCACCCGGGCACCCCTATATTGGAAATATTTAATATTCTTTTGTTTACAAAAATTTGTCACTTCTTTAATTTTATATACTAGTAAAATCTGTGAGTTAAATTGTATATATTATGTAGGTAGAATTCTGTTTTTATAATGGCAAGCTCTTTTTAATAAATTTATTCTTGTTTTCAGTGAGATAGTCTTGGCTAATGTGTGAATAGTAAATAAACTGTTTGAGGGAAAACTCCTGTATAATAGGGTTTTCCCTCAAGCCCATTTCCTTTCCTCAGTCTTTTTGATGTAGTATTTATGTTTAGGAAATGTAATTTGATACAGCAGTTATATGCATAAATTGTATTTGACTACCTTTCCAGTTTACCCAGTTTCCAAAAAAAAAAAAAAAAAAAAAAAAAATTGTGTTTTTNTACTATGTTGATGGTTTAGGGGAAGATTTTATTTTTCTGGGGGAGAGAGTAAAGAGTATTTTCTTTGGAAATTGGAAGATTGTTGACCATCTTGGAATTTTGCCCTCAATCCTGTTCCAGTGCCTGCCTTTTAAAAAATGACAGAGATACTATGAATGTTAGTTATTAGGTATCTATGCAGCAAGAATAAGGTCAAGAATAGTTTGAAGAGAAGGTGGGTAGTTTTGAAGAACTTTGAGTGAAGAGAGAGGTCAGGCCAGTAAGTGTTACATGAATTCTAAGTTATGAATTCAAGGAAGCTACTTTGAGACTTTGTTTACATATACTTTGAGTTGGTGCTTATGTAGATTCAGAAAGCTATAGAATTCAGGATAACCTTCAGTTAGTAAGGTAGAACCTTTTGGAAGGTATTTTTGTATAGTACATATATTTGATAACTGAAATACTAAGCATTTTTAGTAATAATTGACATGGGTTTCCAATAATGCTTTGTTGATTTACAAAAGGGAACATTTCTTTATCTGTAGGGGAGTAGATTTATTGGATACTTAAAATGAGATCTTGAGTTTTAAAAAGAAGAAACAAATTGAACCAAATTGATAGCTTTGTGAATGATCACATATTATAGTCTGCTGTTGAGGTAAAATGTTTTGCCTCCATTTATTTATTTATTTATTTATTTATTTATTTATTTATTTATTTATTTATTTCTCTATTTATTTATTTTTAAAGATTTTATTTATTTTTTTGTCAGAGAGAGAGAGAGAAAGAACAAGCAGGGGGAGCAGCAGGCAGAGGGAGAAGTAGGCTCCCTGCTGTGCAAGGAGCCTGATGTGGGAGTTGATCCCAAGACATGACCTGAGCCAAAGTAGACGCTTAACTAATTGAACCACCCAGGTGTCCCTTGGCTCCTTTTAAAATAGCAGTGAGGGGCACCTGCGTGGCTCAGTTGTTAAGCATCTGCCTTTGGCTCAGGTCTTGATCCCAGAGTCCTTTGGGCTCCCTGCTCTGCAGGAAGCCTGCTTCTCCCTCTCTCAGTCCCCCTGCTTGTGTGTACCTCTTTTGCTGTGTTTCTGTCAAATAAATAAATAAAATCTTGGAAAAAAAAAAAGAGCAGTGATTAATACTCATAATTATTCTCTTTTCACTTAAAAAATACATACATGTAGATAACACTTGAATTTAAAAAGACAACTAATTTCTAAAATCACAATGAATTATCAGGATGTTTTAAAATGTGAATTTTCTAAATTTTATTATCACTTCCCCCTCTTTTTGTTTTACAATCAAATGTAATTATAGGAAAAGGAAAAATATAGTTTGATTGCTTTGGTTACTAAAGAATACTCCCTTTTTATATGTTTTCCTCACTTTGTATTTATTATACAATGAACACTTACTTTGTGTATGCAATTTAAAATAGGGTATTTCTTTACATACATCTGTGTCAGTATGAGAACGTAACAGTGAACTTTTTTTTAGATTAGTTTTGGAAGTTGTACAGCAATTTTGATGATGTTTATGTAAGCTCTTCTAAAAGGGATTCTTTCTGTACTTTTGGCCATATTTATGTTTCTCTTATTTTTTAAGACCTTAGTAGTGGAAGTAGAGGTTGTGATCATCTTGAAGAAGGGAGCAGAAATAAGGATGATACATTTCCTGATTCAAAAATGGAACCCACTCTGACTTCCAAGAAGAGAAAGAAAAGGCTTAGAAGTAATTTATATGATTCTCATGATTCTACTTCTGCTTTGTATGAATCAGCAGAACAGATAGTAAGTAGAGGTATTTAGATATCAGATGAAATAATTTATTCTATGACAAAATGAATTGACTGTGGCCAAATAATGTTCTTATAAGTGTCTGTTTTTATCATTAGATTTGTTTCTTTTCTTTGCCTATTGTTTTGAGTCTCTGTTTGAATTTAAAAAACTAACCTAAAGATTTTTTAGTAATATAGCTATTGGAACAAATTTCAAATGTTATGAACAAGTAAAGTTAAAAATACTCCTTTTCTAATAGCACTTCTTACTTGGTATATATCTGGTGGACTTGTTCTTTTTTATTTTCCCTTATTTTAACCAGATATTATTAATGCTCTATTCATACTGTCCAGTCAATTGCTTTTTCATATGCTGAGTAAAATTATCACCAGATTTCTTTTATCAGTAGGAATTTACTTACCAACTTTTTAAAGACTCTACCTAGGGTTTAGGGAATTTGTTGAAACTCAAAAATTACCATACTTCATGGACACACTACCTATTTTCAAAACTTAGTGAACAGTTAATAAAAGTAAAAGAAGAGAATTTTTTTACTCCTTTAATTCACAAGGCCTTTTAGGACTTTTCAGTAGCTTTGAGTTATAAACATGGTTTAGATTTAAACTGTAATAGAGATGTAAAGGCAGTGATTGATTTGATAGTTTTTCAAATTGTTAACTTCTTAAGTTTTTAATTTTTTGCTTTTGTTAATAAAGTTACATGATGTCTTTTGGTCTCATTACTTTTACAAAATAAACTGTAAAAAGAGTTGTCTTAGGTTGTGGGAGACCACCTGAACCACTTATAAACATGGGAATTTCTACATCGCAGCCTTTAAAAAAAATGCTTGGGTGTCTGATCAGACAGACCAAATTCTGTCTTTTTACTTGGGAGACCCTGGCAAGAATAATATAGTATAATTATTTAGTTTTCTATTCCTGTAGTTATAGAAATGATATTTTTACTTTTATATTCTCATTTAAGAATTTAAACTTTAAAAAAATTCTTTAGCCAAATTTGACTAATGCTAATTTTCTCTATGTATTTATGTTCAGAAAAAACAAAATGACTCAGTAACATCTGCTGAATTTAAAAAGTCAAGTGAAAACTATCATCAAGACTCAAAAGTGCTTGAAGAAATTACACCTGAACCTATAGAAAGCAATATTGCTAAACTATCCTCACTTAATAGTCAGGAGTTGGCTTTGAGTGCTGCTCCCAAAAGTACCTCTGACTGTTCAACCACTGAAACTTTTGAGGGCTCTCTTTCCGCTGATACTGTAGCAAATTCTACCCTGCTTAAGAAGGCTGAGAATGAGTTGAATGCAATAGAAAAGCCTGTTTTAAGTGAACACAGTGAGGGGAACCAATCTTTGGTATCAGTTGAACCAAGTAAGTAACAGTGGGATAATAATGTTTTTAAATTTTCTCTGATTTACTTAGTTGGTCTGTTTCTCCTCTCAAATTTGCTGAGGCATTAGCTGTTTATGACATCACTGTGGAATATGTTAACTTTAGAAAAAGAAAACTTGGGGTTTTAAGACTTCGTTCATAAATTTTGTAATAATGATTTAGGTAAACAATAGACTATTTGGAAGCAGGGTTTTTGTTTTTTGTTTTTAGTTTTTTTTTTAGAATTATGAACTGTAATTCATCTCAGTACTTTTTTTTTTTAAAGATCTATTTATTTTAGAGAGAGAGAGTGTGTGTGCTCACACATGTGTGTGCACACATGTTGGGGGTGGGGCAGAGGGAGAGACTCTTCAAGCAGACTCCCCACTGAGCATGGAGGCGCTGAGGGCTCAATAACATGACCCAGGAGATCATGACCCGAGCTGAAACCAACAGTTGGGTGCTGAATCAGCTGAGCCACCCATGAGTCCCTCATCTCAGTAGTTTTTAAAATGGATTCTGGAAGGACCATTATTATGGACATTTTGGTTGATGAAGTTGAAATGTGGCATTTAGGTGCTGTATAATAATTATCATTAATTTTGATTTAATTAATGTTCAAGTATTTGATACACTCACATGTTACAAAAAAGGTTTTGCAGGATACACAGTGAATAGTCTCCCACATCCTCTCAGACATCCACTGCTTCCTCCTGGAGGCAACTAATATAACAGGCATTAAAAGTACAATTTGTTTTTTGTAATTTTAACCTTAAATTTAATTTTTTTAAGTACAGTTTAGAGTGATGGCGCAATACATTTTTATTTTTCTAGCTAGAACTTTNGGCATTAAAAGTACAATTTGTTTTTTGTAATTTTAACCTTAAATTTAATTTTTTTTAAGTACAGTTTAGAGTGATGGCGCAATACATTTTTATTTTTCTAGCTAGAACTTTTTCCTAAGTTCTCCTAATGGGTTTATCCATTTTTAAATGTCTTCATCCTTCAGAAGGTAAGGTTGCAGGTAACTGCTAAATAATAGCACTGATTTGGAAATATTGTATATAACTAGGATAAATCAGATAATGAATGATAGTCCAGTTTCTAAGTTGGACAAAATTAGATGATTAAATTTTAATGAGATTATTAAAGGTATATTTCATGAATTAGAAAGTTTTCTTTTTGATGTATGATTGTGACACATTTAAAAAATAATTGTTCCTTTTTAGTTGTTGTTTCCAGTGATGAAGAAGGACCTGTTGAACATAAAAGTTCAGAAATTCTTAAATTACAACCTAAGCAAGACCATGTCATCACTAATGAAAATGAAAGTACTTCTGAATCAGCGTTGTCAGAACTTCCATTGGTTACATGTGAATCTGTACAGGTAATTTATTTCTGCTTTCTCATAATTAACAGTGAAATATACACTTATACACTATTGACTGACTGTTTCTTTTTCATCAAGCCAGATATTATAATAAAAATTACAAATTTTCCTAGTTTGAATTTTGAGATAATTTTCATATTAGTTTGAAAATATGTAATTGGCTTTATTGAAGTGAAATAACTTTTTTTTTGGTCATTTATATTTTTTCAGTCTAAATATTCTATGACTTGAATACTTTTTCTTTTTTTAAAAAAATGATTCTCATTGGATATTTAACTACTTTATCAAAACATTTCCTAGAATTAAACAGTTTCCAATAGTTATCTGTCTGGTCTTCCAGTAGTGTGGCTACTTGGAATTATTCCTTTTCCTCACATGTAAATAAGGCAGTATGATATAGAGGAAAGAACATGGTTTCTGGAGATCACAGACCTGTGTTCAAAGCCTGGCTCTGTCATTTGGGCAAATCACTTCTTTCAGCCTGAGTTAACTTATATGTTAAATGAGGATGATAATACCTACCTCACAAGATTATTTTGAGTATTAAATGAAATAACATATGAAAGCATTTAGAATAGTGTCACAAACCTAGCAGTTTCGTAAGTCCTTTGTCTTTTCCTTCTTGCAGAAAATTACAAATGAAAGTGTCTTCCTGGTTTAATGTTAGCCGGTTGTGTTTTGACATAGTACTTTAAAAAGTAAAGCTCTAAAGTGAGGTTCAAATCATTTATTGTCAGTATTCTTATTATCAGCCTCTTATTATCTTATTTAAAAGAAATGATTATCCGTGACCACCAGTGTAAAATTATTGTAAAACTTTTGTTGGTTAATTTTTTTGGTAATGTCAAATGCTGTTATTCTCTAAGGTCTGATGAAGAATTGGGTCAGTTCTATTAAAAAAAATCTGGTGATCTGATTTTGTTTCACTGGTGTTTTTATTGCCTTGGTGCTGTATATAGAGATCAGCTTAGCATCTGTGTTGGGAAATTTTGTTAATATGTAACCATTTCTGCTTGATTGGGCCAGTAGCCTACTTGATGGTTTAGTTGTATTTCTAATAATCAATAATCCATGTCATTATTGATAATGAGTTCAAACTTCTCAGTGAATTATAGTTTCCTTGGCAGCATGTAAGTTGATAATGTAGTATGAAACGATCATATCATAAGAAAATAACAATTTTTTGTAGAACTGATGGAATATGATCACAGCCAAAGCAGAAAATAATGTGAAGACCTACTAAGATCTATAGAGCAGCATACCTTAACATCTCCACACCTTTCCTTGTTTCCAGTTTAAATGAAGTTATGAGAAACATGGGTTGGCCATTTTTAGGAGGCATTTAGTTTAGTCTTTGCAAAATGTGAGGCCCCAAAAAGAAATTCTTTTTATTCCATCTTCTCATTTTATCCCTTAAAACATGCAGTTATTTGACTGATTAGAGTCCCTGTAGTTGATTTGTTACCTGTTCTTTAAGGTATAAGAAGAATTTTAGAGTGAGCAATAAAAGATAATGACAAAGATTTTTATTAAGCAGATAAATGGCTTTGTGAGCTGGGTTAAGAATATTGAGTACTACATATGTTTCAGATGAGGATTAATCACATTTTCTAGAGGTAGAAGGAGAGTGAGTACACATGCATAGTTGCTCTAGTAATAATTTATTTGGTCGTTAATGATGTTAGGGTTAAAGAGGAATAATGTACAAAGGCTAGCCAAATGTGGAGCTGAAAAAGTCATTTGAAAGCAGTTTAAAATTCAGAAGAGATTATAGGAAACAGCTGCTGCTAATACTTCCTGATAGTGTATTGTAATTTATAAAGCAGAGTTCTGTAGTTGTTTGAGTGGAAGTGGTATAATTTTTGAGGTTTTGGGCAACTGGTTGGCTATTTTCAGACATAGAATATAGAGTAAAACATATAGATTTGCTATAACAGATGGTTCTTAGGCACTTACATGCCTTCAAGTGCATTACCTGCATTACCTAAGATTCATCTTTATTTATGAAGCAATTTTATATGGTTGAAATAACCCTTGACCTAGAGGTAGGAACCTGGATTTGACTTAACGTTGTTTCACACTAACTTCATGACCTTTGCAAGTCACTTAACCAATCGAAACATCTATTACTATTAGTTTTACTTATGAAATGGAAAAAAAAAAAACCCGAACTACCTCACAGGGTGGTTGCGGTGATTAAAAGAGATAATATATTTAGAAACTCATTTTGAACTAAGGTACTATATAAATATTAATATATTTCTGTTGAGCTAAAATTGAATAAAACCTATTAGGGAATATTAAATTTGAAATCATGGCTTTGATGCAGAGGAAGATATATTTCTAGAGTTTAGGCCTATGCAATTAATTTAAGATTCAATTATTAAGAGTAGTTTTCTCAAGGTAAATCATATGCTTTTTAAGAAAAAAATCTAGATAACTATTTCTTCACAAGAACAGTATAAAATCCTTCACAAATTCATTAATAGCAATTTAAAGAAGTATTTGACTTTGAAAATCATTGTCGGCATTTGTGTAATACTTAGGGTTATATGCATTTTATAATTTATTCCTTGTTAGGCTTCATCTGAATTATGTCCATATAATCCTGTCATGGAAAACATTTCCTGTATTATACCTAGTAATGAGATGGACCTACAACTGGATTTTATATTTACTTCTGTTTATATTGGTAAAATAAAAGGAGCTTCTAAAGGTTGTGTTACAGTAAGTACATTTAATTTGTTTTTGTTTTTTCAGTTTTGAATTATGGACAAGGCATTTACAGATTGTCTTTTTTTTTTAGTACAAATGAAAATAGAATTGAGATTAATTTTATATGGGACACTTTGAATATGTCATTATACCTATTTTGAGACATGTCTTTAACTGGGGGAAAGCCTAAAATCATAAGGGACTATCCTAAAATTTTATCTTTGATCCAACTATTCTAATGAAGATCATGTATGAAAAAAGATCATATGTAGTACTGATATTCATTGGGCTCTTGAACTTACTTGGTGGTAAAGTCAATTTTTATTCAGGGTATAGTTGAGAGCAAAAAGAAGAAATCCTATTTTGCTGCTTTAAATTGTAAACTGAGTTCTTCAAATTCCTAAATTTCTTTAAAGATCTCCAGGAGTAATTCCTACACTGGATTTTACTCACTTCTCTATATTTTCTTACTATTTCTGCCTGTTAAAATTCTGTCTTTTAAGGCTTATCTGAAATATATCCTCTTCCAGGAAACCTTTCCTGATTTTTTCTTTCTAGCCAGAAGTAACTTCTCCCTTTACTGTGTACTTACAGCATTTTGTTTGTACATCTGTTGTAAGATTTATTCTGTGGGTTTATAATTGTTTATATTTTTGCCTAAACTTCTTCATTGGCCTTTAAGCCTCTTGTGGTGAAGAGCCATGCTTTTATTCACTTTTACATCTTCCATAAATGGTTCAATCCTAAATAGGCACATCAAATGTTAGTTGAATTGCATTGACCATGTCAGATTATAACTCAGGTATTCTCCCAAAAGTTTTATTAATATGTCAGTGTGTTAGGGATAGGGCAGAGAAAAATAAACTGGTAGGACATAGTCTCTCTTTTCATGGAACTTGTAGTCTAATGGAAGAGACAGACTCATAAATAGATATTTATGTTATGATAAAATGTAAAATGGAAATATGTACAAGAAGGGTGCATATGGGAATACCTGTCTGGAGGAATCCGGGAAGACGTTATAGAGAAGACACATGATTTAAGACATAAAGTAGATGTTTACTTGGTGACTCTGCAGGAGCATGGCCTAATTTCACGTATAAATCCAGCAAAATCTGGGATCTACAAATAATGGTAGCTTGTGATAGAGTTAAAATTGCTTTGATTGAAAACACAAGAGCAATTTTGTCTCATATTCTCTGATCAGTAGTTTTTAGATATTAATGATTTTGGCATGCCTGCGTGGTTTTACAATTTTTTTTCTTTTAAGGAATTTCATTCATTGGGCGCCTGGGTGGCTCAGTGGGTGAAAGCCTCTGCCTTCGGCTCAGGTCATGATCTCCGGGTCCTGGGATCGAGGCCCGCATCGGGCTCTCTGCTCGGCAGGGAGCCTGCTTTCTCCTCTCTCTCTCTGTCTGCCTCTCTGCCTACTTGTGATCTCTCTCTCCGTGTCAAATAAATAAATAAAATCTTTAAAAAAAAAAAAGGAATTTCATTCATTTTGTATAATGTTTCTCCCTGCCCCTCCCATTTTACTTTTTTATTTTAGATTCAGTTTAATCATTTTTTTTCTGTTGAGTTGTTTGTAATGGTGAAAAATTAGATAATATAAATATATGAGAATAATTGAGTAGTCAGGGGAGGAAAATCCAACATGAACAGTCAGCAGTGGGTTTTTGTTAGTTAATATTATTAATTGTATATTATAGTTAGCTGGACTTATTATGGGCAAAAAATAAAACCAAACAAAAAATTACCATTGAATAAAGAAACTATTTTAAGAAAAATTTAAAGAATATCTGTAATCTTGCTTATCCAGAAACATTTGACATTAACTCTACAGTGTATATCATTCCATATTCTTCATATTAGATCCACATATATGTTTAAATCAAAATTATATGACATATGTGCTGTTTTGTAATTTACCATTATTAAGTTAGTTCATGTATCTATTTTGGGGTATTTGGGTTGCCCTTAATTCCTGACTGTTGGGATATTTTAGTTGTCCCAATATTTACTGTTAGAAGTAGTAGGGGAGTGCAAATATTCAATAAATGTCATAAAGTAGGTTTTCAAAATTTGTTTCATGTTTGTTAGAACACTTCTTATAATTGAGATAAAAACTTAAATGTCTAGTTAAAGGAAAGTGATTTAGTAAACCAAAGCAAATATATACAGGTAAAATATATGTATATGAAGAAAGGCTGAGAGGACTTCTATAAATATTGGAATAGTATGTTACTAAGGAGAGAGCATAAGCAAGTTTAAAATTTAAAAATAATGAATAATATGAAAAGGGGAAAGCAAAAGGTAAAAGTCTTAAAACTTTCAAGGATTCTAAAGACTTTTTATATATTCTCTTTTCAGACACAGTTCGTAATGCTTTGTAACTTAGAAATTAAAGAACTTTTTCTGTGGGAGAGTAAGAGAATTAAACTCAGTCATTTTCCAGATGTTTAATGAGTCTCTACTAATGTGTCGTTGTAGATTAACTGGAGATATTGTTCTCACTCTCATGATAGTTACATTTTAGCTAAACTAGAAAAATACCTATGTAGGGAAGCTATTTACATAAATTAGAGCTCATTTTCTTATAGTTGGACCTTTACTATTTTTTCTTTAATGTAGAGAATGCTACAATAGATGTGAACACTTCATTTTTTGTTTCTCAGTTTTGTTGATAGTAGGACAGATGTTTATTAAGTACACGTTGTGTTCAGAGAACTGTCCTGGCCATTGTAAGAAGTTATAAAATAGGTATGGTATGATTTCAGAGGCCTGGGTTTATCTTACTCTCATAAAAATATCTGTCTTATTTTCCCAACTGGGGATTAAATTTTTGCTGGGAATAGGGCTTTGCCTTTGGGAGAGGTTACATATTGGCTTTGTCATCATACAAAGATATAAATGATTATCAATTCCTTGCCATGCTGTAAGATTTGATATAGGACAAGAGTACTTACTGTGGAAGAATAACAGAATGTCAAAGTAGAGGCCAAGATATATAGGTACACTACTTCTAGCTCATAATTTTGTAGTAATGTCTATAAAATCTCAAAAGCAAAATTCCTTTTATTCATTTTATGTAACTAATTATTTATATTTGCTAAGATATATTTTATGAGATTAAAGACCTAGTGAAGTATGTCAGAATTTGGCAAAGGAAAATATACACCAAATATGTATAGAAGTTGTGTGAAAGTCACAATAATAAGGTGCATTTGACTAAATTAGATAATACACTTAATCAGATTTTTGTGTCTAATGATAATAGTTCCTTTTGATTAAGGCCTTATCTAAAGCTGAAAGAGGTTCAGTAAGTAACCTAAATTTACCTACTTTTTGTATAAGTGGTAGAGACAGGATTTGAACCCCAAACTCAGCTTTTTAACTCATATGGACTTTTGGCTGAATTTTGCTTTAGTGGCTGACTTAGACTCTGAAATATGAATTTTTTATGCAATATGAAATAATTTTTAAATTAGAAAAAGAAATGAGTCACAATAAACCTGTGGTTTCACTGGACATTGTTTGCTACTTATTTGGAATTCTGTTGGTAGTTAATTTAGGTAGCTATGTACCAAGACCATTTTTAATTTTGTTTTGTGCTCACAGACTATACCCCTGATTTGGTAAACAATTCCATAAATGTATTGATCAAAAGAGAAACCTAACTGAAGAATAAATGAATAGCCATGAATTCATTTGACATTAATGGAAAAATAAATTTAAAAGCCTATTTTAGATGGAACATTAAAGATTTTAGGTGCTCCATGACCTTGAAAATTTTGTTATAAAAGCAATACTTAAGGTCAGATGTATACAAAAGATTCTTAGAGAAAATTAATGCCCTGGCACAGAAGGAGCAGAAAGAACAAAAACTTCGCTGCATCTTCAGTCAGAAAGGACTTTGTAACAGGGAAAGATGAATGCTGGGAATGTCAACAAAGCCAAGAATCAAACCCTGTTTTGTGGTTTATTTACCAAAGTCACTGACACCTTGGGGTTCTCTTGGCAGTTTCTTGGGACTTTGTCTTATTTCTTCCATAATATTCAGGAAACATTTTTGAAAAATATAGTAAGTAATGTCTTACTGGTTTTTAATAAATGAGCATATCGAGGCTTAAATTACATGCTCAGGGTTCTTCCATAAAATTATGTCTTTACCAAGAAAACCCCAACTAAGTCTTTACAGGGAGACATTTTCTTGGCTTACTGTTAAAAAATCTTAAGCACTTTTTTTTTGAAGATTTTACTTTAAAATAAAATTTAAATTTATTTGTACACCTAACATGGGGCTCAAACTCACAATCCCAGGATCAAGAGTTGCATGCTCTATGGACTGAACAAGCCAGGCACCCCTTGAGCACTTTTAGTATAGACTTTGAATACATGCTTGTGGTTTGAAAAAAAAAATGAAAATTTTGAATAGTAACATATTGAATGGTAACTTATTTTTGCTTTTTTATGTTTCCTTTAGTTCACGACAAAGTATATTAAGATCCCATTTCAAGGTAAGCTGTCATTGTCTTATGATTTCTCTTCACTGTAATTTTGAACATAAAATAGCAAAACTCTGAAATCTTTCTGCAGCCAACTTCGCATAATTTTTTCCAATATAGAAATTAAGTAAAACTAAGGTTAATAATGTATTTCAAGTTTGATTCCTTTTTTATTATTATTTATTATTATTTTTCTCACCATTGCACATACCCTCCCCAATTAATGTATTTCAAGTTAACACTTTTTTAAGCAGCTTTAAAAGAAGTTAAAATATTTTATAAGACTATTTTAATATATTTTATAACTATTGTTTTAATGACCAATAATATTAAGGGACTCAAAGTAACAGAAATAAAGTTTTGACAGCAAGAAGATTTTGGTGTGATGAAATGTATGAAAATAGGAACTGTAAGGAAAATTTATACTGTTGCACACAAACATGTAAAATGGTTTTGCATAGGGGTTAGGAGAATTTTTTTTATACCATTTCCTATCTGAGTAAGGTACAGTAGATTGGAAACTGTACCTGCAATATACAGAGACTCAGAATATTTTCTATTTTCTCCCCAACTAAAATCCTTTCAGAATAATAATAATGACACTAAGAGAACAAGGAGCAATAGAGAACAGTCTCTGTAGAGAATGAATCATGAAAAGACTGAGGAAGAAAAATAGACACAAATGCACTTCACAAATTGACTAGGGAAGAGAAGAAGCTTCTGTTCCAAGACTGAAGATGTGATCGAAGTAACTTTAATTGGACTGCCTGCATAGCCATGTATAGAATCCACAGTCATATATTACACTAATCTAATAATTAGGAAGTTACTATAAGTAGTCAGAATATATAAGGCAAGGCACAGAATAAACATATTGATATTCCTAATTAAGATATTTTAATAAGTTATTATGGAATAATATAACAGTAACCATTTAGAAGAAATAAATAAAGACCTGTGATTTAAAAGAAAATAATAATTTCCTAAAAGAAAGTACAGTAATCTATAGTTAAATACCTATGTAACAGCGCTCCTCTCATATCCTTTTTTTTTTAAATTGGAAAGAAATACTGGGCACCTGAGTGGCTCAGTGGGTTAAAGCCTCTGCCTTCAGCTCAGGTCATGATCTCAGGGTCCTGGGATTGAGGCCTGCATCAGGCTCCCTGCTCGGCAAGGAGCCTGCTTCCTCCTCTCTCTCTGCCTGCCTCTCAGCCTACTTGTGATCGCTCTCTCTGTCAAATAAATAAATAAATGAAATCTTTAAAAGAAAAAATGCTATCTTAGACCATTCGAAAGCTCATAATATCTTTGAGAGTCTTTTGATATTAGCTAGTCTGTATAGTGGAATGCAGATATTTTGGGAGAAGTAACATAGGAATAAATTGGCTTATGGTAACATTTGGGGTCTTGGTTGATAGTACTGACCAAAATAGAAATACCTAATTTTCTAAGTTATACTGTGCTTATTTTCCTGCAGAGATCAGATAGTTGTCATTGTCCTCTCTCTCTCTCTCTCTCTCTCTCTCTTTCTTTGGGCTTTGTTCTGCACTGGAAATAATACTTTTGTAAAATTTCACATATTCTTTTTGAAAAACGGCGTGTATTCAAGAAGAGTCATATAGTGTTTAAGTTTTATATTCCTAACGTTATCTTTTTTTTTGTTTTAGTGTCCTTGAATGAGGTTTCATTGCTAGTGGATGCCACACATTTAAAGAGGTTTGGGTTATGGAAAAATAAGGATGATGATCACAGTAAAAGGAGTCATGCTATCCTTTTCCTCTGGGTCTCTGCAAATTATCTTCAAGAGATTCAGACCCAACTAGAAAATTCCATATTAAGCCAACAATGTGAGTATGACTTGATTTCTAAATTTTGGAATAACTTGAGAAGTCCTGTAAATAAGGTAGTTTTTTTCTAAAGTAATTTAATAGAATGTAATTATTTCATTGAATTGAAATTAAGTTCATTGGATTAAAAGTGATTTTAACCCTTAATGTTATGCAAGATAAATTATTTATTCTACATAATTTCTCCTGATAATTTTACTCAACCAAGAGAAATTATCTTCGGGCGCCTGGGTGGCTCAGTGGGTTAAAGCCGCTGCCTTCGGCTCAGGTCATGATCTCAGGGTCCTGGGATCGAGGCCCACATCGGGCTCTCTGCTCAGCAGGGAGCCTGCTTCCTCCTCTCTCCTCTCTCTCTGCCTGCCTCTCTGCCTACTTGTAATCTCTCTCTCTGTGTCAAANAAATGAATAAATAAAATCTTTAAAAAAAAAAAAAAGAGAAATTATCTTCTAAAATAAAAGGAATACTTTGTCCTTAAGTTAGTTGCCTTCCTTGGCTTTGTTTCTTAAGAGTTTCTTGCTCTTGTTTCATAATGAACTGTGATAGCTAATCAGTGGCAATGTTAAATAAAATACAGAGGTCTTTTACCTTCAACATTTTTTTGAGTTTTTCAGAAAACTGTTTACTTAAATATATCATTTTTCTAAGACTGGATTGAATACTTTTGGGAGAATGCTCCCAAAACTGTCTATTTAAATGTATCTTAACTATCTCCCAACTTTGCTTAGTTTTCAACTCCTATAGAGTCTAGTTCAGAATTGCGTAAATCAAATTAGTAAGGTTCTTTCTTACCTCTTTGATCTCTCTGCCCTGCCCTCTGTACTCCTTTGCATATAAAACATGGTAAGTAGTGAACTGAATTTTATACCTTTAATATTACAGTAGTCCCTCCCTTTATCCATAGAGGATATGTTCCAAGACTCCCCATAGATGCCTGAAACCACAAATAGTACTGAACTCTATACGTACTATGTTTTTTCTCTATGCATATATATGATAAAATTTAATATATGTTAGTATAGTAAGAGATTGACAATAATAACTAATAATAAAGTAATTGTAACAATATACTATAATAAAAAGTTACATGAATGTGCTCTTTCTCAAAGTATCTTATTATACTATACTTACCCTTCTTCTTATGACGATGTGAGAAGATAAAATGCTTATGCGATGAGATGAAATGACCTGAATGATGTAGGCATTTTGATGTAGTAATAGCCTACTATTGACCTGACGGTGAGAGGCCAGAAGGGAGATCATCTGCTTCTGAACTGCGGTGGTTGACCGTGGGTGACTGTAACTGTGAAAAATGAAACCATGGATAAAGGAGGACTACTGTGGTTATTTTGCTATCCTACTCCAAATTAATTGGGAAAACTCATGATTAAATAGAGAAGTTGGGGAAATAAAACTAGCCATTTATAATTATTATGGGGAGAGTGAATGTCATCTGAGACCATTGTTAAAATGATTGATGAAACAAAATGATTTTGAAGGAAGTGTTTGATCGGAATACTTTTTTAATTGGTGAATTCAACAAATGGAGGAGGCTAGAGAAAAATAATTAACTGCTTAGTTATCATTCATTCATTTATTCATAAATTCATTAATAAATGTTTACTAATACCTACTAAATGCCAGATAATAGAGATAGAGCAATCAATACCATTGTAGAGTTTCCCTTTTAATGCAGGAAGAGTTTAAAATTTGTGATTTTGAATCTTGGTTACTAATGGCCTATTTGGGGATTTGCCTGAGTTATTGACTAACATGTAAAATACTGTTATTAATAATTAAATTATTTTAATTATAAGCCCCTTAAAAAATAACATTACTTTAAAAATTGGTTTCTTTTTTCTTTTATAGCAAAATCCAATGAATTCATTTTCCTTGAGCTACATAGTCCTATTTCACAAAGAGAAGAATTGAAATTGAAAGATATTATGACAGAAATAAGTACAACCAGTGGAGAATTAGAACTTTCTTATCCATTATCTTGGGTTCAGGCACTTCCTTTGTTTCAGAACCTCTCTTCAAAAGAAAGTTCTTTTATTCATTATTATTGTGCTTCAACTTGCTCTTTTCCTGCTGTTGCTGCTGAAGAAATGAAGAGGAAATCAGTATCTCAGGTTAGTGTATGATTAATATAATTGGCAAAGTTTAGCAAAAATTTTTTCACTGAAAATAGAGTGATTTGAAAATGCTATGTTTTGTTAGGAAGGCACAGGAACCAACCTGAAAGAACTCCCAATACCAAAGCTAGAACAGTTTTATTTTTATTTTATTTTATTTTATTTTATTTTATTTTATTTTATTTTACTTTACTTTTTACTTTACTTTTTACTTTACTTTACTTTACTTTCTTTTTACTTTCCTTTATTTTATTTAACTTGACACCCAGCATGGGGCTCACACTCGATGCTGAGATCAAGAGTTTCATGCTCCACCAACTGAGCCAGTCAGGCGCCCCAAAGATAGTTGGATCGATAAAATCAGTAATGACAACATGTGATTATTACCAAGGAATATAATAAATACCCACAAATCTATAGTAATACAAATAAATACCTGAATTAATGAATGAAAAATAAATACTGATGGTAGATAATTGACAATTTTTTCTTAGGAAATTATTGGAATTAATAAAAGTAAAAGGAATAAGAAATACAAAGCCACCATAGTTAATGGTTGTTGCAGGCAAGGTCCACCAAGAGACACTAAATTTAATGGTGAAAACTTAAGGAGAAAAAGGATATGTGCATAATCTCCAAGTCTCTCAGCCAAAATATTTACTAATTTTAAAAAGAAAAGTAGTAACTTTTCAGTGGAGAAATGTGGCAGACATCATCAGGAATAAGATACTGTTATATCATGCACTGAGAAGGATGACTTCTCTGGTATTCCTCCCAGTGTTGTGTAACCTCAATCTAATTATGAGAAGAATCAGACAAACCCAGTTATAAAATAACTGACCAATACTCTTGAAAATATCAAGGTCATGAAAGACAAGGAAAGACAGAAATTGTAGGATCCTCATACAGAAAAAAAGATATTGGTGGAAGGACTAATGATATCAGAATAAAGTCCATAGTTTATAATATTGTACCAATGTTAATTTCTTAGTGTCGATAGTTGTAACTGTGGTTATATGTTAATATTAGCGGAATCTGGGAGAGGATTGTATATCCCTGCTAAATACCTCTTGAAAGAAAAGTTTTTTAAAGTTTGCTATGGCAAACATAAACTTTCTATCTCTTAAATTTTATTTTGTCCTAGCTATTTTATCTTTTGTTCATTTTGAACTGAAAAGTTTTCACATTTTTCTTTAATTATAATGCTCATCTATAAGTAACACTTCAAGTTAAGCTTTGACCATTGTATGGACAATATCTTTTTTTTTTTTAAGATTTACTTATTTATTAGAGAGAGAGTGTGTGTGAATATGGGGAGGGACAGAGGGAGAGGGAGAGGAAAAATCTCAAGCAGAGCCCCTGCTGAGCATGGAGCTCAACAAGGGGCTCGCTCTCACAACCCTGAGATCATGACATGAGTTGAAGTCAAGAGTCGGATGCTTAACTGACTGAGCCACCCAGGTACCCCTGTATGTATAGTATCTTTTGTTAAAAATATTATTTTGATTTCACGGTATCTTTGGAGAAATTCTAAATGTATAGATATAACTCATTGATATTAATTTTTTTTAGTCACCTTTTTAAAAATTAGTCTAGGTTTTGACTTCATCTTTTTGAGAGTTAATGTATATTTGTGTATCTATAAGGAAACCTTTTTCTTTGCCATTTTCTGTCAGCCTTCAAATATAGATACAGCCAAACCTACTTACACCTTCCTGCAGAAGCAAAGTAGTGGGTGCTACTCACTTTCCATTACATCTAATCCAGATGAAGAATGGCGAGAAGTCAGGCACACTGGACCTGTTCAGAAGTATGTACTGTGGCATACCTGTTTGTAATAGGTAGACATATTTGTAGTTTTCATTCATGTTCCTGATTTTAAGTAGTTTACCTTTTTCTTTTTAATTGGGGTGTAACTGACACACAATATTACATTAGTTTCAGGTATACAACATATTGATTTGACAGTAGTTTCCCTTTTTAAATGTTTTGAGTTTTGCTCTTACACTGATGGTTAGTAATAGAAATAATCATTTTTTATTTTTGGGAAAGTTAAAAAAATTTATTAAGAAAACAGTCAGTGCCATTTCATTTAGTTTTATGTCAGTAAGACATAAATGATAACCAAAATGTCAAATTTGGTAAGATTAAAGTATTTGTTGAAAATACTCGAGTAACAGTATGTGGTTTTTATGATTATATATTCCATATCTGAATATATGGTAGGAAAAGTGGGGTTACTTAACTGAGGTGTGTCTCAATTTAAGGTACTTTGGAGTTTATTAGAACTTCTTTTTCATAAGTTGCTACTTTATTCATATTTTATTTTGTATGTCTTCTCATGGTGGCACACAGAATAGGGAGTCTGTGCAATTTGAGGGTGATTTCTCTTCCTTTGTATGATTCCTTTTTTTCTGTTAAAACAACAATAACAACAAATGAAAGAACAGAATTGAAAATAGCCCATAAAATAGTAACTATCATAATAGCATTTAAAATTTCACATACTTTGATTTAGGTGGTTTGTTTGCCAAGATTAAATCAATTGCAGATGACTTCATCTTGAATCTTTCTGGTTTAAGGGACACATATTATTATATCTTTATTATTGACTATATTCATGCAAATGAGGACCATCATACGTATTCCAAGATTATAGCTAGAAACTCAGAACCGCTCTTATTTCTGAGATTTAAGAGAAGGTACCAGAAAAAAGATGCCTAATTAATGGTTATCTGTTTTCTACTTCTTTCTGCTTGTGTTATAATTACTTGTTTCTGTTATATTCTCTTAAGTTTTACATTGTAAGCACTTTGTTATAGTAAACCTGCCTTCTCTACTTCCATGTTATTTCTCTATTGCTGGCCTGTTGCTGTGGACTAGCCACTAGTAGGAGAACATAGTTTTTGACTGTTGGCTTCTAAATGGGAAGGAGCTAATCTTGGGGATTCAAACTTAGAGTTGGAAAGTGGAGCCTAGGAAAATCTTTTGTGGTTTATTACATCAGTTTGTTGAAAGTTAAAAATTGTACAAAAGAGAGATATCTTTGATGGTATTATAACTGATTGTGAGATATAAGGTATTGATTAGACAGATGTGATACTAGCCCACATGGGACTGGAAATGAAAAGATAATGCGAGTACTACTAGTACCTTGTGAAAATAAAGAAGGAAAATATAATTGCTTATATCCTGTCAATTATTTTTACTCTGTACATTTCAGTTATTGAATATATTGTCCTGGTAATGTTCTATATAACAAATTTCTTTGATACTGGAATTTTCACTACCATTATGTTTTAACTTGAGTTTTACTTTTTAAGGTTGATTGTATATCCTCCACCACCTACAAAAGGGGGATTAGGAGTAACTAATGAAGATCTGGAGTGCTTAGAAGAAGGAGAGTTTCTTAATGATGTAATCATTGATTTCTACCTTAAGTAAGTACAATGATAAATGATCTCATTTATCAGTTTTGTTGTGAACCTTAAACCACATGTCTATCACTGAAGTTTTTTTTTAACTCTAAAGTAACCTGCCAAGAATTCAAAGAGTTTTGCCTACCAGAGTTTTCTATAGTTGACTTCAGTTTCATTCCTTTACTGCCTGTAGATGCTATGTACTCCAGAAGAGTTACTATTTTTTGTTTATTTTAGTTTTTGTTTATTTGTTTACTTTTGATTTACATTTATTCATTATATTTCTGTGGTGAAGGAGGTACTAAAAAATTACAGGTCACTTCGGGAAAGAAAAAGAAGCAACTCTGTAGTTATCTCTTGTGTCTTTAAGCATTGTAAGAGTTACCTGTCATTTGAAAAACCCATACCAAAAAAAAAAAAAACCAAAATGAACAAAAAACCCCCATACCATATATATACATATACATATATACATATATACATATATAATATATACATATATAATATACACACACACACACACACACACAATGGAATACTATGCAGCCATCAAAAGAAAAATGAAATCTTGCCATTTGCAATGACGTGGATGAACTAGAGGGTATTATGCTAAGTGAAATAAGTCAATCAGAGAAAGACTATCATATGATCTCTCTGATATGAGCAATTTGAGGGGCAGGGCGGGGGGTAGGGAGGAAAAAAATGAAATAAGATAGGATTGGGAAGGAGACAAACCGTAAGAGACTCTTAATCTCACGAAACAAACTGAGGGTTACTGGAGGGTGGGAGGGTAGGGATAGGGTGGCTGGGTTATGGACATCGGGGAGGGTTTGTGCTATGGTGAGTGCTGTGAAAGGTGTAAGCCTGATGATTCACAGACCTGTACCCTTGGGGCAAATAATAATTTAAAAAAAAAACAACCCATACCACTATTCCATTAAAAAATAATTTTCAACTTTTTGTATAGCCAAGCTGAAGGAATAGATAGGAAAGTTTTATAAACTTTCATGCAAAGTTTCTAGTCCTCATCTTACCTGAACCCTCTTGTTTAATATACTAGCCTTATTCCAATCACTCAGGCTCTAAATCTCTCTTTAGCATTTACTCTTCATCTCATATACTTTACATTTGACCTCTAGAAGTTCGATTTGGGTCTTTTTAAATATCTTCTACCAGGGCCTTGTGAATTATGAGGTTTTCTAGTCTGTTTGATAAAAACAGGCACTATTCTTGTGGCTGGCTACCATTCCCTCTAATCTGTTGAGGTAGTTCTCTCCCCAGCCTTTTCCTTACATGCATGTGGTGATCAAAATTCTTCTGAATACTCAAGGAGGATTCTTTGCAGATGTCTGGAGTTTCCTTTATCTACAGCTCTTCCCTTTTTAGTATTCTCATCTGCAGGTTCTAGCTGCGTTGGTCTCTACCAACTTTCAGTGTGTCCTCAACTTGTAGTCTGCCACCTGGGTTACTCAGTCCCATGCTCCAGCCTGGACAACATACTAAGCTGGGGCATTAGTAGAAATCACCTTGTTTATTTCCCATTTCTCAAGGATCATTGTTCTTTGTTGCCTGATGTCCAGTGTTTTGAAAACTTTTGATTCATATAAATTTTGTCTGATTTTTTTGCTTCTTTCATCCAGGAGGGTAAATCTGGCCTCTTTTGTTCATTCTATCTGGCTGGAAGCAGAAGTCTTCATTATCATTTACTCTTTACCCTCCCTTCCCTCTCTACATACTCAGTTGCCAGTTTTATTTCTTCTTCTTCTTTTTTTCATATTAACACATAGCGTGTTATTTGTTTCAGGGGTACAGGTCTGTGTTTCATCAGTCTTACACAATTCACAGCACTCACCACACCACATACCCTCCCTAATGTACATTGCCCAGCCACCCCATCCCTCCTACCCCCTCCCCTCCAGCAACCCTCAGTTTGTTTCCTGAGATTAAGAGTCTCTTATGGTTTGTCTCCCTCTCTGGTTTCGTCTCGTTTCATTTCATTTTCCAATTTTATTAGATTCTATTAGAGAGATTAGAGATCTATTAGAGAGATTAGAGTCTCTCAAATTTGTTTATCCTTTTTCTTCTGTCATCATGTCATCATGATTTTCTAGTACTTCTTATCTGAACTGTTATTCTGTCTTTTTTTTTTTTTAATTTTATTTCTTTGTCAGAGAGAGAGAAGGAGTGCGCACAAAAGTAGGGGGAACAGCAAGCAGAGGGAGAAGGGGAAGCAGATGCAGGGCTCGATCCTAGGACCCTGGGATCATGACATGAGCCAAAGGGAGCCACTTAACAACTGAGCCACCCAGGGACCTCTTATTCTGTCTTTATAATATGTCTCCTTGTATCCTTTATCTGTTTTCCCATCCATTTTGTATATTATGACCAGCACTGTTCTTCTTAAACTACTCTATGAATGCAATTCCCATTAAAAACTTATATTAATTTCTTAATACCTATCAAAATGAGTTCAGACACTCTGGCATTTGAGAGTCTTGATAATTTGACACTATCTTTTCAGCCATCTACTAATAACCCTGTATGTGTTACATAGTCCAGCAAAATTGAATTACAAATAATTTACTAAACAAAGCCCATTTTTATTCACTCTTCTGCCTTAACGCACTGTTTGTCCTGATTCCAGAACACTTTCCTCTTTATCTTAATCTGTTGAAGTTTTATTCCTCTTTCAAGGTTTCTCTCAAGTGGTACCTTCTTGAAATGTCTCCTGATCTAAACAGATACTATTAACTCCCATAATACTTTATTTATATTTCTTTTATAGTACTTATAATATTTGCCTGATTTTAAAGTTAGTTGGTGGTATTATGATCATTCTCCTTCTAAAGGTTATGTATCTTATATCTTATTTATTTTTTTATTCCTATAATAGTGTCAAATTTATATTTGGTGACATGAACTGGATCATATTGTTAGTTTTTACATGTTTTATTGGAATTAACTAATACAATTTTATTCCTAATTTATTTCCAGTAGTACTTTTTTGTACTTCCTTTTCACTGAATTGCCTGTATCTCTGTCTCATTGACTTCTTTTCAGAGGGGATTCTAACTTTAGTTTTTAAACTATTTTCTATTTATTTTTTAAATTAATGAGTAACTTTCAAGTAGTAAAGTACATAAATTTTAAGTGTACAACTAATGAATGTTCACATATATATGCACCCATGTAATCATTATTCAGATCAAGATACCATTTCCAGCACACCAGAAGCATACTTTTTGTCTCCTTCCATGTAGCAAAGCCTCCCCATAACCACATAAAAAAATTTCAAGTTGTGTTTGTTTTTTGTGCTTTTTTTTAAAAGCAATTACAAGGTAATTTTTGAACCTGTATAAACTATTAAGAATAGAAGAGTTCTCTAATTGTAAAGAGTTTAAGCACTAAATCATTGAATTATAAACTAGTGTTGAAGAATTTTTTTTGAGTAGAAATGAACTAAGCATTTATAGGTTAGACATATCTCATAGTAATTAAATTTTTTCTAGATTTATTATAGGAGTGTCATGGTTTCAGTATTTGATTAATCTTTCCTTCTGTACTCACTCCTCTGGATTGTAAGCTATATGGTGGCAGGTACTCCCCCCCCATTTTATATCTTAGTGTAAATATGGTGCTTGGTATGTGTTAGGAATTCGATAAATACTTGTTCAGTAAGTGAAAGAATAAGCGGGCAATTTCTGCTTTAAGCAATCTTGATGGAAGGTGAGGTTAGAGCCAAAAAAAAAAAACCTGAAATCAGAGCAAATTGCAAGATTACTTTGAATGTACTTGGCCATAAAAATGAAGATTTCCAGAATACATAAGATAACTGGGAGAAGACCAGGTAAAATTAAAAACAACTTTCTTTTGTGGTGTTGCTGTTTTACAGGTATCTTATATTGGAGAAGGCATCAGATGAACTTGTTGAACGAAGTCACATTTTTAGTAGCTTTTTCTATAAATGCTTGACAAGAAAGGAAAATAATTTAACAGAAGACAATCCAAATCTTTCGTAAGTCATTCTTTCAGTGTACTTTAGTTTTAAGAGGAAAATATCCTATTTGATGTTTCTAAGTAAAAAAACGTGTTATGGTATTTCCTGGAGTGAGCCATATTACCACATGTGCAGGCTTTTTTGCTCTAAGGTATGCTTCTTACCCTTCTACTGTTCTGTTCCCTAAAACTGGAGGCTGACTCTTGCAGGCTGCATTTCCAGGTGCATGTTCTGTGGGGGACACTGGAGGTTGGAGGGCAAGGAAAGAAAAAGGTTACCCTCTTTGCCTTAGGCAGTGATTTTGGTAGTGGCTCTATTTCCTCTGTGGGTTGTGTCTTTCACTGAACAGATCTGTAAGAGTGCCAGCTCCTATCTGGAGGTGCTGCTGCTTCTTCCCCTTTGCCCTTTAGTATAGGGTTGTAGTAGTTTCCTCCTATACTAATCTCCTATTGCCTTTCGGTTCCCTTTTTTGGCTTTGCACTTTCTCTATCATCACTGTAGCCAATTCTCTGCATTACATTTTATCTGTCTTAAAATATAGAGTGTCTTTTGATTTTTTGGTCAGACCGTCACCAAAATACTACTCTTTAGTTAAACTACTGTAAATTATACAAAATACTATGTTTGCAAATTTAGCTTATAATCAGAATTAATGGGGAGGGATATTTGGAAGGGGAATATTTATTAAATAAATCTGATATTTAACTTTTTTGATGCCTTCCTATTCTATTTTATATATATATATATTTTATATATATAGAAATAGAAATATATATATATATTATATATATAGAAATAGATGGTTTAGTACCATGCTTTTAATCTTAAATTTTGTTTTAAGATTACTAGTCAGTGTTTGGCATAACCACCTAGAAAGTAATGAAATGAAAGCAAGTAGGATCTGCTGTACTTTTAAATTTTAAAATAATTTTTAAAAATTAAAATTTGATATTATATGTTTGATCATATATAAAAGTAAAATAAAAACAAAGACTCATAAGTGGCATATTCCAGAGTAAGATATATATATATATATATATATACATATATATATATATATGATACTAAGCTTAGATACTATACTTAGTATCTTACATACACACACACACACACACACACACACAAAAATGCAGTTGACCCTGAAACAATATGGGTTTGAAACGTGTGGGTGCTCTTACATGCAGATTTTTAAAAATAAATACAGTACATGTATTTACTGTAAATACTATGAATATATTTTCCTTCTGATATTCTCAATAACTGTTTTAGGTGCCATCTATTTATTTATATTTCTATTTATTATTTTCTCTAGCTTACTGTATTATTTTTAGAATACATTATATAATACAGTACATGATATAATACACATACAAAATATGTGTTAATTGATTTTATGTTATCAGTAAGGCTTCTGATCAATAGCAGGCCATTAGTGGTTAAGGTTTTAGGGAGTCAAAAGTTATATACATGGGTTTTCAACTCCATTGGAGGGGGTGGGTGCCACTAAACTCATTGTTCAAGGGTCAGCTGTGTGTGGGGGTCTGTGTGTGTTTTTGTCTCTCTCCCAGACAAAACTCATACTAATGCTTGGCCTGAGAAGACGCATTCAGGGAACAAAAGCCAGCGAGAGCAAACCCAAGCAGATTACTTAGCCTGGCCCCTGGCAAGGGCAGTGCAATTCCCCTTCAGACAAAGAGGAACCTCCCCCAGAAGGAGGAGCTGGACAAGAAGCAAGGCTCAATCCTAGTACCCCGAGATCATGACCTGACCTAAAGTCAGATGCTTAACTGACTGAGCCACCCAGGCGCCCCATCTTTAAAGTTTTCAAATGGAAAAACAAATTAATAGGCTATGCACTAGTTGAAAATATTGTTTATAATCACTGAGATGGTTGAGTCATTCTGAAATAAGAACATGCAGTAAACATAGGATTTCTGATTATTTTATAACGTTAATTACATAGGGTCTAATTTCTGCCACTTCTTTCCAGCTCATTCGATATTCCATCTTCTTCCTAATATTTATCCATGTGAGTTTGGTTAAATATAAATGAACAGGGGTGGGGCAGAGATGTCTGTTCCCTATACGATTTGGAACTTTAAAAAATAAATGTAAAAGAACTTAATGGTTTGTTTCATTCTGTGCATTAAAAAGAGGTTCTTGAAGGGACTGAGCCTGAAGTCACATACCATCTCTTTTATGTCACTGTTAAATACCATCCCTTTCCTAAAACGTTTTTTGATATTCAAACTTGATTTGATATCTTCCTTCCTTAGTTTTCCTGATAAAGTAAAGAAAAGATAATTATTTCTCTGTCGTAGTTTCTTTCTAGGTGGCTTTTCTAAATGCTATAATTCCTTTATATTCCTTATCACACTTATACTTTAGTTGTAGTTGTTTTCTGTCCTCATTATTTTGTAAATTCCTTAAAGGTGGTGTGGGTGATTTTTATTAATTGTTCATTTGTTGAAGATATAAAATGAAAGATGGATGAATGGTGGGTATATTTAACTCATTATCTTATAATTTCCTTATATATGAAAAGGAGGGAGATGAATGTCATCTTTTTTTTTTTCAAGATTTTATTTATTTATTTGACAGAGAGAGACACAGTGAGAGAGGAAACACAAGCAGGGAAAGTGGGAGAGGGAGAAGCAGGCTCCCCGCTGAGCAGGGAGCCTGATATGGGGCTTGATCCCAGGACCCTGGGATCTGACCTGAGCCGAAGGCAGACGCTTAACGACTGAGCCACCCAGGTGCCCTTGATGAATGTCATCTTTAAAAAAAAGCTAAGAATATATGCCTCATTCCTTCTCTTCCATTAAGTTTTAACACCTCCCTCATCACATATAGATCACATTTAGATGATTCTCTTAAGGTTTTTATCTTGTCCACATGGAGCTAAACTGAATAAATAGGAATAGCTGTTTTTAGTTGCCAAACTACTTTTGGAATCTATAAAACATTTTATAAATTGCTTTTATTCTATGACATTATTGTTATAAATAGTGATTAGGTTTAAGAACAAACAGGAGTTAATGAAAAGATGTGAATATTATATATCTTAGTGTGTGTTAAATATTCTGTATCTTAAAGAAGATGGTTAAGTAAACTGAACCTTAGCATTTTTCATGTCTGAAAATGACTCTTGAAATCTGTATTTAAAATTTTTTATATGTAAAATATCTTTCATATTCTCAGAATGGCACAGAGAAGACATAAAAGAGTAAGAACATGGACTCGTCACATAAACATCTTTAACAAAGATTACATTTTTGTGCCTGTAAATGAGTCGTGAGTATTTCAGATTATTTAAAAACAAAATTAGAGAGTACAGAAAAAAATATTTTGTGTGTTTTTAGATTAATAATCCGTAGAAACTATGGGTATGTAAGTTCCAGGTATTATTTTTAATTTTTTCCAAGGAAATGGCTAAAACTATGAGTTACTTAAGTTTTGGTTTGACAGTGACTATATCGTAAATATAGTGAAAAAAATAAAATGACAAATGCCCACAAGACTATAATGACTGAGACATTGAGTTTTTCTTTCTTGGACTCAAAAGATTTTCTGAATAAAAGATCAAAAGGTTTTAGGATGAATCTTAAAATATTTAAGAGAACAAGCTCTTTAAGCACAAATAGTAAAAAGGTGATGCTGTGAGTCTATTTATTAAGGCAGTTCCTCAATAGGAAGCACTGATTGGATGAAAGTAAATAAATTTGAGATAGCTCAGATTTTACCCTAAGTAGTCTTACTGCTTATTTAATTACTCTTGGAATGTGTATTCCATATTGTGTCTGATATTACAATGGGCTTATTCAAAATTGGTATGAATTTTGTCATACCCACTTTCTCAGCTGTAGGTCTAGAACACATTCCTCTGCATTGTTTGGATTTTGTGTTATTAAGATTGTATTTCTTTTTCAACAGATCTCACTGGTACCTTGCAGTCATTTGTTTTCCATGGTTAGAAGAAGTTATTTATGAAGATTTTCCACAAACTCTATCCCAGCACTCCCAAGTTCAGCAGTCTCAACATGACAACAAAACAATAGGTGATAAACTTAATGTAGATAGTGTTTTTAATAATCATGACAACAGTAAAATGATCATAGTGAACAATATGAAGTTAAAAGATAGTATATTTTTTTATCATGAAACTGATTAGAAGAAAGAACAAGAAATCTGAAATTTTCATAGTAGATGCCCAACCTCAGGTAAAGCCAGATGTAATTCTTGAATTATACTGTTATGTCAAGTTTTATTGTAGCACTTTTTATAATCTTGCTAACATGACTAGGAATTCATGTTATGGATCTGCAGGCATAGACCAGTTTAGGTCTTGTGCCTCCTTGGTTAAATTTATTCTTGGGTATTTTATTTTTTTTTTGGTGCATTTGTAAATGGAATTGTTTTCTTAATTTCTCTTTCTACTACTTGTTACTGCTGTATAGAACTGCAACACATTTCTGTATGTTAATTTCGTGTCCTGCAGCTTTACTGAATTCATTTATTTTATGTTTTGTGGTGGTGAAATCTTACATTTTTTTCTTAACATAAATGACCATGGTTCTTTTTAACACTAGTAAATTGGCTAGGTAGTATCAGGTCTCTTATAATTTTTCCATGATTTTTCTTATGTTACAACTCAAATCTTAATTAAGTAAGCAAATAAGCCTACTTTTGAGAATAAAAATGAAAATTATGTGTTTAATAGCTCTAGTCTAAATAGTAAGCAGAATTATTAATAGCCATTATCATTAGTACTGGCCCAAACCACATCTAAATATTTTGCATTAGACAAAATAAACACTCATAACTGCTTTATTATTTCTAACTAGATAATGAGCTACATACTTCTTCGACATTCTCTTTGGGCACAGAGGATTCCCAAGTAAGTATGTTCTTTTAGATATAAAAGAAGGAAAACTCTTGAATGTAATAATTTTATCTGTAAAATAGGGCATAGTGTGATATGGGCAATGATGGATATTGTTGGACCATAATAAATTGTGCTGTTTTATAGTTCTTTGATATATTTTGTGGGGATAGGAAAGAGAATAAGAGAAATTATCATTCTTCTTGAATTTGTGTAGCTTACTTTAACTCTTTTGATTATTCAGTAATTTATTTGGTCATTTTGATTGGTTCCTTTTCAGATGTACTTTTATTCTTCATTATGTCAGCATTTTTTAAAGCTAGTGTAATTAGTAACTTAAACAACCATATATAAATATATATATATTTTTTAATTTAAAAATTCTTTTTTTGAGCGTAGTTTGACATACAGTGTACAGGTGTACAACATAGTGATTTGAAAGTTTAAATGTTATGCTACACTTACCACAGGCATAGCCACCATCTGTTACCATATAGTGCTATTACAGTGTAAGTGACCATATTCCTTACGCTGTGACTTTTATTCCTGTGATTTATTTATTCCATAACTAGAAGCCTGAATCTCCCACTTCCCCTTCACCCATTTTGCCCATTCCTGACCTTCCTCCCCTCTGACAACCATCAGTTTGTTCTCTGAATTAATAGGTCTGATTCTGCTTTTTGCTTGTTTATTCATTTGTTTTTTTAGATTTCACATGAGTGAAATCTTATGGTATTTGTCTTTCTCAATCTGACTTATTTCACTTAGCATAATACCCTCTAGCTTCATCCACATGATTGCCAATGACAAGCTTTCATTATTTTTTATTACTAATACTCCTGTGTGTGTGTGTGTGTGTGTACACCACATCTTCTTTATCCATTCGTCTGTTGATGGGCACTTGGACAGCTTCCGTATCTTGGCTATTGTAAATAATGCTGCAGTAAACATAATGGTGCACATATCTTTTCAAATTAGTGTTTTCACTTTCTATGGGTAAATACCAAGTGGTGGAATTACTGGATCATATGGTATTTCTCTTTGTAATTTTTTGAGGAAACTCCATATTGTTTTCCACTGTAGCTGTAGAAAACCAATTTACATTCTCACCAACAGTTTATGAGGATTTCTTTTTCTTCACATTCTCACCAACACATGTTATTTTTTGTCTTTGATTTAGGCCCTTCTGGCAGGTGTAAGGTAGTATTTCATTGCGGTTTTGATTTACATTTCCCTGATGATTAGTGATGTTGAACATTTTTTCATGTGTTTGTTGGCCTTCTGTATGTCTTATGTTTATTCAGATCCTTCGCCCATCTTTAATTGGACTTTTGTGTGTATGTTGAATTGTATAAGCTCTCTATGTATTTTGGAAATTAACCCTCATCAGATCTATCTTTGGCAAATATCTTCTTAAATTCACTAGGTTGGCTTTTCATTTTGTTGATTATTTCTTCTGCTGTGCAAAAGCTTTTTATTTTGATATAGTCCCAATGGTTTATTTTTGTTTTGGTTTCCCTTGCCTAAGGAGACAAATCTTGAAAAATGTTGCTAAGGCTGTTGTCCAAGAGTACTGCTTATATTTTCTTGAAGTAGGTTTTACATTTAGGTCTTTAATTTTGAGTTGAATTTTGTGTATGGTGTTAAGAAAGTGGTCCAGTTTCATTCTTTTGCATGTAGCTGTCCAGTTTTCCTGACCCCATTTAATTGAAGAGATTGTCTTTTCCCCATTGTATATTCTTTCCTCCTTTGTTGTAGAATAATTGACCATGTAGGTGTGGGTTTATTCCTGGGCTCTCTATCCTATTCCATTGATCTGTGTGTCTCTTTTGTGGCAGGACCATACTCTTTGGATTACTGTAGCTTTGTACTATAGCTTGAAATTTGAGGTTGAGATACCTCCAACTTTGTTCTTTTTTTCTCAAGATTGCTTTGGCTATTTGGGATATTTGTGGCTCCATACAAATTTTAGGATTATTTTTACTAGTTCTTTGAAAAATACTATTGGTATTTTGATAGGGATAGCATTGAATCTGTAGAGTACTTTATGTGGTGTGGACATTTTAACAATGTTAATTCTCCAAATCCATGAATATGGTATGTCTTTCCATTTGTTTATTTGTCTCCAATTTCTCTCATCAGTATTTTACATTTTCATAGTACAGATCTTTCTCCTGCGAGGTTGTTTATTCCTAGAGTTTTTGTTTTTTTGTTTTTTTTTTCTTTTGGTGTAATTGTAAATGGGTCGTTTTCTTAGTTTCTATTTCTGCTATTTTGATATTAGATATAGAAATGCAGATTTCTGTATATTAATTTTGTATCCTGCAACTTTACTGATTTCATTTATCAATTCTAATAGTTTTTTGGTGCAGTCTTAAGGGTTTTCTATATATAGTAAGTCATCTGCATATAGTGACAGTTTTACTTCTACATTACCAGTTTGGTTGCTTTTTATTTCTTTTCTTGTCTGATTGCTGGACTTCCAGTACTATGTTGAATAAAAGTGGTGAGAATGGACATCTTTGTTCCTTGTCTTAGAGGAGAACCTTTTATCTTTTCCCCATAAGTATGATGTTAGCTATGGGCTATCATACATGAACTTTATGATGTTGTTGAGCTATGTTCCCTCTAAACCCATTGATTGAGAGTGTTCATCATGAATGGATGTTGAACTTTGTCCAGTGCTTTTTCTGCATCTATTAAGATGATCATATGGTTTTTATCCTTTAATTTGTTAATGTGATGTGTCACATTGGTTGATTTGTGAATACTGAACCATCCTTGCATACCTGGAGTAAATCCCACTTAATTGAGGTGAATGATTCTTTTAATGTAGTGTTGAATTTAGTTTGTTAATATTTTGTTGATGATTTTTGTATATGTATTCATCAGAGAATACATATTGGCTTGTTGTTTTCTTTTTTTGTGGTATCTTTGTCTGGTTTCAGTATCAGAATAATGCTAGCCTCATAGAATGAGTTTGGAAGTTTCCCTTCTATTTTTTTGGAATAGTTTGAGGAGAATAGATACTAAGTCTTCTTTATTTTTTTAAAAAATATTTATTTATTTATTTATTTATTTATGAGAAAGAGAGAGAACAAGCAGGGGGAGGAGCAGAGGAAGAAGGACAAGTAAGCTCCACACTGAGTACAGAACCCAACGTAGGGCTCGATCTCATGATCCTAAGATTATGACCTGAGCCAAAACCAAGAATTGATCATTTAAATGACTGAGCTACCCAGGTGCCCCTAAATCTTCTTTAAATGTTCAGTAGAATCATCTATAAATCTATCTGGTCATCGACTTTTTGATTGTTTTTGATTACTGATTTAGTTTCATTACTAGTAATTGGTCTGTTCAGATTTTCTATTTCTGATTCAGTTTTGGAAGATTGTGTGTTTCTGGGAATTTATTCATTTTTTGTAGGTTGTCCAGTTTATTTGCATGTGTTTTTATAGTATTTTTTTTATAATCCTTCATATTTCTTGGGTGTTGTTATTTCTCGTCTTTCATTTCTGATTTTATTTGAGTCCTGTCTTTTTTCTTGATGAGTCTGGGTAAAGATTTATCATTTTGTTTATATTTTCAAAGACCCAGCTCTTGGTTTCATTAATCTTTTCTATTATTTTTCTTTTTAGTTTTTATTTCATTTATTTCCACCCTGATCTTTATTATTTCCTTCCTTCTACTTTGGACTTTGCTGGTTCTTTCTTTTCTAGTTTCTTTAGGTGTAAAGTTAGATTGTTTATTTGAAATTTTTCTTGTTTTTTGAGGTAGGCCTATATCTCTATAAACTAACCTGTTAGAACTGCTTTTGTAGCATCTCAAAGATTTTGGACTGTTGTGTTTTCATTTTCATTTGTCTCCATGTATCTTTTTGATTTCCTCTTTGATTACTTTGTTGACCCATTGGTTGTTTAGTAGTATGTTGTTTAGCCTTCACATTTTTGTGTTTTGTTAACTTGTCTTTTATGACCTCCAAACTGGTATGCATGGTCTAGATTTGGTGTCATAATTGACCAAGGTAGCCACCTAGTGGTTTTTTTGTTTTGTTTGGTTTTGTTTTGTGGGTACAGAGAGTAGCAGCCTTGCTATCCTGGCATAGGCTTATTTCTTTACTGTTACTGGTATAGGGTGAGCAGAAGAAAGGAAGTTTCCTTTCCTGCTCTAACAGTGACATGTTAGGGGAGTTTCTTCTCTTTTATAGGAACAGGCTTTCCAGGAGTGCCTGGGTGGCTCAGTTGGTTAAGCATCTACCTTTGGCTTGTGTCACAATCCCAGAGTCCTGGGATCAAGCACTTCCTTTTCCCTCTGCCCCCCACCTTCCCACAGTCTCTCCCTCTCTCTCTCTCTCTCTCTCTCTCTCATATAAATCAATAAAATCTTAAAAAAGAGAAAGAAAGAAACAGGCTTCCAAATTAGGTTCCTTGGAACACTTGTTCTAAGATTCAGATTATGATAAAAGGATTGTAAGGTCAGTTAAATTGGGTAAATCCTGTGTCTTAGTCCTCTCTTAAAGATTCACTGTTACATTAGAATAATAAAGGTTCTGAGAAGTTTTTCATTAAAGAAATCTGGTTAAGTTTGATCTATTGTTTCTCAAATTTGTCTCCACCAACATCATATTCTGAGTTAGAAAATGTAGGTAACAGTAGGTTAAATTAACTTGTTTATCTTTGCTTAAGATGGTGACTCTGAGTAGAAGTAATTACAATTCTGGGTTGTTTTTAGGCTATGTTAAAGTGCCATAACTTCTTGAGGCCACATGTAAAAGTGTACAAGATACTCTGTCAACAGTATAAGAACATAAATCGGTGAATTTCTGAAAAAATGACGTTGGCTCACTTTTAGATGATGAAAAGAGCTCTTGAAATTTTAATTTCAGATTATTTCAAACATTTTAAAGAGTAACTGCATATTAATTTATTCAAACTGGTCTTAATTGTAAAGTCATAAAAATTCCTGTTATTTCAGAGTACCGAGACGAATCCATCAGTACCAAAGAAAATGTGTAAAAGGTAGGTATATACTGTAATAATAGTTTTTTCAGATATTTAAATTTACTCCACATGTAGATATGTACACCTCGATTTCTTCTTTTGCTTTTCATAGGCCATGCATTCTCATACTAGATTCCTTGAAAGCTGCTTCTATACAAAACACAGTTCAGAATTTACGAGAGTAAGTAATGACAATTTTACCCTCATTCTGTTTCCTAAAATCTCAAAATTTTGAAGTTACTGTAAGAATTACTGAAAAGACTATATCAAGAATTATACTTTATTACATATTTAGATGAAATCTACAAATCTAATCAGTAATAAATGTTAATATTCAGGTATTAATATTTCTCAAATATTAACTTGTATATATTGAAAGCAAATTCAGAATTTGTATTCATAACTGAACAGTAAGTGTAATTTTACAAAGGAGCATTACAGATATTAGTCATTATCAAAAGTATCATTTTAGAAAAAGTAATAATTTTTTCATATTTTTATTACTTTTTGTGTGTGTATGTGTGTGTGTGATTTTGTATTTTACTATAGGGTCTGGAAATAGCTACCAATTAAAGTTTTAAAGTAATTTATCAGTTTACTTCATAATATAAATGAGTTTATGTGTATGAGTTATGAAGTTGAGTTGAAAAAAGTCTAGATTTTAGTTTGAAACTCAAATGATTTTCTTTTAAGTAGTAACCCTTGGAGCCTCACATATTATAATTTGTACTGTTGAATTTGGAAATTTGACTTGAGGCAGCACATCTGACAGCAAGTGTTTTTCCATCTTTGTGTTGAATAATAATAGTAAAGGGATTTCTCCTAGAATCACTCTACTTTTTGATGATTCAAGGTATTTAGAGGTAGAGTGGGAAGTTAAACGAAAAACTCATCGTGAATTCAGCAAAACAAACATGGTGGACCTATGCCCTAAAGTTCCTAAACAAGATAATAGCAGTGATTGTGGAGTATATTTACTGCAGTATGTGGAGAGCTTCTTTAAGGTATGTAAAGATGTAAATAAGTTTTTTATTCACTATTAGCAGCATATAATCACAAATTACTGGGTAAGCAAAGAAGCAAGAAAATATTATAGTTAATCGAGAAAGAAAATCAATAAATAAAACCACATAAAATCCAGATATTGGAGTTATTTAACAGATAAGAACTTTAAAATGGTTTGAATAATGTGTTAGAGGAAATAGTCAAAGATGAACAAAATGGGTAAAAAATAGAATCTACTAAAAAAATCAAGTGGACATTCTAGAGCTGAAAATGCATAATAATATATCTGAAATTAAGAACTTATTGGCATTTGTTGAGATGAGCATTGGGTGTTGTATGTATGTGATGAATCACTAAATCCTGCACCTGAAACTTATATTAAACTGTATGTTAACTAAGTGGAATATAAAAAAATAACTTAGAAGAAAAAGAAAAATGAACTTATTAGTTGGGTTTAATAGCAGACTTGGATGCAGCCGAAGACAGGATTAGAACTTTTAAAAAAAAGGGCAATTGAAGGAATTCCTCTGAATCTCAAAGAGAAAGAAAAAAAAAACATAAAGAGCAGAATATAAGAGACAAGTGCGATACAAGTCAAAAAGTGTAATTTACATGTAATTAGAGTTCCAGAAGGATTAGGTTGGGAGAGAGAGAAAGGCAGACAAAAATTTAAAGAAAAATTTCAAAATGTAAAGGCCCATATATTGGGGGTACCTGTGTGGCTCAGTCGGTTAAGCGTCCGCCTTCTGCTCAGGTCATGATTTCAGGGTCCTGGGATTGAGTCCTGCGGTGGGCTTCTTGCTCAGAAGGGAGTCTGCTTCTCCCCCTCACTCTCCCTCTCCCTCTCCTTCTGTGCAAGTGCTCATTCTCTCTCTCTCTCTCAAATAAAAAAATAAAATCTTAAAAAAAAAATAGAAGTCCCATATATTCAAGAAGCTCAGAAAACCATAAGCTAGGTAAATATAGTAATAAGCACGAGTGTTACTTTCTAGCTCATCAGTGATACTATAGGTAGCAGTATTAATAAGGAAGAAATTTTAAAAGCAAGGAATCACTCTGCTTTTTAAACTGTCCACTCATTACTTCAGTCGTTATCAACATAATTTGTGAAGCCCTTCTCCACTCTCTGTAGGTTGGGGGAGTGGGGGGAGGGTGGGTGTGACTGAAGTTCCAGCCGTCTAACTGCATTGTTGGTTGTCCTGGCAACCACTAAATTTTTTGGTGTGGTGTTATGAAAATGGGTATAAGAGTAGGGTATTTTTGACTAGTACTGACCGTACTTTGAGTACATAAGGATTATAGTATACAGTTACAACTTTTCGTATAATTGGGGAGGAATGGTAATACATAGTTTTAGGTGAATTATATCTCAGTAAAGCTGTTATTTTAAAAAGTTAGCAGTTTCTCATTTCTTATAAAATGAAATTAAAACAAATTTGAATTCTGCTAAAGTGATTGCATTCTTTCTTTTCTTTCATTAGGATCCTATTGTTAATTTTGAACTACCAATTCATTTGGAGAAATGGTTTCCTCGTCATGTAATAAAGACCAAACGGGACGATATTCGAGAGCTCATTTTGAAACTTCATTTACAGCAACAGAAGGGCAGCAGTAGCTAGTTAATCTGTACAAACATGACACAGATGTTCTATAAGATTACTGGAAAGCCGCTTACCAGCTTTTGTGTTAGTCAGCTCACAGAGAAGAAAATAACTTGTGGTAGTTTTATAAGTCATTGAACAGTATCTACAATATATAAGATATATTATTAGATTGTTGAGATCTCATAGATGCAGTGGAAAATGGGGGTGGTATAGATAAACTTATTAGATAGAAATTAAAATTTCATAAATACTTGATATTTTTCTGATTAAATATGTTTCTGATTATGCAATAGCATATGTAAATGTGGGAATGTTTTTGTAGATAATAAAACTATGTGATCTGTACTTCCATATAACTGGGAGTTGAGGGGAGTTAGATCCTCCCTGGTGCCAGCCCCAGTGCTTGTCAAGTTTGTTGACAAGTCACATTATATTGTAATTCTATTCTTTGCAGCTCAAGCATGCAGTATGAATACTGTGTATTTTTTTAAAGAAGAATTTAGTATCAAGGCTTCAGAAAATGCCATTTACGGCATCCCTTCTGTGTAGTGTAAAAGAAGACATGATGTTAAGAAGATGACAAAAATTGACTCTTTCAAAGCGCAGCTTATTTTTCTCAAATGCTAAATGGAACCATTACTCTGCTGTAAATTGTTATATGTTCTCTTTTTCTTTTGATGTCATATGTGGGGCTCTGAGAAATTAGTTCATTCATTCAGAATGAAATCTGGAACAAAAAAATTTAACTGTCCATAATAGATTTTTAAAAATTACATATGTAGCTCAACTTAGTTTGAGGTATAGCTTTATCAATTGACTTCTATCCTATTCTGATATCTTAGAATGTATGTACACAGTTTCTGTAAGTATAGAAGATAAAATTGGTATCCTCATAACTTTAATTAAAAAATACCTTCAAAATCTTATTTATTAATTATTAGAACTAAATATATAATTTTATAGCTCTGTTTACCTGGTATTCATCTGCAAAGCCAGATTGCTAAAATTGCTTTTATATTTTTAAATTGTAGTTTTTAGAGACCTATGATCCCCATGGAGCTTAAGTTTTTATTAAATGTTCAGATAACAGTTTTGAATTCATGTGATAATGGTGGTATTATATGGTTAAAGACTTCACAACCTTTTAATGTTATCAGGAAAATTTTGAGGGGACAACGATACTGTATTTTCTCAGACAAGAAACATGTTTTCTAAGAGTATTATTTTGATCTTCTGTTTTAAGCATCTCTTGGATTTATACTGTTAACTGTATATAAAGCAGTGAAGCAAAGGCAATTTAAGATAAAACTAAAAGTTGGAACATTTTATTTCAAAATCATGTGAATTTGAATTTGTCAGTTAAGCCTCCGTGTTCTTGAATTTTTGTTAATCTTGTCACCATCTTTATATTGTTAAAGATATTTGTCTTTTGGAGATTTCTTATAAAGATGGTTATAATTACATGTTTTCATTCCCAATTTGTGTGTGTATGGGAGGGGACTTTTTAAAATGACTATTATTTTGTACATCTAATTTTGGGAAAGCAAGTATGTAATAACATCTTCTTGTGACTTCTTAACTTTTTGTTTGTATGTTTTTCAAAGGCACCATTGTCCTTTATCATGTTTTAAAGATTGTTTAAAATTCATTTTCCTAAATTCGTGTGGAAATACTGCGTTGAATGTCAACATTTTATATTAAACACGTTTCCAATTCATTAAATTGAGGTGTAATTTTCTTTTCTTAAGAAACATGAGCCATTCTTAGAAATAAGTTTTCAAATTTATGGTTTCCAGTTCATATTATATAACTGATGCTTAGATTAATTTTCTTTCTACTTTAACAGGCATATAGTTAATTTGTTCATTCAGGAAACATTTTTGGAGCATCTATTAATAGACAATTTGCTAGGTACAAAAAAATGAACTGCAGCTTTTAATCTTGAGTCATTTATAGTCCAGTGGAAGAAATGGACATATGAATAGTTTTAATATTCCTGGTAAAAACTAATAGAGTTTCTTGGGAGCTCAGGAGGGAGTTTATCCTAGTGTGTGTGTGTGTCTGTGTGTGTGTCTGTGTGTGTGTGTGTGTCTGTGTGTGTGTCTGTGTGTCTGTGTGTCTGTGTTAGTGAGAGGTGGTAGAAAGGAGGTAAGATGGTTGTCACTGGAGAGGAAAAGTCTTCCCAACCAAGATAATACTATTTTTAATTTACAACTCTTGGGATAAAAAAAGGAGTAGCTTTTTTTTTTTTTTTTTGACTCCTATCTGATTGCTTAAGTAAGACTTAGAAACAGTTTAGTGCCTCTTATAATCATCTTGTTTTCTTTTTATGTTGTGGAAAAAAATTGAGCACTTGTCATACAGAACCCAATCTATGTGCTGTCCTCATCTTTCCAGTGTCACCTACTTTTTAATCATATAAAATTATTAATTTATGCTGTAATTGCTTTTGGCTTAACACCAAGCTTAAGCCTTTTCTTCATAGCAAATTATCTTGGATTTTCTTTCTTTTCAATAGTGTTTCTTTGGAAATGTACTGAGCTAAAATAAATGTGAAATGTCATTTGTATTCAGCATTTTTTTAATTGTGAAAATGACCTCTAATTGTTGAACTATGTCTGGTCTGGGAGAGCTGTGAGTAGACATGCACACTATGAAGGCCTGCTTGACCAGAAGTATATAAAACTTTATTGGAAAACATAAGCTTTTCCCTTCCTTCTGTAGAGTCTCTTGTAATTGAACTTGTCCTTGTGGAAATTTGGAAACTTTGCCCAGGGGCCATTAAAAGACAGGCTTTTGTGGGTATCAGGCTTCATTATGCTGGTATGGTTTACACTCACCCAGCTGGTCGCTTCTCTTATAAGTGAGTGCATCCCTTTTGGGGGCTGAAGAAAATCAGGACTATTTTAGGATTCTCAAGAGAAGTGTGCTTTAGATCTTTACCAAACAGTTTTTTTTTTTTTCCCCAGAGAACTTCAGTAGAGGTACATGACATAAGATGTAAATCCAGTGCTATTTGATAGTAAGTCCTAGCTTTCCCAGGGACTTTGACTAATTTAATTGCTTTCTACTAGGTTTATTTGATAAAAACAACTGTTCCAATACAAAGAATTTTATCTAGTCCCATTGTGGTAAATGATATCCTTTCTTGGCTAAGAGTTCTTCATGTACATAAACACACCGGGCCTCATGTTTAATTAAGCAACACAGTTATCACATGGCTATCATTTTTATTGTATGCTTAGTATATATCAGGCAATATTTTAAGCATTTTCCATATATTAACTAACTTAATCCTCACAACAGCTCTATTATGATTTAGCTTTACTATTTCTATCCCATTTTATATATATGGAAGAAGACATTAAGTGGTTATAACCAAAGATTTTCAAATTTCCTTTTTTTAAAAATAGATTTTATTTATTCGTCAGAGAGAGCACAAGCAAAGGGAGCAGCAGGCAGAGGGAGAAGCAGTCTCCCTTCTGAGCAAGGAGCCTGATGCGGGACTCCATCCCAGGACCCTGGGACGATGACTTGGGCTGAAGGCAGACGCTTAACTGACTGAGCCACCCAGGTGTCCCTGATTTTCAAATTTTTTATCAAGGAGAGAAATTTACACAACAGTAACTATGCCAAAAAGAAAGAGCTCAGGAAAACTAGCTAGAGCTGGTTTTGTACCTAGCTCTCTATTTCTGAAGTAGATAGGTATAGTCAGTTTGGGCTTAATCTTATGCTTACAAATCGTAAATCCTAGGGGCACCTGAGGGTCGCAGTTGGTTGAGGTTCTGACTCTTAGTTTTGGCTCAGGTCGTGATCTCAGGGTCATGAGATTGAGCCCTGAGTTGGGCTCTGCACTCAGCATGGAATTCTGCTTGAGACTCTCTCCCTCTACCACTGCCCCCCCCATTCTCTCTCTCAAAATAAATAAATAAATCTTAAAAAACAAAACAAATCTAGGTTCTCTAGAAGAACTTAGAGAACTTGCAAATCTATCAGGTTCAACTAATAGATTCAGGAAAATTGCAAAACTCTGTGAATCATATGTGAAACATTATTTTTAAGTGGACTGCTTGTTAAAGGCAAAGAAAGCGTCTGTAAAGAGATTAGCTGGCTAGATTAGAATAAAGAAATTGTCTCTCCCCATCTGTTCTAATTAGCTTATCTCTTCTGCTTTCATAGCTGTGCTGGTTATTTCAGAAAAGAAGTGAGAGGTATTTTGAAAGGATACCATTTTATTTAAGCTAATTTATAATGGTTTTGGAATGTTCATCAGTTCTCAAATATAAACTCTTAAATGTTAGACCTTTCCTATAATAATTTGTTACTGGAAGTTTCAAGTTTTTTTGGGTGTTCAAGTTAAGGATTTTGGCTTCTCCTCATTCCTTTGATTTTGACCCAAATGATTATGTTTCCTCATTTGGGGAAGATTTCTCTGGGTATTTTGATATTTGTTTTGATAGAAGGAAACCTTACATCATTAACAGGTATTTAAAAATCTACATTGTTTTTATTTTTCCTTATATTTGTAGTATAATCTCTTTAAAAATAACATTATTTGGTACAACTGTTGTAAGAAGTTGCTATTATTTTAGTCAAATGCTATTATTTTAGTCTTCGGTATTGCTTCATTTAAACTTTTAAAATCTCTCCAATAATTTTGGTTTTCTTCTTTAGTAATTTCTACTTCAGACTTACTTCCTCTTATTTCTTGTGTTGCAGTTGGATATCTAGTTTTTTCAATAGCTAAGAATCTTGATATAAAAGAGTAGGAGTTAGATGGAGAAGAAATTGACAGCTTACTCCTCCCCTCTTTAGATATGCGTGTCTGTAGTCTGATCAATGACTTTAAAATTGAAATGTGGCACAAAAGTTAGTTTTTATTTATTACCCCTTATACCGTATCTTTGTTCATTATCAGAAGACTTGTCTGTGCTTTCACTCTATAGCACAAACCTACATGTCTTTAGAAGATATCCAAGAATCCAAGAGTGCCGTTTCTTTTTTCCTGACTGACTCAGAATCCACAGACACTTTTCTTTCTACTGAAAAGAAACTACCTCTTGACCACAGAGAAACTGAGAAACAGTGGTTGCTGAGAAGAAGGCGATCTATTCTGTTTCCTAATGGTGTGAAAACCTGTCCGGGTGAAAGTGTGACAGAGGCTGTGGCAAACCATGTAAAATATTTTAAAGTACGAGGTAAGTGAACATCCAAACCTTGGGGCTTCCTGATGCAACTCAAACATAGTTCTAACGTGTGTTGTATCTTGTGAAAATTCAAAGTTGGTGAAAATTTATACACCGAGCCAACTATCTTTATATTAGCTATGGGAAAAAGACTTGCTGAAAGTATAGTATTTATATAGCTTCAGAGGAAAGTTTAAGAGTGGAAATGGCTTAAATCTTTTTAAGCATGTCAAAAATACCAGTTTGTTATTGGAAAAGTTGATTATTTTTACTTCATCATCAAGTCATTTATCTAAATATACCCACAAAATGTATTTTCCATGGTCTACTTACCTATTCGCGTTATTAGTTACTTTAAATACATGAAAATATAAAAAATTTCTGTATTTTATAGTCCAGACATTTTGCAGATTCGTGATAATTAGTCTCTGGTTGGTACACATAAACCTTATCATGTCTAAAATGATGACACTTCTCACAATGGACCCGAAAGCAAAAGAACTAGGATTAAATTATTAGTTTTTAAGATTTTATTTATTTATTTTAGAGAGGGAAATAGCGAGCGAGCATGCAGGGGTCGGGAAGAGGGGTTGGGGGGAGGACGGGCAGAGGGAGAGGGAGAGAGAGTTTCAAATAGACTCCACACTGAGTCAGAGCCCGATGCAAGGCCCCATCTCATGACCCTGAGATCACAACCTGAGCCAAAACCAAGAGTCTGTGGGATGTTTAACTGACTGCACCACCCAGGTGGCCCCAGGATTTTATTTTTAACTAAACAGTATTATCCTTGATCAAATCCCTTTTTATTATGTGAATTAATTCTCTATTTCTTAAATTTACTAACCAAAACTGCTTAATTGACCATATGTCCCTTAGATTCAAAGAAATCTCAAACTTCACTTTTTGCTCCTTAAGAGACAATAAAATAAGAGCCATAAGGCTCAATAAGAGCCATAGATGGATGTGATGCTAGTAATCTAATGTGGAAGTAGATGATTAGATGCTAGTGATATCAGATTTGCTCACTTATGTATTTATTCAACAAATGTTTATTGGACACTTATTATTTTCCATGCCCTGAGCTATATGGATCTTCAGTCTAAGCTGCTACTTTATCTTCTCCTTTTTTACTTTCCTCCGTCTTGTCCTTCCACTCCTCTCTCACCCAAGCAAGTGTTTTTATTTTTACATATTTTTCAAAGCAAGTATCTTTTTAAGTTTTTATTTAAATTCAGTTAGTCAACATACAGTGCAATGCTAGTTTCAAGTGTGCAATATAGTGATTCAACTCAACAGCACCTGCTGCTCATCAGAACAAGTGCACTCCTTAATCCCCATCACCTGTTTAACCCATCCCCCCACTTCCCCTCCAGCAACCCCCAGTTTATTCTCTCTAGTTAAGAGTTTGTTTCTTGGTTGGCCTTTTTCCCTTTGCTCACTTGTTTTGTTTCTTAAATTCCACATATGAGTGAAATCATATGGTATTTGTCTCTGTCTGACTGACTTATTTCATTTAGCATAATACTCTCTAAGCAAGTGTTTTTAAAATAAAAAAATTAATACCAGATATTACATATATTTATGTATTGGTTTTTTTGTTTTTCATTAAAGTGGCACCCTATTAGCCCCCTTTTTTTAAAAGTGGGTATTTATATCTCTTAATTTTATTTTGGGATTATCAAACATTAGTAAGTAATAAGCTTTCCTTTTACCTTTTTAATGGAAATCTATTGACTGTGCCTTTGTGTATGGGGCATGTGCCAGAAGTGGCAAATCCTAAGAGAGTGGGAGGAGAATAAAGGACTAAAGATGAATGAGAAAGACAGTTTGTAACTTACCAAAATACGATTTTTACTTTTAAAATAAATAGGTCAGAATATCTAGATAGCTGTTGGTTAAATAGTGAAGAAGAAATAACCATTGAAGAAATGTGGTTATGGGGATGCCTGGGTGGCTCAGTCGGTTAAGTGTCTGCCTTCAGCTCAGGTTATGATCCTGGGGTCCTGGAATTGAGTCCCACATCAGGCTCCTTGTTCTGCTTCTCCCTCTGCCTGCCACTCCCCCTGCCAGTGCACTCTCACTGATAAATAAATAAACAAACAAACAAACAAACAAATAAATAAATAAATCTTAATAAAAAAAGAAATGTGGTTATATCGAGTCAGGAAACAACAAATGTTGGCAAGGATGTGGAGAAAGGGGAACCCTCTTACACTGCTGGTGGGAATGCAAGCTGGTACAGCCTCTCCGAAAAAGAGTTTGGAGGTTCCTCAAAAAGTTAAAAAGAGAGCTAACCTAGGACCCAAAATTTGCACTACCAGGTATTTACCCCAAGGATACAAACGTAGTGATCCAAAGGGGCACCTGCACCCCAATGTTTATAACATCAATGTCCACAATAGCCAAACTATGGAAAGAGGGCAGATGTCTGTGGACAGATGAACAGATAAAGAAGATGTCACAGACACACAGACACAAACACACAATGGAGTATTACTCAGCCATCAAATAATGTAATCTTATGATTTGCAATAATGTAGATGGGACTGGAGGGTATTATGCTGAGTGAAATAAGTCAACCAGAGAAAGATTTCACTCATTTGTGGAATTTAAGAAACAAAACAGAGGACCATAGGGGAAGGAAGGGAAAAATAAAGCAAAATCAGAGAGAAATATTATAAGAGACTCTTAACTATAGGAAACAAACTGAGGTTTGCTGGAGGGAAGGTGGGTGGGGGATGGTGTAACTGGGTGATGGACATTAAAGAAGGCACTTGATGTAATAAGCACTGGGTGTTATATGCAACTGATGAATCACTGAACTCTACCTCTGAAACTAATAATATACTATGTTAATTAATTGAATTTAAATAAAGTAAAATGAAAAATAACAGATCAGCAAAAAAATCAGAAATGTGGTTATATCTTTTAATTTCTTGTGTTTATAAATTCGATAGATACTATTGAAAAAGAAGTCAACAAAAAGAAAAGCATTCCTAAATAATTGATTTTAAAATACAGATACTGTGAATGGGGTCATTGGAAAGGGACCTCACAGAGCTAAAAGGGTTGGCACAAGCACATCAAGATGGTAACAATGTTGATACAGTTATTACTGTTATATGTAAAGAGTAAATGTGTTTTTGAAAATTAGGAAAAATGAACATTTCAGCATAGGTCATGAATATGTAGACATAATTGAGATTATGCCCTTGGAACCAATGTTTGGAAATCAGAGAGATCCATTCAATGTCCAACTAAGGTTCTTAGCTCTTCCTACCAAGCTAATTCAATTTAATGGCCCAACTTTTCCTTCAGAGTATCTGGCTTCAGTTGCTAGTTCAATTTAATGGCCCAACTTTTCCTTCAGAGTATCTGGCTTCAGTTGCATATTTGAGAAGTATCTTCACTTAAGCAAGAAGCAACTGCATTTTAACTAATGATTTATAAAATTAAACAGATATTTAGGGTTTTTGGAATTGAATGCAGTTAGTAGTATCCTCCCACTTAAAAAATTCCTTTTGTAGTTGGACTTTTAAAATATAGCTTTATTAATGTATACTGTGATGGATTATGAGCTGTATATTTAAATTATATTATTTTATTAGTTTTGACAAATGTATTTACCTTTGAAATCATCCTGCAGTTAAAATAATAAATTTATCAGTCACCTCCAAACATTTTCTGATTTGCCTTTGTAATCTCTCCCTCCCTTAGAACTTCCCTTATCCTGGTACTGAGGCAATCACTAATCTGGTTTTTTATCACTATGAATTGTTAGCATTTTCTGCACTTTTATATATAAATGTAATCACAGTATGTGTACTTTTTTATCTGGCTTCTCTTGCTCAGTGTAATTATTTTGAGACTCATCTATGATTTTTTTTGTATATCAATAGTTACCTTTATTGTTGAGTAGCATTCTATTTTTTTTTTTTAAAGATTTTATTTATTTATTTCACAGAGGGAGAGAGATCACAAGTAGGCAGAGAGGCAGGCAGAGAGAGGGGGGGAAGCAGGCTCCCCACTGAGCAGGGAGCCTGATGCGGGCCTCGATCCCAGGACCCTGGGATCATGACCTGAGCCGAAAGCAGAGGCTTTAACCCACTGAGCCACCCAGGCGCCCGAGTAGCATTCTATTTTAAGGATATATATTACATTTTGGGATATTTGTGTTGTTTTCAGTTATTGGTGATTATAAAGAAAGCTGTTATGAACATTTGTATTTAAGTTTTTGCATGAACATACACTTTCTTTCTATTGGTTAATAGAAGTGGAATGGCTGGGCCTTATGATAGGTATATATTTCACTTTTTGTTACATTTCTAAACTGTTTTCCAATGTGGCCATACCACAAGCAATGTATTAGATTTCCAGTTTTTCCACATTCTTGCAATACTCGGTATAGTCCATCTTTTAAACTGTAACCATTCTAGTGAATATGAAGTGATATCTTACTATGATTTTAATATGCATTTTCTTAATGGCTAATGATGTTGAGCACCTTTTTCATGTGTTCATTCACCATTTGTATATCTTTTTTGGTGACAACCCAAATGATTGGGTCATTTAGAATTATATGAATTCTTATAGAATTTTAAGAGTTCTTAATGTATTCTAAATACAAGNAAACAAAAAACAAAAAAAAAACAAAAAAAAAACTGTAACCATTCTAGTGAATATGAAGTGATATCTTACTATGATTTTAATATGCATTTTCTTAATGGCTAATGATGTTGAGCACCTTTTTCATGTGTTCATTCACCATTTGTATATCTTTTTTGGTGACAACCCAAATGATTGGGTCATTTAGAATTATATGAATTCTTATAGAATTTTAAGAGTTCTTAATGTATTCTAAATACAAGTTGTTTGTCAGATATATGTTTTGCATATAATTTCACCCAATGTGTGGCTTTTTTTTCCTTAATAATGCCTTTTGAGGAACAAAAATCTTAAATTTTGAGAAAGTCCAACTTATCTTTTTTTTTCTTGGAACATAATTGCCTTTGGTGTTATATCTAAGTTTACATAACCCAAAGTGACAAGTATTTTCTCCTCTTTTCCTGTAGAAATTTTATAAATTTTAGGTTTTATATTTAGGTCTATGATCTACTTTGAGTTAACTTTTATATATGGTGTATATGGATCAAAGTTAAATTTTTGCATATGCTTAGCCAATTGTTCCAGCACCACTTATCTAAAAAGATTTTCCTTGGGGCACCTGGGTGGCTCAGTTAGGCATCTGACTCTTGATTTAAGCTCAGGCCGTGATCTCAGAGTCATGGAATTGAGACCCACTCGGGCTCCGTGCTGGGGATGGAGTCTGCCTGAGATTCTCTCTCTCCCTCTCCCTTTGGCCCTCCCCCTGCTCATGTGATCTCTCTCTAAATAAATAAATAAATAAAATCTTTAAAAAAATTATCCGAGTGTTGGAATGAGCACTGGGTGTTTTAGGCAACTAATGAATCATTGAACACTACAACAAAAACTTATGATGTACTATATGTTGGTTAACAGAACATAATGAAAATTTTTTTTAAAAAGCAAAAAAAAAAAAAGAGGCAATAAAAAAGAATTATCCTTTCTTGCCTTTGTATGTTTGTTGGAAATCAGTCTTCTGTATAGGTTTGTTCTACTTCTACACTCTTCATTCTCTTCCACTGAATCACTTTGTCTATTTTTATGCCAAAACCATACTGTCTTGATTACAGTAAGTCTTTCATAGGGAAAGTTCTTCAACTTTGTTCTTTTTTTTTCAGATTTGCTTGGTTTTGTTAGGTCCTTTGTTTTTCATGTAAATATTAGAATCAGTTTATACAAAAGGCCAACTTATACAAAAGGGCTGCTGGAATTTTGATTGGAAATGGGTTGAATCTTTTAGTCAGTTGGGGAAGAATTGTCATCTTAACAATGTTGAGTCTTTGGATCTATGAACATGATATATCCCTCCATTTATTCAGGTCTTCAATTTCTTTTGGCAGCTTTTTGTAATTTTCAGTGTATTGGTCTTACACATCCTATTTATCAGATTATTTTACTTTTTTTTATGCTATTGTTAATGTTATTTTAATTTCTGATTGTTCCTTGCTAGTATATAAGCATACAACTGCTTTTTGTATATTGACCTTTTCTTTTGTAACTTGCTAAATTCACTTATTAGCTCTAGTAGCTTTTTTTGTATATCCTGTAAGGTTTTCTACATAGATTATTATTTTATTTGCAAATAAAGATAATTTTACTTCTTATCTTCTAATTTATATGCCTTTTATTTCTTGCCTTATTGCACCATTGTTCCATATGCTTTGGGCACCACCATTTTGAGAGGAAAATACCTTAAAAAAAGACTTTATTCCATACTGGATTTCTATGTACTGGGTAAGACGCACAGCCTGAGCCCTAGTAACAGGATTAAAGACAGATTAAATGCAGGCATTTCTTTCTTCAGAATATTGTCATCACATTTTGCCTTCCTCCAGCAGTTAGCAGGGCAGGTTTTCTCTGCCACACAAGAGAGGCATTTGTAGATCACCTGTCATCTCAAAAATCTCTAACAGTCACTAAAGTCTGTATGAAAATTGTTTGACAAGAATGGGATTTCAGAACAGGTCTACTTCTAGGCCATCGTGAGGTGTGTGGCAATTGTCTCTGGTAAAGTTTTGCTGTTCTTAGTACCTCTTTCCCTGGGATTGTGCTGATTCTACTCTTCTCTACTGGCTGCAGTGTCCTATCTAGACTTTCCCTCTCTGAGCTGCATGAGGGCTCCAGGATATCCCCCAAGCCTTCCCCCACATTTGTCCTCCTCTATTAAAATGTACCTGTTCTGGATTCTGTATTTCATGTTAGTTAATTGGATGTTCTTGTCAGATATCTCCCAAGTGGAAAGCCATTGGATAAATTAAGGATTATATTACCTTTCTGGACAGAATTACTTTTACAATTTTATTGAGACATAATTCACATACCATACAATTCATCCATTTAATGTAAAGAATTCAATGGTTTTCTAGTATATTCAGCAATTTGCAACCATTATCACACTGAGTTTAAGAACATTTCATCACCTCAAAAAGAAACCTCACACCCTTTACTCATCTCTCTCTCACCCCTCTATTTCCTCTATCCCTCTCCTGAGGCCTAAGCAACCGTGAGTCTGCTTTTTATTTCTATAGAGTTATCTATTATAAATATGTCAGATAAATGAGATAATATAATATGTGGTCTTTTGTGACCGGCTTCTTTCTCTTTGCATAATGTTTTCAACATTCATTCATGTTGTAGCATGCATCAGTAACTTATTTTTTATGGCCAAATAATATTTTCTTATATGGATATATCACATTTCATTTATACATTTGTCAGTTGTTGGGCATTTGGGATGTTTTCAATTATTTAAGTGTATACCTAGGAGTAGAATTTCTGGGTTATATGGTAACTCCATGTTTAACTGTATGAGGAACTGCCAGATACTACTTTCTAAAGTAGCTGTACCATCTTAAATTCCTAACGGTGGTGTGTGAGGTTCTGATTTTTCTATATCTTTGCTAGCACTATGATTATCCTTTTTTTAAAAAAAATCTCAACCATCCTAGTATGTGTGAAATAGTATTCCCTGGTTTTGATTTGCATTTCTTTAATGATTAGTAACATTGAATATCTTTTTATTTGCTTTTTGGTCATTTGAATATCTTCTTTTGAAAAATATCTTTGGATTCTTCCCTATTTTTCAGTTTTTTTTAAATTATTGAGTTGTAACCATTCTCATATATTCTAGATACAAGTTTCTTATCAGATAAATTATTTGAAAGTATTTTTTCTTATTCTGTGAGTTGCCTTTTCACTTTCTTGATGGTGTCTTTCATGCACTAAAGTTTTTGAATTTGATAAAGTCCAGTTTATCTATTTGTTCTTTTTCAAATTATTTTAGTTATTCTAGGTTTATTGTAATTCCATATGAATTTTAGAATTAGCTTGTCAATTTCTATAAAGAAGTCAACCTGTGTTCAGATAGGATTGCTTTATATCTGTAGATCAATTTAGAGGTACTACCATCTTAATGTTAATGATTCATGTGTGAATGCTTTAATTTGTATTTCTCTGAAGGGGAATGATAGCACTTTTTCACATATACATATACTTCCTTTATAAAGTGTTTGTTCCAGTCTTTTACATGTTTTAGAAATTAGATTGTTTGCCTTTTTATTAGAGTTATAGAAATTCTTTAAATATCCTAAATGCCAGTTCTGTGGCAGATATACGTATTTTGAATATTTTCTGCCAGAGGTATGGCTTGCTTATCCATTTTTTATTAATAGTATCTTTGATGAGTAGTTGTTAGTTTTGATAAATTCTAATTTCATTTCTTTTTCCTTTTGTAGTTGTTGCTTTCTATGTCCTGTCTATGAAATCTTTGCCTGTCCTCAAATTATACAGATATTCTTCTGTGTTTTCTTTTAGGAACTTTGTAATATTAGCTTTCATATTTCAAATTATTTTTTGTATATTGTAAATAAGTTATTGAGATTTATTTTTCTTTCTTTTAGAATATATTCAGTCATGATATTTTTTATAATTTCTCTGAATGACTTTTTTCACAACTAGACCTTATAGACATTCACTTTTTGTTTGTTTTTGCCAACTCAGACTTTCACCTTTGCATTGTCTTCTGGTGAGCACTAAATTTTCATGTGAAAGTTTTAAGAAATGAGGAAGAATTCTGAATCTACAGGTGGTCGGCTCTGCCTCAGTCAACCTTGGCTGGATCCTTCTGTATGCTTTCAGATCAGAAGTTCTGAAGAGCAATTATAAGGATGCAGTTTGCAGTTAGTTCACTGAAAGAGAAAATTAAGTTTGCAACCAAAGATGCATTTTAACCCTGAAAAATCAACTGATAGAGGAACTTTAAATATTCATATATTTTCCTCTCTGTTAAAGTGTAAGTTTTTTTTTTCTTTTGGCTTAGACTATCTTCTTCTATCAAACAACTGTGAGACAACCAGAATCCATTATGATGATAACACTGATATTCATGTAGCACTAAGGAGTTTATAAAATACTCTCACAGGTAGGTACGTAAGGCAGTAATGATTCATCCAGTTAAATAAGAGAGATGAGTACACTGAAGCATTGAGTGGCTAGGTAAGTTACCCATGGTTATGAAGCTAGTACGTGGCTAGGGCTAGAATTTAGTTAGAACTTCTGACTCTGTGAGTTCAGGGGCTTCACCTCAATATGCTTCTGGGTAAGCATTCCATTTTCTTGAGGTGAAAACTAATGGTCTTGATCTCTGTGCATTTGCATCCATCTTTCTCCCTCAGCACTCTGTTCCTTTTCCCTCCCATCTCAGTCTATTGTCCACAGTGTCTGGCATTTGGCCAATGAAATGGCTGCAGGATAGCAATACACTTAGTTCTATACAAAATGTGCAGACAGCCTGTTTAGCATCCTTTCAGATTTGATCCTTTGGAATAATTTAGCAGATACATTGAATTAGTTTTTCTTTTAATATAGCAGTACATTTCTCTGGAAGATTTTTTTTCTCTTATCTTTAAAAAATGTCTTTTGAGTGTTATTGACATATAATGTTACATTAGTTTCAGGTGTACAACATAGTGATTAGACAAGTTTCTGCATTATGCTGTGCTCACCGGAAGTGTCACTACCATTTGTTACCATCCAATGCCATTACAATACCACTGGCTGTGTTCCTTATACTGTTCCTTTTATTCCTGTGACTTATTCATCCCATAACTGGAACCCTGTATCCCTCACTCCCTACCCCTCTGGCAATCACCAGTTTATTCTCTATTCTGATCTTTCTCTCTGTCTCTTTTTTTTTTTAGTTAGTAGATTTTAATTTTTGGAGAAGTTTTAGGTTTATAGAAAAATTGAGCCAAAAGTTCAGAGTGTTATCTATACTGTTACTCTTCCACATACATATTTTACGCTCTCATAGCATTTTGTGTTCGTGTAGTACATTTGTTACAACTGATGAACCAATATTGACACATAATTCTTTTTTTTTTAAAAGATTTTACTTACTTATTTGACAGAGAGAGACAGAGTTATCAAGAGGGAACACAAGCAGAGAGGAGAGGGAGAAGCAGGCTGCCCGCTAAGCAGGGAGCCCGATGGGGACTCAATCCCAGGACCCTGGGATCATGACCTGAGCTGAAGGCAGACACTTAACTGACTGAGCCACCCAGGAGCCCCTTGACACATTATTCTTAACTGAAGCTCAAAGTTTATGTGGAGTTTATGCTCATTGTGTTGTACAGTCTATGGGTTTTGAGAAATGTATAATGACATGTGTCCACTGTTACAGTGTCCTACAGAGTGGGTTCCTTGCCCTAAAAAAACCCCCATTGTGCTCCATGTTTTTATCTCTCCCTCCCCACAATCTCTGGGAACCACTGATCTTTTCACAATTTTCATAGTTTTGCCTTTTCCAGAATGTCATATCATTGGAATCATATAATATGTAGCCTTTTCAGATTGGTTTCCTTTACTTAGCAATATGCTTTTAAAAATTCACTGTCTTTTCATTGCTTGAAACCTCATTTCTTTTCATCACTGAATAATATTCCATCATATGGATGTATCACAGTTTGTTTATTTTTTCACCTATTGAAGTATTCTCAATACCTGCTCCACTTTTATAAAATATAAACATGGATTGTTTTTGAAAGTTGGGAAAAATACCCTGTCTATTAGGAAGTGAATCTATTCCCTCTGTAAGGGAGAGGAGTGGGGAGTACAAATTCTCTTCTTATCTGAAAAGTTTAAACTGGACATATGTCAACAGAAGAGCTTCGATTGAGAATCACTCCCATGCTCCTCCAGAAAGGACAGTATGGACAAAAGTGTCTTGGGAATCTGAATAAACAGGTTCATGATCATTGTGAGAACCTCAAAGTGATTGATTTTCCATAAAATACTTCTCTGTCTGTTTTCCAGTGTGCCAGGAAGCTGTTTGGGAAGCCTTCAGGACATTTTGGGATCGACTTCCTGGGCGTGAGGAATATCATTACTGGATGAATTTGTGTGAGGATGGAATCACAACTATATTTGACATGGGCACAAATTTTAGTCAGTCTGTGGAACATAGGAGTTTAATTATGAAGGTAAGGGTACTAACAAGGGAAGGATTGCTGGACTATTGTAGGAGCACCTATACACAGTTAAAGCCTGAATGCAGAAGGAGCAAATGCCAAATCCCTACTTTACTTTTTGTTGTTGAATTAGGCTATTTGAACGAGCTGCCATAGGGCATAGCCTAGTCTTTATATCCCTAGCTCTGGCTATTATAATAAACATTGTTAACCCAGTAAGAGCCTCAGGCTTATGTTTATAAATGTAAATATTTGGAAATAATACTCAGCAGTGGTTTAGGCTAAGAATATAAATCTGTGAGAGTTGAGCATTCTTGCCAAAATTTTGCATATTATCAATTCAGAGTAGCTACCAATGACACTAGTTAGGATAGAAGTTGTAGTTCATTGAATAAATGTTTAGTTAAGGATAAATATAATTCTAATTAGTGAATTTGCTTACTTGTTCTTCTTTTAGACTTAGTTTATCCTTAGCAAAGAATATATAAGCATGCAAATAGACAAATTACCTGCCTATCAACCCTCTCCTTTTTTTTAAAGATTCATTTATTTATTTGAGAGACAGAGAGAGAACACAAGTGGGAGGAGGGGCAGAGGGAGAGGGAGAGAATCCCAAGCAGACTCCTCACTGAGCATGGAGCCCCACTTGGGCTCGATCCCACGATCCCGAGATCATGACCTGAGACAAAATCAAGAGTCAGACACTTAAATGACTGAGCCACCCAGGCACCCCTCACCTTCCCCTTTTCATATAGCATGCATATTCATGATAAGAAAACGAAGCTGGTTAGATATATGTGGTAAGTTACTCATGCAGTCTGATATGCCCTGTGTATATCCTTGTCCATCTGTTTGAGTCCTACCTGTCTTCAGCTCAGATGTAACCTGGCTTATGAGGAATCAACCCCAAGTCTCATAGATTTAACTCCCATAATTCTTTGAGCTCCCATAATTCTTTAATGTTGTACCACTTGCATTTTATTATTATTAGTTATATGTGTAATTTCTTCTACTGGAGTATGAGCTGAAGAGCAAGGATTATATCATTATTTGTCATTTTGCATTCCCATGATAAAGTAAATATGCAGTAGATATTTGTTGAAATAAAAGTGTATAAGCAATAATTTCAGTGTCTTTTTCCTATTTGCTGCAATTAATTAGAAACTTTTACAAATGTTATCTTAAATACTGGTTTTAAGTATTACATACCTTAGAGAGACCAAAGAAAGAATTATTGACTGGATAACTTTCAGCTTTTATTTTAAGTCTAATAAAATTAGATTAGAACATCTTAAAGTAATACAATATATCACCTGATTCCTTTTACTTTAAAAAATTTATTTTTAGTAGAGGCATGCTATTAATTTCTTTCAACATTTTGTCCTACATTGGGATGAGCTCATTAACTAGAAGCAAATTTGGGACAGAAATATGGTCTGATAAATATGGGTGGACCCAAGACAAATTTTTCAGGGTTATAAACATTTTGAAGTTGTGCAGGTTTTTGTGTGTTTTAAAATGCACTCAACTTTTAACCATGGTACCTCACATCTTAAGCCAAGGTGTTACACTTTTTTCTTCTGTCACATTTAAAAAATTTTTGAATTTATTTAATTTTTTAAAAAAGGTTTTATTTACTTATTTGAGAGTGAGCGAGAGAGAGAGAGAGTGAGAAAGAGCACAAGCTGGGAGAGGGGGCAGAGGAAGAGGGTGGAGCAGACTCCTTGCCAAGCAGGGAGTCCGATGCGGGACTCCATCCCAGGATCCCGGAGATCATGACCTGAGCTGAAGGCAGACGCTTAACTGAGCCACCCAGACTCCCCCATTCTGTCACATTTTTTAAAAAAGATTTTTATTTATTTATTTGAGAGAGAAAGTTTTCTGTCACATTTTTAACTGTTCAATATTAATAACTATGAGAATAATTAGTAATCAACTATTATTAATAATTATGAGACCATTAATAATTAATATTAATAATTATGAGAATATTAATAATAATTAACATTAATGATTAATAATTATGAGAATATCTACCAGTTACTTAGTATATACCATGTACCAGGCCACATATTAAGCCCATTAAAACATTACACTTAATAAACAACAACCCTACAAGGAGGTACTAATATCCCCAATTTATAGATAAGGACATTAAGCCTCAGAGTTATTCCTTATTCTAGATTATGAAACCAGATGGGCTGGAGCTTAAATTCAAACCCACTTCTCTATTTAAAAATGTTTATGTTTTTTCCATTTACCATTGGGCCTCCCTTCTCAGTCATTACCAGTTTGCAAACTGCTAAATTTGGTCATATGGAATATTGCTAAATTCGCTAATATGGAATAGCTATTCAGTGAAAAAAAATACACACACACACACATTTACATTTATATCAGTGTTGTCCGTCTCAATTGTGTCCATATATAGGATCAGCTGATAGAGCAGCAAATACATATGATATAGGGTTAGTATTACCCTACAATAGCTTCTTGTGATGTTACATTGGAAGGCATTTTTCACAAGTGGAACTTTTAGGGAGGTAAGATTAGAATGCACTGAAAGTATACTTTCAATGACTAGTACAACATGCAAACAAAGGGGGTGATATGTCACCTGGATTGAGTCTTAAATAACAAGTACAAGTTAGCTGAGTGAGGAGGAGTTTGGGAGGAACAGTCCAGGCAGAGGGGACAGCATAAGCCAAATGTTTGTAGGGAATGACTAGGGCCACGATATCAGAAGGGTAGATTCGAAGTGACAGGAGATCAGACTGGAAGAGTAGATAACTCGTGGATGATAGGAAATCATTGAGAGGTTGTAAGTTGGTGAGTCACAAGTTGATTGGACAGTTTTGAATTTTAAAAAGGTCATTATTGTTTCTACACACTATAGGGTGGATTAGAGGGGTCAGGGAGACTAGTTCCTACTCCATGCCTGAGGAAGTGAGGGTCCTGACTATACATGAGATAGAGGAAGCATGAGGGATACAAATAGGGAAAAAGATTAGCAGGACTCCGTGATAGGATGGATGGGAGTAGGAGAGGTTAAGGGAATGGCCTGGAAACCTCCCTGTTTCTAGTTTGGATGAAAAAGAACAAGAACTCAGGCGGAGAGGCAGTTTTGTAGATGAGGTGGGAGATTCAGTTCACTTTTGAATGTGTTGTTTTGAGCCACCTGTGAAATGTGAATTGCCTGGCATTTAGGTATGAGGCCAAAGAGAGTGGTCTGGGTTATAAATATATCTTTTAGGAGTCACCAGGCTTGAGATGGTAATCGAAAGCATTTAGAGTGGCTGAGATTATTCTAGGAGAGTTTGTAGAGTAAGAAGAGCAACGAGTTATTTAAAATATCATGAGAGTTATTTAGGATAATAGTTTTTCCATTTTACAGATGAGAAATTGAAGGATTTTGGGTTTTGTCTCCATTACGAAACAAGAGAAAATGGGACTTGAAACTAGGTCTTCTAAGTTAGTGTTCTTTTTATTATATTGGTCTCAGAATAAAACTATTAATTTAGAAGAAACTTAGGAACAATTTGCTTTGGAATGCTCCAGAAAAATAATCCAATTATTGGTACAATTATCTTTGTCTGAATTCTGGAGAAACAGATTTAGCATTTATTTTATCCACATGTTTATATTCTTCTAGTTTAAGAGTTTCTATAAATATATTAGATCCCAAAAAACTTTGATTTTAAGTCCCTGGAAGGTTAAAGTAGGACTCTATCAATCTCCAATTTGTAAATCTTTTTGGAATGATTAACAAGTAAAGTCTGTTAATCTGTGCCCATTAAGAAAAAGCACAAGAACTTTTGGAAACAAACAGAGACTGAGTGCCAGGACATTCCCATGGTCCCAAAACAAACTTGGCGTTGTTAGTACCTTGCTTTAACTATTTGTCTAACCATAGAAAATAACAGCATAGATTTATAGAATAATAACATAATATTAGGGCATTAGTGTTTTCTATGCAATAATTTTTATTTACTGCTTAATAACTGTCATTAACTCACAGAGTCATTTTTATTTTTGTTTTCCTTAGAAACTGACATATACAAAGGAAACTGTAAGCAGGTAAGTGTCTTTTTTTCACCCTAATTTCATGTTTGGCAACAGAAACATGTCATACCTACTTCAAGACTCACACCAAATTTAATGGCCCCTTTCTATTTTCTTGCCAGTTTCTGCAATGACCAGGGCTGTGGGTTGGCCCCAAATGCTTTTCCTCATGTTGAGGCCACTTTCCTTTCAAGACTACCATCATAGCCACTGTGCTTGTTTACTTTCTGACCTTGCCAGGAGGCAGACTTGTTCCTTTCTCTTGGGTGAGAAAATAGATTTCTGGAAATGGAATATGGAATGACCTACTTTTGTTGAAGCTTATGGGCTAAGAGTAAAAATGTTATGAAATGGTACTCCTTAGTGGCAGATAGTTTATTAAATGGTGGTCAGTGGTATGGATCACTTTAAAGAGAAATGATGATTATGAGCTTGAAATACAGGAATAACACAACCTCGATGAATCCTCCAATATTAGGATTCTTGGCCCTATTAGCCTTTAGTCTTAGGATTAAGGTCATTTCTGCCTCCTGAGCAATAGTGGTACAAAACAGCTCATGAAAGGCGAGAGACTTTGAGTGTATAAGAATTAAAGATTTTAATTCTTTCCATACTCAGAGTATCTAGATTATTCCAGTATCTGGGTAAATCTATAGAAAACACTATTAGGGCATAAAATCCAGGTCAGAGTCCAGAATTTTCCTTCAAATTAGAAAGACAAAAAAAAAAAAAAAAAAAAAGAAAGACAGACTGAAAAGCCAGTTAGGTGAGTCGGTGTCTGGAGATCCAAACTGGGCAGCAGAGTCCAGGCAAAAGCACAGTTGGAGTATACGGGTGAGTGCTAGTGGGGTATATATAGGTTTCAAATCAAACATGAGTAAACAGGAGGGAGGGGGATTCTGTGTGGGTGTCACTTGTTCACACAGCTAATGTTACCACTGAGTCTCTGCTGGGGCCTGGGATTGAGCACCCACTTAGATGTTGGGCCATGTGGTTTCTTGGGTGTGGACTCTTCACCACTGAGAAACAGAGCTTGGAAGTTCCTTGTGATTGCCATTCAACACACAGGCAGTGAACTAAACACTCTGGGGGGTCCCACCAGTCCTAGTAATCCTCATCGTTGTACCTAATGAAAATGATAGCACATTTTCCACATCTTATATGGTTAAAAAGCTTGTAAATACCACAGTACTCTTGGCATTAAACCTGGAAGAAGCTCTGAAGTTTACTTGGGAAGTAGACGTTAGCAAGCGTGGAGCCGGTGGATTATTATAAAGTGGTGGAAGGAGGGTTCTCTTAAGTCGGATGGACAGTCATAACACCGAATGTGTAAGCAGTTGGGTTGGCTCATCACACAGGGGGTAGCTGGAAGATATTTAAGGTGTAGGGTGTGTAGCTTTGTGTCTTTCTGTGGGACTCACTTCAACTGGGTGCATTTTTCTGCAGCTACCTAGCACTTCTCACAAAGAGATTATGTATAAGTAAAGGAGAAATTTTGTGCTATGGTCAGTTGCCTCATACTGTGTTAATCACATTAGAACAAACTCACAAAAAAGCATCATAGCAGGACTGACTGGATTATATATTTTTATTGATAAGGCACTGTCTGTACTAGGTATAATAAGGGACTCAAAATATTATTTACTATTCTTAGAAAATAATATATGTATAAAAATAACAATACATATGAAAATGTAAGTGAATTTTGGGAATTTTAAAGTTTATAGCATCTTTCTCTTGTAGCTAGAGCTGACCAGGTTGGGGTGGGGTAAGAACTGCCAACCGTGGTAGTTACTAAAAAGGGCGACCTGGGATTAGGTAACAGTGGGAGCGAATCCCTGGGAATGGCCTAAGAATTCACTAGGCGCATCTTTCTCCGGCTTGAGTACTATAGTGATCCATTGAAACCTTTAATTTGCCCATCATTTTTCTATATTTGAATTTATTTTTATGATTTTTTTGAGATTACTCTTGTATTCTCTGTTCGAGATTTTTGTGTTAGGTTTTATTGCTGCTCTAGCAAGTTACCACGGACGTTGTAGTAAACAACACAAATTTGCCTTTTAGTTGTGTCATTCGGAAATCTGACATGCGTCTTAAGGTGTTGCCAGGTTTACATTCCTTTCTGGAAGATGTAGGGGGAGAATCTGTTTTTTTGCCTTTCCAGTTTCTAGAAACTACGCACATTACTTGGCTCATGATCCCCTTCCATCTTCAAAGCTAGTCATGGCCAGTCAAGTCTTTCTCACATTTCATCACTCTGACACTCTTCTGCCCCCTTCTTCCACATTTAAGGATCCTTATGATTACACGGATCCACCTGGATAAACCCGGTTACCTTCCCTATTTTAAGGCCAGCTGATTAGCAACCTTAATTCCACCTGGAACCTTAATTCCCCTTTGTACGTAACTTAACATATTCACAGGTTCTGGGGAGTAGGGTGTGGATGTCTTTGAGGGGCTACTGTTCTATACTTATCACACTTCTCTGTGATTTAAATTGTTGCTTCTATGTGAACTCTAACCCACCTGCTGACATATGACTTGCACCAAATACTCTGGTCTCTATCACTTTAAGCTTCCCCTATAATCATTTGCCCTGTGTCTTAAAAAAAATTTTTTTCCCACCTCACTTAGGACCTCACATCCCATTTTACCTCTTAAACATCTCCTATCGTTGTTTCTCTGTCTCTCCTGAATCTTCAGCTTCTCCCATTACTAACTCCTTTTTTTTATATATATATTTTAAGATTTTATTTATTCATTTGACACAGAGAGAGGAGAGATTACAAGTAGGCAGAGAGGCAGGCAGAGAGAGAGGAGAGAGGAGGAAGCAGGCTCCCTGCTGAGCAGAGAGCCTGATGTGGGCCTCGATCCCAGGACCCCGGGATCATGACCTGAGCCGAAGGCAGGGGCTTTAACCCACTGAGCCACCCAGGCGCTCACTAACTCCTTATTAGCATTTGAACACCCTCAAGTCTCTCCCATGTTACCTATTTACAAAAGGCCCTCCTCTAGCACTTACTGTACTGTTATAGCTGGGTATCTTGAAAGCATCTCCACTTAGCTCCAGTCGATGCTTAACCCCATGTCTTCTGGACTTAACCAGTACAAAGCCCCACCTGGCATATGTGCTCACCGACTAGTTGCTAAATGAATAACTGAGTTTCTGCGCAATTACTCAAGTTTATTATCAGGTCTCTGGTGATATTCTTGGTGTAAAGACTGTTCTTTGGCATTTATTTATTTATTTATTGGTACCTCAATTAACTTACATTTGTCGTTGAGGATGCCTGTCATGGATCACAAAGCCAAATATACATTTTTTTTAAAGCAGATGTTTCATTCTGTTTGGAACATGTGTCCCTGTTTCCATTACCCTCTGTTTCTCTTATATTTGTTTAGCATCTCATATTTTTATAATGCTTCTGCATATATAATATTTTATTTAGTTTTCATCATACCTTTGGGAAATAGGTAGTGTAGGGAGGTATTCCTGTTTTGGAGATTAAATTCTTGTGGCCCAGAGCAACTGAGATTTTTTTCTAAGGCATAACAAAATTAATGATACTTCTGGGACCAGTACCCGGGATTCCTGGCCCTGTGCCTCGAGTTCTATTGTTGTTCTGTGCTGATCACAGTTAACAGATTCAAGAGCAAAGCAAAGTGTAGAAAATTGTCAAGGGGAATAGTAATCTAGATCGGAAATTATGCTTGGCTTGTTTTTAAACTTATGCTCTAAACGTCTCTGATATCTTTTGGTACCATCTCACCTGAATTCTGATAGGATTAGGTAGTAGAGGTGAGGAATAAATTAATGTGCTGGATGAGCTGAGGAAATGAGAAAGTAGGAGGTTGTTCACTGCTAGTATTAAGCTAAAGGTCTTAGCTGACCGACTTCACATTTGTGGTTTGGCCTAGAAATGTAGTATTTCTGTCTCCAGACTCAATACAACTTTGTGTTCTAGTTCTGTTGTGACATTTTAGGGGATCCCTGCAGGAGGCATACCTAATGAGAACATGTTGAAAGGATTCTTGTTAAGTGGTTTTTTTTTTTTAACTGTTTTTTTGAAAAGAGAGTGGGAAAATGAGGGATTAAGCATTGGACTGTTAGACAAGAGATTTGAATTACTGAGCATTGCCTACTTACCATCATTAAAATGTTATTTTGAATTTAGTAAGTGAAATCTAGTTCTACTGAAATAAAATTTTCCATTGTGAGTACTTCCTTAGAGAATTATCTGAAATTTAATTTATTTATTTACTTATTTTGTAGTTGCAATAATTCTCTTTTAAATTCAAAAATTATTTTTAATTAAATATAGTTGACATAATATTATATCAGTTTCAGGTGCACAACATAGTTATTCAACAATTATATACATTACAAAATGCTTACCACTGTAAGTGTAGTTACCACCTGTCACCATACAAAGTTATAATATATTGACTATATTTCCTGTTATTCATCTTTATCCCTGTGATTTATTTAACCAATGTGATGTTGATGTGGGGGTTAATTTAATTGAAACCAGGTGAGGTCTTGTTACTTTGCCATGTCATCCCAACTTCCTATTCTAGTTACTGTGTTGTACTTTGGCCCGTCTGTCTTACTTTGACCTTTTTGCTTTTCATGCTTGGTTGCTCTCCATAGCTCTCCAACTTTGACTGGGTTTCCCTTCCTTTTTCTGGGACCTTATATACTTTGACTTTTAGGTTGTTAGGTTTATGTAGGCCAGTATTATTACAACCAAGTGAAACCATGTTGGTTGCCTGTCTAGTCAATATGGCTCACGTAAAGGCCATGTTGTGAGGAATTAAGGTAAGTGAGAGAGAGGTTTCTGGAATCAGATGGGCCTGTTTTACATCATAGCTCCTCCATTGTCTAGCCGTGTGACTCTGAGCAAATTCTTAACCTCTTCTAATATTAGTTTCCTCATATGTATAAATGGGGATAATAGTACTTTCCTTTTAAGATTGTTGCTGGAATTAAATGAGTTAACCAAGATGAAACACTTAACACAGTGCTTGACACATGATAAATTTAGTGGTACTCATTCTTGCTGTTGTTATTATTGAAAAGGGAACTAGATATGGTTAGGAACTTTAGGCCTTGGGACATATCAAATCATTGTGTCACCCAGGAAAAATTGCTTTATTCATTTGGACTTTGTTTTTTCCTCTATTAAATGAAGGTATTGGCAAGGCATTCTGCCTTGTGGACAACGGATAGACTGTATTCAGGCCTGATTATGTTGATATCTGCCTCAAATGCATTTGAATCTTATTTGTTTTAGCTCTACTCCCTGCAACCTGAAAAGCCTCTTGATGCTTTCTCATAACCTAGGTCCTTTCTCCACTCATCACTCATCATAATGACTTATCCAGATGTCATATTCCTTAGTTTCTTCTAGATGACAGCTCACTGAAAAGCAATTTCTTGCAAATGCTTCTAAATAACCAAAAGTGGTTGATTTAGTGTAATGGTTTAATATGTTATTCTTTCTAGATAGTAGGTTTAAAAAGCAGTAAAATCTTTATGAAATTTTTTAAAACTCAGTTTCTCATATTTTCTTTTTTTTCTTTATAAGATTTCTAAAATTTTTAAGTAATCTCTGTACCCACAGTGGGGCTTGAATTCACAGCCCTGAGATCAAGAGTTGCATGCTCCACCAACTGAGCCAACCAGGTGCCCCAGTTTCTCAAATTTTCTACCAAAGCCTGCGAGTTTAGGGAACATGGCCCTAGTTGACTCCCCCATTACAGTTCCAGTGATTAAATATCTTTGAATTATCATATTTAATATTTGTTTTAATATAAACATGTTTTGAATTACACATCAATTCTTACTTAGTTCCCCACCTGCCTATGCTTAAAGCAAAACTGATGCTTCAAGATGTATGCCATGTTTATTTGGTGGCTTTGAATAACCCCCTGTCCCACCACTATGACCTAATTTAGAGCAATAGGGCAATCTAAAGGAGTTGTCTGAAGATGGGATTCCTTGGCACATTGGCAAGTCTGTGATGGAGACAATTTTTTTTAAGATTTTGTTTATTCATTTGTGAGAGAGAGAGAGAGAGAGAGAGAGAGAGAGAGAGAGAGAGAGAGAGAGAGAGAG
>LNAC01000051.1:4365890-4447627 GCA_002007465.1 Ailurus styani
GAGAGAGAGAGAGAGAGAGAGAGAGAGAGAGAGAGAGAGAGAGAGAGAGTGAACAGGAAGCAGGGGAAGGAGAAGCAGTCTCCCTGCTGAGCAGGGAGCCCGAAGCAGGGCTAGATCCCAGGACCCTGAGATCATGACCTGAGCGGAAAGCAGACACTTAACTGACTGAGCCACCCAGACGCCCCTATGATGGAGATATTTTTGACTGTAATCGAATCACCTTAGGAAGCTCACTTGTATAAAGTTGAAGACAGTTTTCAACTCTTAATAGTAATGTAATCACCATCCAACAGAGGGAATCACTATCGACCTCCTTTGTAAAAGGTTAACAGAACCACCCTTTTCCCATAGAATATATACGCACATTTTGAAGTTCTAAAACTTTGTCAGGAGCATCTGGCTGGCTTAATTAGAAGAACAAGTGACTCTTGATTTTGGGGTCATGAGTTTGAGCCCCACCTTCAGTATAGAGATTAGTTAAATAAATAAATCTTTAAAACAAATAAATAAAACTTCCTAAAATCAGTATACTTTAAATTTTATATTTTTGGGTTATGTGGAAATTTGGACTTGCAGAAATCCACTTTCTTTCCTTTAGAAGAGACTTCTCAGATTATCTTTCTTTAAAAAAGATTGTATGTATGTATGTATTTATTTATTTATTTAAGTGGGAGGGACAGATGGAGAGGGAGAAGCAGACTCCTCACTGAGCAGGGAGACTGACTTGGGGCTCAATCCCAGGATTTGATCCCAGTACTCTGGGATTGTGACCTGAGCTGAAGGCAGACAACTGACTGAGACACCCAGGTGCTGCTCAGATTACCTTTTGATCCTCTCTTGTAGTTGCCAAGTGGCTTGGTTAGAGGATAGCTGGGTGACTTGCAACCTGTTAGCGGTGTGGCCTATAGCAATTCATTTCTCTAAGCTTGACTTTCTTCATATAAAAAAAATTTATGATTTCTATGATCCCTCCTATGAGATGGGATCTGTGCTTATATATTTTTCCTTAGCAGCAAGTACTCTCCTGCCTACACTACTTGTTACATTTGTAATCATTTATTTTTTGTCTATTTTTGGTAAGACTGTCACTTTAATAGATCATGTGTGTTTGTCCACAGCTGTATGCCAGATGTCTTGTCCACTCCCTAGCTAATAGTATTTGTATATTCTTTTATTCTAAAAATATTTATTTAGTGCCTGCTAAATGGTAGGTACTATTTTAGGCTGGAGATAGAATAAGAATATGGCAGACAAGGTTCCAAATCTCAGAGAATTTATATTCTTTTTTTTTTTTTAAAGATTTTATTTATTCATTTGACACAGAGAGAGAGATTACAAGTAGGCAGAGAGGCAGGCAGAGAGAGAGGAGAGAGGAGGAAGCAGGCTCCCTGCTGAGCAGAGAGCCCGATGTGGGCATCGATCCCAGGACGCTGAGATCATGACCTGAGCCGAAGGCAGCGGCTTTAACCCACTGAGCCACCCAGGCGCCCGAGAATTTATATTCTTACAGCAGTCCTATTGAATAGAACTTTCTGTGATGATGGAAATATTCTTTACTGTGCTGTCCAGTATGGTAGCCATTAGGCACATGTGACTATTGAGCACTTGAAGTGTGGCTAGTGTGAAGGAGGAACAGAATTTTAAACTTTATTTAATTTTAGTTAAATTAGCAGATATGTCCAGTGACTACCATGACAATGCCATTCTAGAGGATTAAGAGATTGGAGACAGAAATAAAGAAGTAGATAAATAAGTCAACAAATAATTTCACATACTGATAATAACTGAGAAGAAATCAAATAGCCTGATGGAATAGTAAGTAGGGGAGTACTTTATGTAGGGTGATTTTACTTGAGCAAAAATCAATAAATGTAAAATAAGTGAATTATGAAGACTATTATTTTTTAAACTGTTAAATCAGTACTTAATTGGGTTTGGGAACTCTGTTTGGAGGTGTAGTGAATTCCTTTTTGGAAAACAAACCTCAAAATATATCCACATATTGCTATCATCTTTATTAACTTTAAACATCTTTTTTAACCTTAGCCCTGAATTGTCAACTCCGTTTCCTGTTGGTGATACCTCAACATTGGGAGGTATGCTCTTGTGCATTTATTCACTTTTCTTTTTAAATTATTTATGGCTTAAGATGATCTTCCAGGCAAGCACACATTTCAGCTCACGTTTAAAAAATACCGGGTTTCTCTTTCCTTACGTGTTGTTCAAGAGTCTCAAGAAGAAGTAATTGTGTTTTCATTTATTTTATGGCATTATGTTGTGAGCACTTAAAGATGTTTAATTATTAAGTCTAATAAAAATCAGAATGCTACTTAAAACAAATGTATGACCTAAAGAATTACTTTAAGGCAAACACTGTAACCACTATTTATGTTAACAGGTAGAACCTTTCTAGCTCCACCATTTGTCATTTGTCTTGAAAGAGTTTCTCAGAGTGAAGATTTTTCTAATTATATTCTGTGGGGTACTTTTAACATGTTCCTTTGATCTCTGTATCTCCTATGAATGGGTAATTGCTTTCTTTATTTTTAATTTTTTTAAAAAAAGTTTTGCTTATTGGAAATTTCAAACATATGCAAAAAATTAGAATTGGACAATGAGGCCAGCTTTAACAATTATCAATTCATATCCAGTCTCTAACCATCATCCAATTTTCCTGTCTGGTGGTATTACTTTTTTCAGTATCTGTCCCCTTTACCAGATAGCTCCTTAAGGATAAAAATTTTGTCTGTATCCTTAGCATCTTGTGTAGTGGCTGACATATAGTAGGTGCTCATTAAATGCCATTGAATGAATGAATGAGTTATAATTATTTTCTGTTCTGGGAAGACTCTATGCAAATGTGTCTTAAGGTTTGAATGTACTGAATTTCCAGGATGAAAAAGCAAATGACTTATAGGAATGGTTTTGAAGTCAGGTTGGTATTTCCTGATATGATTCTGAATTCATATACAGGACTTTGTTTTCTATTTAGGTGCTGTTCTCAGTGCTCCATATCCAGAGGTGACCACCTATGAAGGTACCTCAGAGAGCAGCAAGGAGAGGCCTGAAGAGAGTGTGAGTGATGCCGTGTTTTGTTATTTAGTTTTTAACATGGAGAACAAGGATTAAGAGAGACTTATATTCCATTACCAAACTACACAAGACTTCATCTAGTTTCCTTTATGGAAGTATTGTGGATTCTAAAACCAGTGTATTAAAAAGAATCTAAGATTCCCTGGAGAGCTGAGTCATTCTGCTTTTGCAAGAGAGCTTCAAGTTGTAAATGAAATGACTTGGAGCCTGAGGCATTGTCATCATGGTAAACTCACTGTCTCTTGTGGGCTATGTGACATAATTTACTGTGGGGTTTTTGCCTATGTTCTTCTATCCCCTAATAGATCAGGACTTAGTCTTCTCTTCTTCAGAGGGAAAGGATATAGATTTTATGTAGTTTAAAATCAAGAAATACTGTGGTTAATAATGATGCATTTAAAAAAGATTTTTAAAAAAATGTACACAGGCTGCCTAGGAAGATAGAAATGTTTTGTTAGAAATCTTGTTAAATATGAATTATTAAAATTTGGGGGTTCATAATCCTAGATTACTTCATCTAGGATTAAGTGCAAACTCTGACTGAACGCATTTACTAGAAATGTGTAATTTAGTGACCTTGCACCTTTTCTTCCCAGCTTGGATATTTTAATTTATATGAAATCAAATTAAGTCACCCCCACTCGGCCCCACCACTTTCTCTGTCACTGAGTAGGCTGGTAGTAATGTGGGATCCACGAGTGGATGCCGGCATCAATACATTCATCTTCCATACAACTTTGTCCAGAGTAGATGGTGCTCGGAAATATTGTTATTCAATAAATATTTATGAATAAATGAGTAAAAAGTGATCCTGTGGTTCTGAACTTGAAGCAGAATAGTTGGGGTTTAGGTCTGGAAATATTCATAGAGTGAGATAGAATTCCCTTACTGTATGGGTGCCTGGGTGGCTCAGTGGGTTAAAGCCTCTGCTTTTGGCTCAGGTCATGATCTCAGGGTCCTGGGATCGAGGCCCACATCGGGCTCTCTGCTCGGCAGGGAGCCTGCTTCCTCCTCTCCCTGTCTCTCTGCCTGCCTCTCTGCCTACTTGTAATCTCTCTCTCTGTGTCAAATAAATAAAATAAAATCTTAAAAAAAAAAGAATTCCCTTATTGTAATGGGAGGGGAAAGATTTATGTATAATCAAATGGAACATAAATATCCAAAAGAGAAGACTATTTGAAGCCAATTTTAGAATAAGTAAGAAAACGAAACAGTATAGAGATACCTAACAAGAATTAGATTGCCTGTACATCTAGTTCGAGATGAAGCCTGAAGGTTCACTTTTACAGTTCAATTTTTTTCGTACTACATTTTCCAACTACTGTTATAGAAATGATATACTTTATTTTTGTTTTGTTAGTAGTTTCCTTATAAGTTATATAATATATATTTTATTATGTGTAGTATTTATAATATTTATATTTTATATATATATACAGATATATATATATATCCTATAAGTTACACCATAGGTTAGAATGTATAATCTAGCAAAATTTAAGTTTTTCAAAATCTTGATCCTTATCTTAAGCAATGCAGGGATATTAGACATTGAAATTCAAATAATCACCCTACTGATTTATATTCTGTTTTTTGATATTTTTGTTCTTTCTTTCTCTCTTTTAATTCTCTTTTCAAATCCACAAATTATATTATATTATATTTGTTCTTTAAAAAATTTTTTTAAAAGATTTTATTTCTTTATTTGAGAGAGAGAAAGAAGGGGGGAGGAACAGAGGGAGAGTGACAAGCAGACTCTGCATTGATCTCAGAGCCCCATGTGGGGCCAGATCCCAAGACCCTGACGTCATGACCTGAACTGAATCAAGAGTCGGATGCTCAACAAATTGAGCCATCCGAGCCCCTGTATTTGTTCTTCTTCTTCTTTTTTTTGACTGTATTATATTTGTTTTAGATAAAATTTGTTTTACATTTACCTGGAAGTTTATTATTTTATTTTCTTAAATTCTTTTTTGCATTTTAGACTTCTCTTTTAGGATAATTTTCTTTTTGAAATATATGCTCCTGATATTACTTTAGTAAGAGTCTCTCATTTGTTCATTTTGAGTTTTTGATCATCTGAAAATTTCTTTATTATCTCCTTATTATAGAAAGAAATTTTAAATCTCTACTGAATTCTAGACTAAGCTTTTTTGGGGGGGAGGGTCAAGGTTTTATTTCACTATATTTTAACTTTTGTTGTTCCTACAGAGAACTGTTAGTTCAGTTGTTTTTCATTTGTGCATCATTTCCCTCTGGCTGTTTTCTTTGTCTACTTTTAAGATCTATCTCTATCTCCTCTCTATATATCTTTGTCTATATACATCTAATCATAAGACAAAAGCTGAAAATTTCTTAGAATTTATGATATTCAAAGGCTTTACATTAAGGAAGTATAACAAATCCAAAGCAAGATAAATAAGTATACTCTTATACCCATTTTTTATGAAATACTATATAGTATGCTACTATATACACACACACACATACACATACACACTACTTATATATACTTATATGTACTTTTATGTATATAAATATACTATATTGTAGTATATATATTACAAATGTATACAGTGGTATACTCTATGGTATTTGGCATTCTGCAGTTTCACAAATGGTATAGGAGAAATTCTCAGCTATTATCTTGTGTGCTAGAACCTCTGACCTCCTTTTCCCCCTCATGTTTGTTAACCTCTCTTTAGTAACTTTCATTTCCTTGTCTCTCTGCGTTAGATTCAGGTATATGTTCCAGTTTACTAATTCTTCCTTCAGCTTAGTTTAATTTATTGTTCAAATTGTTGAGTTTTTAGAATCCTCGCTTTATGTGGGAGTCTTTTTTTTTTAATTGAAGTATAGTTGATACACAATGTCATGCTAGTTTCAGGTATATGACATAGTGATTTGACAAGTTTGTCCTTATTCTATGCCCACAAGTGCAGCTATCATCTCTTCACTATTATTTGGGAGTCTTTGATCTGACCTTTCAACACATACAGACCTTTTACTTTTTGTCCTATTCCTTTGTGGTATTTAAAACTAAAGCCTAGATTACAAAATATCAGGGGATATACCATGTATTCACAAAACACTGACTCACTTCTCTGGATTTTTCTAACCCGTTTTTCCTTACCCCTGGCATTTTCTTTACTTTTTTACAAACCAGCTGTGCATCAAAAACTTTAAAAAATATTTATTCATCACTTAAGTTATTCTGTAACAGCAAGATTACTAAGGATACTTCTTTTATAATTATACTGGAAATAGAGTCTCTGTCCAAAGTTAGCAAAATAAAATTTAATATAAAAAATTCAAAGTTTTATATAAAATTCCACAAGAGTAAGAGTTTTTGTTGATGTTATGAATCAGTAGTATGAAGCAGTTACTGGGGTGAAACTAGTAAAAACTAGTGTAATTTTAGGTTGCATTAATAGAAATACAGAATCTATTATAAGAGAGGTGGTGGTATCCTATCATATTTTAATTGATCAGAACTGACTTGTGTATTCCATACTCTAAGGAAGTATTAAGAGCCTGAGAAATGTCTGGAGGAGGGGCACCTGCGTGGCTCACTCAGTTAAGCCTTCAGCTCAGGTCATGAGCGCAAGTCAAGATCTCAGGGTCCTGGGATCGAGCCTTGCATCGGGCTCTCTGCTCAGCAGGGAACCTGCTTCCCTCTCTCCCTCTGCCTGCCTCTCTGCCTACTTGTGATTTCTTTCTCTCAAATAAATAAATAAATAAATTCTTTAAAAAAAATGTCTGGAGGAGAAGATCTAGACAAGTCAGGGAAGTCATGATAGCTGTTTGTACTCATTTGAAGGGCTCTCTGGTGACTACAGTTTTTATATATTTTGTAGATTACAGAACTGAGATCAGTGGTGGAGCTTACAGGGAAATATATTTGGGCTTAATATTAAGGATTTGGGTAGAAGTGGATGAAATGGGTAAAGGGGGTCAAAAGGTATAAATTTCTAGTTATAAAATGAATAAATTGGGAATGTAGTGTAATTAATAATACTGTGTTGCATATTTGAAAGTAGTTAGGAGAGTGGATCTTGAAAGTTCTCATCACAAGAGAAAGAAGTTTGTAACTGTGTATGGTGATGGATGTTAACTGGACTTACTGTGATGGTTACCTTACAATACATACAAATATTGAATCATCATGTTGTACACCTGAAACTAATATATGTTATATGTCAATTATACCTTAATAAAAAATGCCCCAAAATACGAGTGCCTGATATGTGCCAGTTACTTTTTCAGGAGGCATACTGATAAGGAGACAAACACTGTAATTATCTTGTGGTTTGTGCTCTGATAGGGTAAGCAGAATGAAATAGGAGAGCATTAGAAGCATTGGGTCAGTTTTGAGGGGCTGTTTTGAGAAATTTTCTGGTGGGGATGAGGTCTGAGTTGAGGATGAAGGGAAGTTACCAGAAGAAGAGAAAGGAGAAAGGTGTTAGCCTGAGGTCTGAAAACAAAGGGAATAGTACTATGTAGGCTAGAGAGAATTAGCACATTCATTGGTCTGCAAATGGGAATTTATCAAGTCCGGAGAGGATAGTGAAAGGAGCAGGAAAGCGAGGTCAGGCTGGAATAGGGAAGCAGGAGCCAAGTTGTGAAGGGTGAAGAAGAGAGAAAAAAAATTGTTTTCTTTTAAAAAATTCTTTTAAAGTACTTTCCAAACATAAGAACTTTTTTTTTTTTAGATTCATTTCTTTATGTGGGAGAGAGAGAGATAGAGGGCACATGGAGGGGGTAGAGGCAGAGGGAAAGGGAGAAGCAGACTTCCCACTGAGCAGGGAGCCTGATGTGGAGCTCCATCCCAGGACCCCAGGACCACGATCTGAGCCAACGCAGATGCTTAACTGGCTGAGCCACCCAGGTGCCCAAGAGCTTGCTCTTTTTTGAAATGTAATAGTTTGCCTTTGAAAATTATGACTCTCATCAGAGCCATTTAAGCTTTGGATGTGCAACCATTTGTCAGGGATATTGTAGAGAGAATTCAGGCATCCAAAGGAATAGTAGGATCTTTGAGGTTCTTTCCTAGTTTGAGATTTTGAAGGTCTCTGATTATATGATCTATCAAGGATGAAAACGATACACTCAAAGAAAGTCTCTGTAGTCTCTTCCTGACTCTGCCATTGGCTTGTTGGGACCCCTTAGCCTAGCAATTCTTCTATTCCAACCCCTTTTCTTGTGTATCACAATGGAGGGACTTAGGTGAATCAGCTCAAGTGTATCTTCCATTTAGCAGTTCTTACCATAGTGTTGTAGTAGTGATATTTTCTTTCTCCCATTCTACATTTACTAATTGGAATTCTTCTTTAAGACACCATTGTGGCTTCTCATTTATTTATTAAATCATTTACTTCTATTAATATGGACTCATGGATATTTATTTTATTCTTTGGATTATAATCCATTTTTATTTTGTTGTTCAAATTGTTGCAGCTTTGGCCACTGGAAGACCTGGATTTTAATTTTTACAGAGTACAAAAAGTTCATTGATAGAGTTTCAAATTCCATGTAGTCACTAATCTTTAAGAAACCACATCTTGTTGAATTTGGTGTAGTATCTAAAAAAAACCTCCACAATTATCTGAAAAGGTTGTTAATATAATTCTCCCTTCCCTAATACTTTTTTTCATGTATTTCAAATAAAGCAACGTATTGTCACTGATTGAATGCAGAAACAGATATGATAATCTGCTGTCTTCTTATTAAGCCAACTAAATTAAATAATTTAGAAAAATATAAATAATGTCACTCTTCTCATTCATTTTTATTTTGCAAAATGTTATTCCTTTGTACAGCATGAGCAAGTTATTATTTTTAAAAGAATTAATAAATATTTAAAAAAATTTCCCCTTTAATTTTTTTGTCTGGTAAATCTAGAGATACAACCCACAAAAAACAAATTTTTTTGTGCTTCTTAATGACTTTTAAGAGTGTAAATAGGTCCTAAGACCAAAAAGTTTGACAACAACACTTCTAGGCTATTTTTAGATGATACTATTAACATAATGAACTCTTTTTAAACTCACAGATGATATGATAGAAGATGGTCAACTTTGATGGTTTTCTGTCTTTCCTTGAAGCAGCCATTATATGTTCAAAGGAATATACATGTGCATAGTAATTTTAATGTTAGCCTGTGTCTTAAAGTCCACCCAGTTAGTTCCAAAGTCAAATACTGTCAAATCATGAGAAGTTTCTGTTGACACAGTGTCTGATATGTACCAATCAGTAGGCATTTGGTGGTTGCATGAGTAAACATCGATATTTATTGTTTTCTTTTTAAACATCCAGATTAGCAATGAAATTGAGACTGTGATAGAAGAATCCACAAAACCAGCAACGGAGCAGATTGCAGAATTCAGTATCCACCTTTTGGGAGAGCAATACAGGGAAGAACTACAGGATCCTTCCAACTTCCACCACAAGCACCTTGCAGAAGAGTTTATTTCAGAGGTAGGTGATTTTTTGGTTTGTTTTTCCTTGTTTTATTTTCTTTTTCTTTTTTCTCTTTTCTTTTCTTTCTTCCTCTCTCCCTCCCTTCCCCTCTTTCCCTCCCTCTCCCTCCCTCCCTTCCTTCCTTCCTTTCTTCCTCCCTCCCTTCCTTTCTTCCTTCCTTCCTTCCTTCCTTCCTTCCTTCCTCTCTCTTTCCTTCCTTCCTCACTCCCTCCCTCCTTTCTCTCTCTCTCTTTCTTTCCTTCTTTCTTTCCTTCCTCTCTCCCTCCCTTCTTTCTTTCTCTTTCTTTCTTTCTTTCTTTCTTTCTTTCTTTCTTTCTTTCTTTCTTTCTTTCTTTCCTTTCTTCTTTCTAATTAACAAAACATTTTCCTGGGGTTCTAAATTTCCCATATTCACAAGACTGGTTAAAGGGAAGTTAAGGAATTAAGCTTTTCAATTTTGTTCCGAGGGCGGTGACTTAGCCAGTTCTTCAGAACACTCTGTAAAAGGTCACAGAAAGACATATGAGTTTATTTAATTGAAACAAAATCTGACACACCTTTACCATCTGCTAACAAATAAATACTATTTCCAAACTTTTTCTGCATAGCCAAAGAAGAATGTGTTCAATGGCATGGTTTTAACGCGACAGTATTTAGAGAAATTGGTATGTTTAAGAAACACACATGGTGTATTGTCTTTCTTGAAGGAAGATTACATTTAATTTGTTTTAACTTCTTATTTAATATTCTTTTTCTAAACTGAAAAATTCAGGGCAGTTAACACATAAGTAGTACATGGTACCAAGTTCAAAAAGACAAAAGTGTATCCAGTGAAATGTAAATTTCCCTCCTATCTCTGTTCCTTGGTTGGAGGTACTTTTTAAAAGGTGTTTCTTTAAAGAATCCTGCATTAGACTATCCTGCAACTTTAATTTCTGGAAGAATTCTATTTAGGGCTTGAACTCAAGATTCTTTCAGTCAAAAATGATCCATACTTGGCCTGCTTCTTGTGTGCCTTTGCTCTTGTGTAATAAGGCATTGAGTGCCCATCTCCCCTTTCCATCCAGTGACAGGGCACATCATTCCTTCCTGTTTATTTCTTTTCCTTCCCTCTTGATGGGGTTCTCCTTGCCTGAGTTTTTCAATTCCATTACATTGGACTCATTTCCTTCCCTAGACACTACGTCTAGAGGAGAAAAAGAAATGTGTATCTCTCAGCCAAACAGCATCATTGCAGCTCTCCGACATGGAGAGTGTAAGCCAGATGATTATTTTTCCTATTTGTGTGGCCAAGTTGCAAGGCTGTATGGTATGTAGAAGAAATGTCAGCCAGGCCAGTGGCCACCTGGCATCAGATAATGTCTTGGATCAGCTGTCTGGTTCTCTGTGCTCTTGGAGTTAAGGAAACTTCATAAGCCTGAGTGTTTAGATAAACAATTGCACTAAATGAGTGCGTATTTAGAGGTAGTCTAATAAACATTCTCAAAAACATCTCCAGCAGAGACTTTATGAGGTAGATAGCTCTTGGCTTGAGGTGATTTGGGGTGATGAAGAGTCTGGGTCTACCATGAAATGGTTTCTTCGGCGTATCTCTACATCTCTATCCCCTTTCTTGCAATGATGTCTACCAACAGCCACTTCCTTGTGTAAAGTGGCCGAGTTAGAGGTTGTGTCTTTGAAAGGTTCTGTGTTTAATGCAAATTGAAGGGGGTCACTCTAGCTCTCTCCCTTCAGGTCACAGTCACAGGGATTGTTCCTTTAATATTATTTCCTAGGTAATAATATGGGAAGATATTCAGGGAAAAAGAAAGCCTGCTTGGAGAGGATTGTGGTTCAGGAGCAATTACTTTTTTTTATGAAAAGAGTAAGGTAAGTTTGGGACGGCACCAAGTATGATGTCAGAGAGAGAAACGTAAGCAAGAAAGTTTAGGAGCATGGATACCTGAAGATGCCACAGTGTCAACACAGTGTCCTTGCATAGTGCCTTGTGCTCTATAGGATATTTTCAGCCTGCAGCTCACAGCAACCATGTGCGTAAGCATCTCCATTTTACAGATGAGGCCCGGGAGGCCAATTGTTCATAGTCTTTCAACCTCTAGGAGTAGAAGGGAAAATCAAGTCTCCTTCTTCCCTTCAAAGTGTTCCTTCCTTTATACCATACAGAGTCACTATAATTTTAGTTTAGACGAAAAGTTAAAGTGAGCTTCATAGTTTTCCCAGTCCTAGTCTCAGTTCTATACCATTTTTATCACAAGACAGGGAGAAGAAGAAGAGGCATGTAATTCATTGGGAAGAATATAGGCTTTGGTATTAGAAAGATTTGGGTTGAATAAATTCTGATTTAGTCATTTACTGAATACATGGCCCTAGGCCAGTTAGTTGACATCTCAATTTTCCCATATATAAAACTGGGAAAATATGTATCTCTTGACATTGTTGCAAAGATTAGAAGTAATATTGTAAAGCACCAGGTACATAGAAGTCATTCAATAAAGCATGCCTATTATTAATCTTGATGTCAATAAAGTGGGATGATTCTTTCAACTGGACACCTGTACAGTAGCTAACTAGATGCGATGAATTAGAATACTTGTACATGGTTAGATTCAAGAGATGATGAAACTCAAAATGACATGGGTCTAGCAATATTAATAACATACAGCTGTATAACATTTTGCAGTTAATGGAATACTTTCAGGTACATTCATTTTAATCTAATGAAAACCAATATGGTTGATGGGCAGGGCAGTATTCTATAAAATAAGGCATGTATACAGTTACTTTGCTAGCAGAAACAGCTGAGAGAAACTCGTTTTTGGATTCCTGTCCTGCAAGATTCCATCTCTACTTTCATCCTACAAGAATTATGGCATTTCTCTCTTTCCTCTAAGAGAATAAAACAAGGCAAATTATCATAAGTTAGGAGTTACGTGGGTTTGGATTCTTTATCCTTAAGATATTGAGATCTTCAGTGAACCATGATTTTTTAAAAATCCCACTTTCCCGATTATATTAAGACTTGGTTGGGGCACCTGGGTGGCTCAGTGGGTTAAGCCTCTGCCTTTGGCTCAGGTCGTGATCTCAGGGTCCTGGGATCGAGCCCCACATTGGGCTCTCTGCTCAGCAGGGAACCTGCTTCCCCCTCTCCCTCTGCCTGCCTCTCTGCCTACTTATGATCTCTCTCTCTCTCTGTCAAATGAATAAATAAAATCTTAAAAAAAAAAAGACTTGGTTTTCAAAGCAGATTCCCAGAGATGGCTCAAAAGTCCACTAACAACTTATTTCCCTTATTCTGGCTCCATAGTGACATATCTGCTGTGAGACTGACCTTCTGAAATGTGGGCTAAGTGTTCAATGTTAAAACATGTATTTATGCATCACCTATTTTTAGATTTTTTAGTCCAGTTAGCATTCTTTCCCTCTCTCTAGTCATTAAGCTCATCTTGATTCACACGGCTGGATTTTAAAGACTCAGTGATAAAACTGGTTCCTGTAGATGTTTCATAAATTGATCTTTTGACCAGTTGACTTATCTGATCACTGCTTCATAACCTCCTTCACGATACCCAGTCAACAGGGCCTCTCTCCTGGGGCCTGAACTTCAGCTTGTGGACTAGTTTCTAATGTTGACTTTGTTCACAGTTCCCCCTGTATCGTAGGAACAGGAAACAGATGCCATCAGACACTTCACACTCACAGAAAATGAACACATGACTGTTTGTCAGTGTGTATGGGGCAGCCAGATTTCTAATCCAAACAATTACATTTAAAAATGTAATTATAGCTATTTTTTTTAGACTAATGCTTTCTTTCTACACTTTATCCCACAAGGGAAAAAATAGTGCTTTGCCAGTAAGAAGTTGCTTTTCATAATTTGGAAAAAAATTAATATTAAAATACATTAAAACCTCAAAAGACAAAATGTAAAAGAAAAATACGACAGTGTTGTGTTAACAACTATTTTCTAACATTGTTAGCTATTATAATTTTCTTGTGTAACTTTCTGTCCACTATGTATCTGTATATGTGTATACCTTCTACTAGTTATAAACAGTGCACTTTATATTCAGCTGTTAAAAACAGTATTTTCTATGTACTTTTTCACATTTCTATATAACTCTAAATTTTATTTTAACAGGTTGAAAATGCATTTACTGGGTTACCAGGCTATAAGGACATTCGTGTACTCGACTTTAGGTAAATAAACTCTAAAAATGTACATGTTCAGTAGCACTCTTTATTTCAATGTAATAATATCTTTTTGTGTTTATTATGTATGCTCTAAAAACAAATGATTTGAATGCTGTAATTCAATACTATTTCTGGTAAATGTGTATTCTTAATGGTAGTTTTTCAGGAGAGGAAACTAAGTTAGAAAAAGGCAAAAGAGTATATTCAAGGAGGTATACTAGATCTGTAGTTAGGCAGATAAGAACTTAGGAATTCACGTCCTCAGCTTGCTGCTGACAAGTTACACTGCTTTTACTTGGCACTGAGGGGAGCCTGGAGTCACGTTAGAGATTATCTTGGCTTCCTATTAAGTCTTGTCAGTGTTCTCTTGAGGTGACTTTGACATCTTACTGTAAGGCCATTCTGGAGGGGATGCATTTGTCTTCATTTCAAACATAACAGTTCTAAGTAAATCAGAGACTTCTTTTTAAGACATTTCTTCTTTGCTTAAAACAGCATAAAACTTGCGAATGTTTACTGAGTGAATACTTTGTACTGGGGACTTCATATTCCTGAGCTAACTTAATCAGAATAAATATTATTATTAATACTCATTTTGCAGAGAGCAAACAGGTTTAAAAGGATGAAGTATTAGTCCAAAGTCAGAGAGCTTGTAAATTAGTGGTGGAAGAGGAGTTTTGAAACCAGGTGACCAACTTTACAGGTCTTACTCTTAAACCCCATGCTAGACTCAGTATTCTGAAGGTTTGGAGCATTTGAAGGATAGCTGTGGCCCAGCTGTTGGGTGCAGGGGAGCATGAGCAGGGGAGTATGAGCAGGGGTACTGTGTAACTTCACAGCATAATCTATAGAGCCTACATCTTAACTTTGGCATATTCTCTTACTACAACTTCGGGGTTTACTGGAAGTACTAGCAAGCACTTACATAGCATTTACAGTGTGCCAGCCTTCATATCTATATAACTCATTTATTCCCAACAGCCAAGCTATGAGATAGTTATTATTATCCTCATTTTTTTTTCCTAATAAGGACACCAGACCATGGGGAATTTCAATAATTTACCCAAAGACACTTAGTTAGTTATCTGTGCAGGGGAGAGGGCAAGCATGGTAAATTGACCCACCACCTACTCTCACACCATGACCAGTCTCCCCAATTCAACCTTAGCACTTCTCATAGAATACCACCTCCAGCTTGACTAAAGCTCATAGGAGAATCTAAGAATGCGAGGCCTTTGAAGACCTCTCTCATTTGGCATCACATAAAAGGCAGCATGGCCTTTGGAACCAACTTCCCAGGGTTGAAATCCTGCTTTTGGCACTTCTGGCTGGATGATTTTGGATAAATTAGCAAGTTTTAAAATTTCATTTATATAAAAAAGAGAATTTACTATTAATTCTGCTTTATTAAAAATACTTTGAAATAGTTATGGTAAATTATGTATCTTCTTTGTTCCTCAGTTTCTTTCCTATGGGATTCTATGGTCCTATTATGGGGATTCTAATGGTCCTTAATAACTTTAATGAGGATTAAATGAATTGATTTTTATAAAACACCTAGCACAGTTTTCTGGCACATGGGAAGATCTATTGTCTGTTACATGAGATAAATAAATATTAAAGGCCACACAATATCCTGTGGTTCAGTCCCGACCTTTCCCAGCCCCTTAGCATGTTTCTGTATAACATCTGATTTTCTGTTCATTTATTTTAAATTACATGACATGTTGTCTACCAAAAAAATGTTTCCTAATTTTGTTAAATGCCAGCAACTGGATTCCTCTGCTGATCTACTGAAAAAAATGTATTTATAAAGAGAAAATCTTATATAAATGGCTTAAAAAGTATTTTAAATACAGTTTAAAGATAGTAAATATTGTCAGTTTTAAAATAGAATCTCTTCTCCCCCTTTGTTTGCTACCTTCAAACTACATGAGTTTGTCAACACCTAATACTATGCGAACATTTTGATTTAAGGAAACATTTTAGAGGAAATAGATTAAAAACTTTCACTTTGATGAATGATGTGACAATTATAACGGTCTTAAACTCTATTTAACACTTTCAATTTTTTATTTTCAGGTCCCCCAAGGAAAATGGCAGGTAGAGTACTTTTTGGCACTTTTTATACAGTCCACTGATTGAAAAGGTAGTTTAGAAATTTCGGTAGCCCTAGGTCCAAGGAAGCATGGCTCAATTCTTTTATAACTTTCAATAGTAGTGTCCATCTCCTTACATATCAGGGGTTGGCAAACTTTTTTACTTAAGTGTACACTAGTAAATATTTTAAGCTTTTCAGGCAGTATCTTCTCTGTTGCAACTATTTAACTCAGCGATCAGATGAATGTAGATACAGATAATATACTGAAAATGAATGAGTGTGGCTATACTCCAATAAAAATTTATGGAAACTGAAATCTTAATTTCATGCAATTTTCACATTTTCACAACAAAATTTCACAAAATATTGTTCTTGTTTTGATTTTTTCAACTACTTAAAAATATAAAATCTATGAACTCATAGACACTGGGCTGAATTTAGCTCACAGGTTGTAGTTTACAGACCCCTACATAGACTGTTGAGTATTAAGTACTTTTATTTTTTTTTTTATTTATTTTTTTTTATTAAAAACTTCTTTTTTTTTTTTTTTAAAGATTTTATTTATTTATTTGACACAGAGAGAGAGATTACAAGTAGGCAGAGAGGCAGAGGCAGGCAGAGAGACAAGGAGAGGAGGAAGCAGGCTCCCTGCTGAGCAGAGAGCCCTATGCGGGCATCGATCCCAGGACGCTGAGATCATGACCTGAGCCGAAAGCAGAGGCTTTAACCCACTGAGCCACCCAGGCGCCCTATTAAGTACTTTTAAATGTTGAGTTACACTTAATTTAAAATAGGAATAAAACCTGCCAGTAATGTAAACACTTTCAAGATACTATGTCATTCAGTGCTGTGAAAGGTGTAAGCTTGATGATTCACAGACCTGTACCCCTGGGGCAAATAATAATAATAATAAAAATTGTCAAAAAAAAAGATACTATGTCATTCAATAATATAATCAAGTGTCACTTTAAGTGGTAAATGAAGGGGAGAGAACCGATCTCCATAGTAGTTATTTGCAAAAACAGCTGCTCTCTGGAATTTAGAAAAGGCATAATATAAAACATAGTCAATACCCTTTGTGGAGGTTGCTTGTCATTTTTTGCCTTTGGATTCAAATTTATTTAAAATTCATTTTCTCTTGCAAGATTGGTAAGTGTAGATAGAATTAATGAAGCAAACTTATGAGTTCATTATGGACATGTTTAGACATACAGTAATACTACTTCACCTTAATATTTTATATTTGAAAAGAGCTTTCTGACTTCCTCATTTTCATTTATCTCATTTAAGTAAGTGTTTACTAAGTGCCTACTAATTGGACAAATCCTATACCTACAAAAATTAATAACTTGGTTTATTTCCTCTAGGAACACACAACCTAATGAAAAGTGCTTTTAGAGATCTGTGAAATTGTTAGTTCTTTTTTATTTTTTCATATTATTTTCTTAATATCCCTTTGAGATAATGAAAATGAGGATTAACATTCATTCTCCTTCTGGAAGTTAGGATATTTTGCCTGAGACAGACAAAGTGATTTGCTATAAGTTATATAACTAGGAGGTTTCAGATATTTTGACCAAGGTAATCAGCACTTTAATTTCTGTAAGTATATGTAAACTGTTCTGTGTGTCTATATTATAGGTATATGTGTTGATGATCAGTTCTCAACCAAAAGGCCCGACTGTTTAGTTGTTGCCTTCTCGGCATGATTAGAATATTAAAACAACCCAAACTCTCATGTTAACCCTGAAACTTTTGGTCAGAGTTATCAGAGTTTTTGGTCATGTTATGACCAAAAGAATGATATCCAGTGACTGAGTGCTAAGTCCTCTATAGAGACACAGGAACCAGTATGAAGCCATTAGATTTTATGATAGAATTGTTAACCTAGGTACAGTTTCCAAAATGGCTCAGTATTTTCAGCTATTAGTCTGTTGATGGAATTGATTCATAACTTCCTGGTATACTTGTATTCTGAACTGTGGGTGAATAAATGTGTGGGACAGAAATAGTCCATTTATAAAACATATAACCACTCTCTTTCTCTCTCTCCATAAGCATTTATATCCATATGAAGTTTTCTGTTTGCGTTGTCCTCTCCAGGTGCACACATTATTTTAAGTTAGTAGATTACCCATTTGAAATGAGTCAGTAATATATCTGCCTGGTACACTTCAGAACTTCAGCTCCAGGCTTTGTAAATGTGTGCCTGCTTTCTAATAGAAGAAATTTTATAGGATGTCTGAGTTTCTCTGAAATATCTTTATTTTGGTTGATCTTAATGAGAAATGATACTATTATTTCTTATGTTGAAAATCTGCACATGTCAAACAGCCAGTCAGGGCATTTGAGGTAAGAGATTACGAAAGGATAAATTTCACCTCCACGTGATTGATGTTTCTGGAAACAGCTGTCAGAAAGAGAAACTTTCCTTTATATGGCAGCTGGGTTAGTCTAGTTTAGAAGATGACAGAGGATAATACATGGTGGCTGGTTAACTCGGAGGTGCTCAGTGTGTTGAGCCAGACAGCTTTCTTCAATCAGATCATGTTTTGTCTTCCAATGTGCATTCTGCTTCTTATGTACTTCCTTGGGCTCTTGGCTTTCTTTTATTCTGTCCCTCATCCTGAGACTTCTTTCTGCTACATTTACCATGCCAGAACTCAGTCTGTTTTGGGTCACAGGGACATTCTCGGCTCCGAAGATAGATGGTTTCCTGATACCTTAAGCATTTCTTTGAGTTCTCTTTCCAGGACAAAACATGGTAATGAATTGCAGCATATCTCTGAGGTATTTTATCTTCTTTAATGAATTTAACCTCACTAAACAAGGTAGACTATAATAGAAGTGTTATTTTTATATGTCTAAGGGAAATGTTGGGAGACAAATTATATTTTTGTCAATAAAGAATAAGGCCAGTAATCTAACCCATACTGCTTGAATTGCTCAGATTTCTTGATCCAGGAACAATTCTCTTGATCCTCTCCCTGTGATATTTAAAAGTCACGCAAGGAACATGGTAGACTCCCAGTGAAGATTTGATTCTCCTTGTCTGATATTCTGCATAGCATGAGAACGAACTCAGGTGCTAAATGGCACAGTCTTCCCCTACCCCCATTTTTTCCTTATCAGTGCTTTCTGTCTTAACATGAAATAGGTTGTGCAAAGACCCCAAGAAGCTCACCTTTCTGGAGATGTAGTCATGGTCTATCCCACTGAGTTTGGAAAAAGCATGCACTTCCTCAGGATTGGGTTGTGCACCTAGAAGTTGGGTTGAGTTGTGTGACTGGAAAAAGCATGCACTTCCTCATGGGGCACCTGGGTGGCTCAGTTGGTTAAGCAACTGCCTTTGGGTCAGGTCATGATCTCAGGGTCCTGGGTTTGAGCCCCCCATCAGGCTCCCTGCTTAGCAAGCAGTCCGCTTCTCCCTCTCTCTCTGCCCCTCCTTCTGTTTGTTCTCTCTCCCTCTCTCAAATAAATAAATAAAATCTTTAAAAAAACAATTATTCAGAAGTCACAAATATATGAATATAATACATATTCTTTAGGGTAAAAGCTTTAGAGACTTTAATATTTAGAGGCAAAATTCTTCAGATTAAGTAGGGAGTATCATACTGTCATTTAAGTGGCACAAATCTAGTTGTCTTACCTGCCTGCATTAGTGATAAAATTGACCATTTGTTCTTTTATTATTTTCAAAAGTATTTATTGAACTACTATGAGCCAAGCATTGTGCTGGATGTTTGGGACACATACTGTGTGGTGAGTTCTGACCAGTAGGTGTCTCTCTTACTGTTTTATTCTACTTCAGGGCCATCATTTGGTTATTTTAGCATATTTTTCTGAATTTATTTCTTTACAAAAGAAGATCAGGAATTACCCATGAATCAATATATTCTGACATGAAAAATTAAGAGACTGAAAGTAGTTCTAGACAACAAGCTGATGTCTTACCACTTTGTAGATCATCAGGATGTCAAAAATACTCATTTACTAACTTAAGGCACCCTAAACCACCCCATTAGAAGTGGTAGCTTGGGCACCTGGGTGGCCCAGTGGGTTAAAGCCTCTGCCTTCGGCTAAGGTCATGATCTCAGGGTCCTGGGATCAAGGCCCGCATAGGGCTCCCTGCTCGACAGGGAGCCTGCTTCCTCCTCTCTCTCTCTGTCTGCCTCTCTGCCTACTTGTAATCTCTCTCTCTGTGTCAAATAAATAAATAAAATCTTAAAAAAAAAAAAAAAAAGAAGTGGTAGCTTATCAGATCTGGGAGGAAAACCTTATGGAAGTTACTCAGATTAGGCCCAGAACATCAAAGAGCCCTGGCTACTTGTATGTTTGGTGAGGGATGTCACTTTCATGGTGTCCCCTATAGTTCAGGGTATGAATCTGCAGAAAACAGGCTCAGGACAGATCCAGAACTGCCTGTACTCCCAGGAAGGACAGGTCTCTTAAGACCAATTCATGCTTACTAAATTATAGGATACGATGCATTGTCTAGGATGCCAACTGACTTATTTAAAGTGGTAGATCTGCCAACTGACCAATTATTGCATTGTCTGGCTCATGCATTCTTTCCCCATAGGAAATTCTGTAGGGAGTTATAATCAAAAGTTCCCTTTGCAAGCTTGAAATAAGAGAAAAAGGAAGTTGGGCGATTTTTAAAAAAAATATTTTATTTACCCATTTTTGAGAGAGAAGCAGGCTCTCTGCTGAGCAGAGGCATTATATCAGGACCCTGGGATCAGGACCTGAGCCCAAGACAGACGCTTAGCTGCTTAACTAACTAAGCCAACCAGGCACCTGGAAGTTGGGTGATTTTAATGGCCAGTATCATCAAGCCATGCTAGCCTGTTGTGGCTGTCTCCAGTCTAGGGATCTATTTTTACAAGGAAGCCACAATACATTGGTCTGAAGATTTCCACGAAATAGTGAAATAAATTAGTTGACTAATCAATCCCTTTTTCTAGACTCCACGAGATCATTCTCATTATGTTGATACTTTTTGTTTAGATTTGTGACTACCTTAATTAGGCTGTAGTTTTATTTTTATATTCAGACAAGTTTAGATTTCTATTTATTTAGTAGGCACTGGGGGGCCCTCAGTGCCAGTACCATGTTGAACACTGGGGAGAGAAACTCAAGGAGAGACTCAAACGCAGTCACTTTAAACAAAATCTTTTTACAATATCAGAAAAGCTGTATGTTCTTTGATTATATATAATGATATATAAGTAAGTTCAGAGGGAGAAGTGCTTAAATTATTTGTATGCTTTGATTTGGGAGACATTTTACTCTTACAGAATGTGTGAAGGAGGCAAATTGTTCCCATTGCCTGTCTTTCTTGACTGTTTTATCTTTGGGAAAGTAATGTTCTTCTGTCCTCTGGAAGGATCTTGGTGTGACTTGCCGGATCCTGCTTCTGATGGCTGTGTCTCATAGACTGTGGGAAGCCAGAGTGATGACTAGAGCAAAGTTGTCCTCATAATGATTTTTTTGGATAATAGTTTAATTAAAGCTACTGAGATTATAGCATAGTAGTTCAGAATTCAGGCATTGGAGTCAGGCAGATCTGTGTTTGAATCTTGACTCTACCACTTACATGTTTCAAAATTTTAGGCAAATCTTCTAACTTCTTTAAAGCTCAGTTTCTTCAGTGATAATCTGAAGATAATAAAACCTTCACAGGGTTATTATGAAAATTAAATGAGATAAAGCATATGAAATACCTGTCACATGGTAAGCACTTTTAAAATGTTAGCTTTTAGTTGTTAGAGAAATCTGAGTTAGAGTCTAGAAGGAGTATTTTTATTGGCTTATAAATTTTATAGTCTGGTGTTATTTCTCCAAAATGATTATTTAAGAAAATATCAAATGACATGTCAACTACTATTTATGTATTTTTACTCTACTCTTTATTCTAAGAAATCTTCTCTTTGTTTATTTATGGAAAGGTAAATAGTAAAAAAGCCCAGTCTCAGACAGTTATTTGTTAGCTCATTAAGGTTTTATTCAACTCATTAATGAAGGAACCAGTGGAAAAATGAAAGCTAAAGTTTGTAGAGCATTTGAAAAACGGAAATTTATATAGTCAATTTGGGAAAGGTTTAGGGTAGTAAAATCATAAACTTTGGAGTCATCATGGCTACCAGGCCAGGAAAAACCCCGATCACATCTTAATAGTTTTATTACAGTTTAGTATCAAACTTTATAGGACTGTAAATTGTCTGGACTATCAAACAAAATTATGTCCCCTGACAGACTTAGATAACTGTCATATTAGAAAATATTTCTAGCATGGTATTAAAAAAATCGCAAGTAATCAATTTGCTTTATTTTCAAGTATTTCATATTTTCCTTTCCTGATAATTATGTTTTAGTTCATAGTAATTAAGCTCCTTCATTGCTTCACTACTCCTGTCCCATTGTGGAGTACATAATCTATCCAACAACAATAAGAAAGAGAGATGAGGGGATTACCCCCTGTTGGGTGGAGTTAGAAGGTTTTGTTTTGTTTTGTTTTGTTTTGTTTTTTTAAATCAGGGAGGAGAAATGCTAATAGGGAAAGAAGGAACCTGGCTGATAGTGGAGAGGAGCTGTTGGCTCTGAAGGAGGAGAGGGGTGAGAATTGTGGGGAAGAACGTGCTCATACTCTGCAGGGTTGCCTCTGTTGGCCTCTTTAGAATGTTTTCCATGTTCTTAGAGCTATAAACCTCTGTTCTCAAGGAAGCGGGTGGGGATGGCAAAAGGTCCAGAGTCTGCAGAGAATGGTGGTGGAATCCATGCTTTTTGACACTCTCCCCAACCACCCTCCATCAGGTGTAGTGTTTGTGTTCCATGGGTTCAAAGCTCCTTTCTTTGTGCTTCCTTAGCAGGACCTAATCTGTCCTCTCTTTTCATCCATAGTGGCATAGATGTTCATTATGCAGTTACCTTCAATGGTGAGGCCATCGGCAATACCACCTGGGACCTAATTAGTCTTCATTCCAACAAGGTGGAAAACCATGGTCTTGTGGAAATGGACGATAAGCCCACTGCTGTTTATGCAATTAGTAACTTCAGAGATTATATTGCGGAGACACTGCATCAGAATTTTTTGTTGGGGAACTCCTCTTTGAATCCAGATCCTGACTCCCTTCAGCTTATCAATGGTGAGTTGATATCCATCATAAAGTCCTTGTACAGCTTTAGTTTCTTTTCCAGTATACTCCACTGAAAACTAATTTCTTTATTTCTTTCTTTATTTTTTAAAAGATTTTATTTATTTATTTGACACAGAGAGAGAGATTACAAGTAGGCAGAGAGGCAGGCAGAGAGACAGGGAGAGGAGGAAGCAGGCTCCCTGCTGAGCAGAGAGCCCGATGTGGGCCTCCATCCCAGGACGCTGAGATCATGACCTGAGCCGAAAGCAGAGGCTTTAACCCACTGAGCCACCCAGGCGCCCAAAACTAATTTCTTTAAATATCTGTGGTTCTGAGCATTCTCTAGACTGCTTGAGACAGGAGCCATCCTCGTGTGAATGGAGTGTCAGCCATGCAGCTATTTAGAATAGATCAATCAGGAGCTGTTAGGAGTATTGGTAGACAAAAGGCCACAAACAGTGGGGAAAGTGGAGAACAGCATGACATTTAGAAATAGTTTAGGAAAATGGCAGCAACATATAAGAAAAAGGGAAGTAGAATCTGCAAGCATGAATTGGAACAGGTTGTAGTGCTGCTGGGGCAACCAACACAGTAATTCTCCACAGGCAAACCGACGGGTGTAAAGACTTAAAAGCCAGAGAGCAGAAGACAAAGAGTAGCTCAGAAAAGTTCAGGGAAGATCTTGGTCAATGAAGAACTGATACTGGGTGATAGGCAAAATCCCAGAGAATCTAGTACTAAGTTTGAATTTAGATAGCTGGAGAGATCCAGTTATGATCTGGAATCAAGGGAGCATCAAGGAGGGGTTGACTACTTTGGATTTAGAGGCTAAAGAGTGGCCTAGTTAATCTCAAACTAAAGTTTTCTAAGAATCTGGTTACTGGTGTTGAGTTTAACTCATCAGGGACATGGTGTCCTGTTAAATTACTTCTTCATGTTTACTTCTTTATGACTTCTTCTTTCATGGGTGGTTTAGCTTTTAAGATGTCCATGGAGTATATTTTACTGAAATGATTGCATGGGAAACGTACCAGCTACCAAACAGGAAAATTCATGAATGAGAGACAATACTAACCATGATGCATTTTTATAGTCTCTTCAATTCCCACATTTTCTTAAGAGGAAAGAGCCTCTATCTTTTCAGGCAGTTATCACCTAGGCCTTCTCTACACAGACACGTGTGTGTGTGTGTGTGTGTGTGTGTGTGTGTAAATAAACAAACACAAATACACACGAGAGAGAGAGAGAGAGAGAGAGAAGAGAGAAAAAGCTTTAACGAAATTTTACCATGTATAATTCCTTACTTCCTAAAGAAGATATTTTTTGAGGGCTTCACTAAAACTTTAAATTGCTTTTCAATTATTTTGGCTACTAGACTGATGTTTCCTTAAAATGGTGTGCTAAGACAGGGACACAAAGTAGCCTGGACTTCATATGGGTTACATAGGACTTTAAAGTGGAAAAACTCTTTATTTATTTATTTTTAAAGAGATTTATTTATTTATTTTAGAGAGAGAGAGAGCTTGCGAGTGTGCACGCTCTTGTAGGTTGGGGGAGGGGCAGAGGGAGAGAAGAGAGAATCTGAAGCAGATTCCCTGCTGAGTGTGGGGCTCCATCTCACCACCTTGAGATCATGACCTGAGCAGAAACCAAGAGCTGGAAGCTTAACCAACTGCTCCTAAAGTGGAGAAACTCTTTCTTCATTGATGATAGTGATAGTAGACTTTCAGTTCTAAAACATGAGAGAACCTTTGTATTTTGGAGCAGTGCAGGTATCCTGGGCTTACTTTCTCATATACTTCTTTCTTGCTGTTGAATCTTGTTGGAAAACCTGAACTAGATAAAATAGTGAGAAGAGAAGAGGCTTGTTATAATCTGAAATTGCTGAAGTCCTTTTGGCAAGGCTGGTATAGACTAGCTGGGAGCTACCTGTGGGGACAGCAAATAGGCAGAAGTTCCCAGGAGTCTGGATATTGCCATCCAAGAAAAAGTATAGTTAGGTGGTCATGACCTGAAGAAGATGGGAACCCCAACTGAGCAGAAGGTACAAACACCAAGGTTAATAACAAGGGTAGGGGAAGAATGATATGGAGATTAAGATATGCAACAGGCAAAGTGAGATTGTTTAGGAAACTAAATCCACAAACAGTTTAGGAAGGTCTTCTTTTTATGTGGAACCAGGTTGTAGAGCAACCTTCTACAAGGTGTCCTAAAAAGGAGTTTAGCAACTGAGAATTTCTAAGCAAATTTAACAAAAGCTATAGGATATACAGGAGAAACTAATTCAGGTGCTTTGATCTTTCATTAGATGTATGTTTCAATCACACAAAATTTTGTCTCTAAGATTTATTTCTATTGTCATGCCAACTCAGAATTCTGAATGGCTGTAGCTTTCTAGGTAACCTGGTCATCATTTCTTAAAGATAGATCATCCTTGATCCATGGTGCTTATTTTCTGTAGAAGACAAGATAACTGTATACACAATTGAAAAAGAGCTTTGGAAGAATACTAAAATCAAATAGGGTTTTTTGCTTCTCATTGATCCCTTTATGTCAGGACAGTGGTAACAGGTGAATGAAGAGAGATCCTGCTTCTGTTTTTAATGCATACACCAGATCAAATTGTACCAATCCTTTTTTTTTTCTTTAGCTTTTATAGATGCCCTTTCCCCTTCAGGCAAAATCAATTTCTTCTTTGTATCCCATACATTGTATGTATGCCCCTCACATCATTTTATAATTTGTGTTTATCTCTCTGACATAGGGAATACTTGCATAGGAGAAACTTGGCTTTATTCATGTTTATAGTCTCAACTTTATCAAAGTCTGTAGTCACTAGCAAGGATTCAGTTAGCCTTTGTTGAATTACATTATACAACCTACTGTCTTACCTTCATTGCTCTTTAATATTGGTATAGAGGTAAACTCTCTGGTGTTCTAACCCATTTTTCAAAGATACTTTCTGCCAAATAGGAAATCATTTTTGATAATTTTCTCCATTCTTAGTGTCAACCAAATGAGTTGGAATTTCAGTTTAACATTCTTATTAAAATGAAAAAATTAATTTAAAATTATCTCCTTCACAGGACTCTTGAAAAGAGTAAACAATGCTTGAAAGAAGAAAGAGAAATAATATAGGAATGTCTTAAATGTAATAATGAGGAGAATATTTTATGTTGGAGTCTTATAAATCAGATAGATTGTGTTAATATTGATGCTGGCAGGTCAGGTCTGAGGACCCAGAGAGGGTCCCACAGGAACAGCCAAGAGCATCCTTGGTGACACACAGGATAGAAATCAAGTGCAAACCAGCAGGAAGGGAAAGAGCAGAGTTTATCGAAGATATATATCGAGAGAGCAGATACAGACACAGTATCTGGGAGACTTGGAAAAGAAAAAGAGAGAGTTATGTCTTTGCTTGGGGTCTGGAGTTTTTAATGAGGACTGTGGTCTGGTGTACCTGTCCTCTTAGGCATCCAGGAACCAGCTAGAACAAGGAGAGTGTTCCAGGTGTCCTTCATAAGACACTTATTCCTTGGAGCCAGGAGGTCTTGGCACCGAGATGTTTGGTGCCCATGGTCTGGAATATGCATATGATGGCCTCATTGCAACATCCTCCCATGGCCCTTCCTTTGATGTTATCTGTTTTGCTGGCAGTCTCTAAAAAAAATCATTAACTTCTTGTCCCTTACAAGGAGGACACCCGCTGCTTGTTCTATGAGGCATGTGTAAAGTGAGGGCCCCAGTAAGAACAGAAGCAGGAAAAAGAGCAAAAAGCAGATTTTTATGGAGCCTTTCAGTTTCCCTATCTCAATATAAGTAGAATATCTGAATAAAGTAACAGACACTTTCTAAGCAAGTCTCCCTTATCTGTTTTACCAAGATCTAAACTATTAAAAAGGAACTACTTAGTTTTTAGTTGTCCCTGAACCTCAAATATAATAGTGTCTCAACTAAAAATGTTCTTTCCTCAGTGAGAGGAGTTTTACTTCCTGAAACTGAAGACCTAGTTTGGAACACCCAAAGCTCAAGTCTTCAGTCAACCCCACCATCCTTTCTGGTAAGTATGTTCCTATGTTTTATGCCTAGAATCAGGCCCTCAATCTTCTCTTGTTTATACACTCACCTGCTTACTTTGGCATCATGAATTTCCTGAGCTGTTCCTATTCCAAATATTTTCTTACATCATCCTTGGAACATTATTCACAGTTGTCAGCTCCAGAGTCCGAAGTATTGGTTCAGAAAATGTAAGCCTTCTGCTGTGATCAAATGAAGTCTGCACTGGTTAATTGCCAAACTTTACATGTGGTATAAAACTTATTTATGGTTTATACTTGTTTGGTAATAATTAAGCTATAAGTGCCCACTGAGTTGTTCTCTAAAAGTAACTCAGAAGTGGTTTTTATAGCCAAGACTATAAATTGATGTATATAGGTACAGAGTATAGATTTGTGTTGGGAGGATTGTATCGAAGAAGAATGTTAGACTCCAAAGCATATAGAATAGCGTGTGTATGGGAGAGAGAGAGAGAGAGAGAGAGAGAGAGAGAGAGAGAGAGAGAGAATAAAAATAACAGCTAGCCCACAAATGACAGGGACTCAAATCAGGCCTCCTTTTAACCTACTGAAAACATTCCCATTTACACAGAAACATCATGGAACGAATGTTCCTTTTTGTTTTTACCACCCAACTCCCCTGGGCAATCCTCTATCCCCTCCACACCCCTCTACGTGCCACTTCACCCATAGAGAGGCATCCAGTAGAAAAGAAAGTGGCCTCCCTTTTTTTTTTTAAAGATTTATTTATTTATTTATTTGACAGAGAGAGAGAGAGAGAGAGAGAGATCACAAGTAGGCAGAGAGGCAGACAGAGAGAGGAGGAAGCAGGCGATGTGGGGCTGGATCCCAGGACCCTGAGATCATGACCTGAGCCAAAGGCAGAGGCTTTAACCCACTGAGCCACCCAGGCATCCCGAAAGTGGCCCCCTTGAGTGTAGTTGAAACACCTACATCATGGCACCCTTGGAGATGACCTGGTCCCAGAGCATCCATGAGTCTTTTGTTGTCACATAGAGTAGGGCACTCCCTTCCACATTCCCTCCTCCTGTTCCCCTGAGACTTCTGTCTCCCAGAAGCTTTTTGAAATACTTGTTTCTTGACTTGAATCCTGTAGTGAACATTTACAAAATCTGCCCCAAATTCACTTAGCTGTTAATACAAGCAGCCATTTCTTATACTCTGTTATAGAGCAGCTCAGTTTTGAAATGTGGTGTCGTTGGAAATACTCTTTTCACTGAGTTCCATGTTGGAGAAAAAAGTGAGGGGGGACTGACACTAGAAATTAAATTATTTGGTGTTTATTTATTCATTCACTTATTCATTCCTTCAAGTGTATTTATCTTGTCTTTTCACGTGCCAAGTGCTGGGGAAACTAAGATGAATAAGGGTGTGGGCTTGCCCTCATGAAGCTTCCAGTCTGGTAGACAGACTTTTCCACAGATAAGGTGATGCTGTCACAGGAGTCCATCCCGGATGCCGTGGCAGAGGATGGTGATTCGCTGTGAACATGGCACCACTAGTCTTCACTCCTTCCCACCCTATTCATCTCAGACTTTTCTAACCACAGAACTGTGATGATATTTAGAATGATGTTGTAAAGATAGGAATTTCTATATGAGCCAGAGGTTGCAAGCTGGAAACCAGCCAGCTGGATTCAGCTGTAGGCATGTACTTTGGAGCCAATTTTTTTAAAGATTTGATTTATTTATTTGACAGAGAGAGACAGCGAGAGAGGGAACACAAGCAGAGGGAGCAGGAGAGGAAGAAGCAGGCTTCCTGTTGCACAGGGAGCCCGAAGCAGGGTTCGATCCCAGGATGCTGGGCTTTTGAACTGAGCCAAAGGCAGATGCTTAACAATTGAGCCATCCAGGCACCCCATTGGGGCCAAATTGTTAAAGAAGCTAACATTTAGCAGTTAGGATATTTTTGCAGGGAAATGTAGGTTTCCAACTTCTTTTGAAAACCAGGAAGATCTGGTAGCCTTAGGCTCACATGGTCCTGTGGCAGAAAGTGGATAGGGTTTGGCTGAAAGGGCCTGCCCCTTTAATGAAGATAAGCACTGACTAACTGGGCTCACATGGTGCCTGCAATGTGGTTCCATTTGCATTAAAGCCAACCTTTCAGTTTTTTGAATAGTGATAACTGTGGGGGCGTTAAGTAACAGTTTGAGGAGACAGTGGGATTGTTAATGGATGATAATAAGGCACAAAAAAAGAATAATTAGAAGTGTGTGGCTATTGGTTTTCCTTCTTTTTTGGGGGGCAAACTGTTAAGATTTTGTTCTTTTATAGAAATGAGATTAAAAACTTTTTTTTACAGATTTGATTTTTAGAAATTATTTTAGAAGTAAAAATGTTAGGATATTGAATTTGACACCTTTTGGCATCCTAACTTGGAAAATCACATGTTGCACAGTATGCTTTCTATAGCACTAGCAAGCTTTTCAATTGGCATTCACAGAAGTGAAACTGGGCCAGTATCAGTTAATATGCGACATCCAACTAAAAGAATTCTTGAGTTGAATCTGTTACTATGGGAACATCTATTCCTATAAAAATAAATGAAGTGCTATTACTGGCATATAGATGTTATACCTTTCACAACGTATGACAAAGCTTCATTGCCATGCCATTTTTTAGAGGGCACTTAATTGGAGTAGATAGTCGTCCTTATTTAAAAAGTCAAGTTGTGGTAGCTGAGTCCGTTAAGCATCCGACTCTTGATTTCAGCAAAGTTCGCGATCTCAGGGTCGTAAGATGGAGCCCCACCTCAAGCTCCCACTCAGGGTGGAGGAGTCTGCTTGAGATTCTATCTCTCCCTCTGCCTTTGTGCCCTGCCCCCCTATGTGTGCTGTCTTTCTCTCAAAGTAAATAAATAAAATCTAAAAAAAAAAAGTCAAGTTGTTTACTCTCACTTTTTATGTGGCCTATTTGTGCTTTGACTTTTATCAGAGATATTCTGTATTGTTTTATCTTTAATTGTTTATGGAATGAAAAGGCATTTAATTTATAGATACACTGAAATTGTGCATATTGTTTGAGGACTTCTTTTTCATTAAGGATGGAACTGTTTTCCTAATGTGTGTCAGGTCATAGGTTCTGTCTGATAAAACTAATTTTTTTCAGCACGGGTTAAAGAGCTTAAACCACTTCACTTGGCATTTTGAAAAAATTCACATGTAGAATTTGCAAGGGTATAAATATGTCTGATTCAGCTGGATGAATATATAGTTTTAACACATCTCTAGAAGTGATTTTAGTAATTAAGAGGAAAAAAGTGAATTCCCTGGTATGGTATGATTGTCATCATCCTAACTACTTTTTTGTGGAACAAACTTGGCATTGAGCAAAAGGCCTTCTTGCTTCTTCCTGAATGCATGTATGGCTTTAGATACTAGAAAAAGAAATGGAAAAGGAAGAAACTTTTCTGTCTATACAAACAACCTCCATGGTCAACAGAGCAGATATTTACATATTAGAAAATGGGCTTTCCTCTCTCTCTTTGCTCTGTTTACCTGGGTCTTACAGACCTGTGGACACAGGCTAACCTGAGTGAGAATGGACTGCCAAGGCTGTTAGTTCCAGTTTCTCCTCTGGGAATCCTTTTGCCTTCTGGTTATGAATACTATCTCTCAGTGAACAGTCTGGTAGAGTGGGCAAAGCACTGGGACTGAGAACTCTAGAAACTCAGTAGTGTAGTTCTGATTCTTTACTCAACTTTCTGTGACCGTGGGCATTTCACTTCCATGAGACTCAGTTTCTTATCTTCAATAGGCATGGTTAGACTACATGATTCAAGATTCCTATTCTAAAATTTGATGCTTCTGTTTTATTCATACACATGTACATGCTCACCGCCCTAAAATGGTTTGGAGACTCAGTTTTCCAATATGTGAAGGGGGAGTGTTCCCACACAGCACCAGGTAATTCTCCAGACACCAACTGGGGGGTTCAAGGATCCAACTCAATTCTGACGCTATCTACCCAGAGATAACATCAGATTCCACAGTTGAGGGTTCAGTTCTACAAGACTTCACCCCCCTGCCCACTTCCACTTCAGACACCAGTTGTTGCAAGCCTAGGTTGCTATCTATGCTTTTGAATAACCAGCTGTAAATCACAGGTTCCCATGACCGCTTCCTCAAGTGCGGTTAATTTGCTAGGATGGCTCACAGAACTCAAACATTTTACTTACTAGATTACTGATTTGTTATAAAAAGATACAATTCAGGAACAGCCTGATGGAAGAGATGCTTAGGGCAAGGTATGTGGGAAGGGGCACAGAACTTTCAAGTACTCACCAGGTACGCCGCTCTCCTCTGATCTCCAGGTGTACACTAAGCCAGCTCTTTGGACCCTATCCTTTGGTTTTTATGGAGGCTTCATTAGAAAGGTGTGATCAGTTAAATCATCAAGCATTTGTAACTTATTCAACCTCTAGCCTCTCTCTCCTCCTTGGAGGTCGCAGGGTGGGACTGAAAGTTCCAAACCCTTAATCACATGGTTGACTTCTTTGTCAACAAATACCCATCCATTGGTGCCCTCTAAAAGTCACTCCATTAACATAACAAAAGACACTTTAATAACTCTCATCACTCAGGCAATTCCAAGGGTTTTGGGTTCTGTGAGCCTGAACTGTAGACACTAAGACCAGATATATTTTTTATAAATTACCTCTTTTCCTAACATAAGATTTATAAACCAAAAGAAGGTCTTTTAAGCACCTGAGCTTTTGGCAAAACAAAAGCTGGTAATTTTACTTAATTTGTTTTCCTTTCACACTCTGAACTTCAATTTGTTGACTTCTCATTTATCTGGAATTAAACTCCTGCTTTCTCCATCTGGACCATTCTTTTTTTCCTTCCCAAGTTTACTGAGATTTAATTGACATACAATATTATATAAGTTTAAGGTATACATGATGATTTGATACACTTACATTATTGGGAAATCATTACCATGGTAAGTTAACACTTCCATCACCTCACATAATTATCTTTTTTTTTTTTTTAAAGATTTTATTTATTTATTTGACACAGAGAGAGAGATTACAAGTAGGCAGAGAGGCAGGCAGAGAGACAGGGAGAGGAGGAAGCAGGCTCCCTGCTGAGCAGAGAGCCTGACGTGGGCCTCGATCCCATGACGCTGAGATCATGACCTGAGCCGAAAGCAGAGGCTTTAACCCACTGAGCCACCCAGGCGCCCTTATCTTTTTTTTTTTTGTGTGGTAAAAACACTTAAGATCTCTCTTAGCAATTTTCAAGTATGTAATACAACACTGTTAATTATAGTCACCATGTTTAACATTAGATCTCCAGAACTTATTCATCTTATAACTGGATGTTTGTACCCTGTGACCAACATCTCATTTCCCCAAACCCCTACTCCTGGAAATCATTGTTCTTGTCTCTATGAAAGTTCAGCTTTTATAGATTCCACATATGTCACATCAGGCAGTATTTGTCTTTCTCTGCCTAGTTCGTATCACTTAGCAAAATGTCCTTAAGATTCATCGATGTTGTCACAAATAGTAGGATTTCCTTTTTTCTCATGGCTGAAAAGTATTCCAGTGTGTGTGTGTGTGTGTGTGTGTGTGTGTGTGTGTACACACCACATCTTCTATTATCCAATCATCCTCTGATAGACACTTAGGTTGTTTCCATATCTTGGCTATTGTGAATAATGCTGGAGTGAACATAGGGGTGTAGCTATCTCTTTGATATACTGATTTCATTTCCTTTGTGTATGTACCCAGAAATGGGATTGCTCAATCATATGGTGGTTATATTTTTAATTTTTTGAGGAACCTCTATATTGTTTTCCATAATGGCTGCACTAGTTTATATTCCCACCAATATGAACAGGGTTCCCTTTTCCTCACATCACTGCCATACCTGTTACCTCTTGTCTTTTTCATAATAGCAAGTTTGACAGGTATGAGGTGATATCTCATTGTGGTTTTGATTTGTACTTCCTTGATGATTAGCATCTTTAAACATCTTTTTATATACTTATGGCCATTTGTATGTCTTTTTGGAAAAACATTCAGGTCCTCTGCCCATTTTTAATCAGATTATTTGTTTTTACTATTGAGTTGTATGAGCTCCTAATATTTTTGGGAAATTAGCCTCTTATTGGATATATGATTTGCCAATATTTTCTCTGATTCTGCATGTTGCCTTTTCATTTTGTTGATTATTTCATTTGCTATGCAGAAGCATTTCACTTTGATGTAGTCCCACTTACTAATTTTTGCTTGTTGCTTTTGCTTTTGATGTCATATCTAAAAATCATTTCCAAGACTAATATCAAGGAGTTTTTTCCCTATGTTTTCTTCTGTGAGTTTTATAGTTTAAGGTCTTATTTTTAAGTCTTTATTCCATTTTGAATTAATTTTTTGAGTGGCATAAGATAAAGGTCCACTTTCATTCTTTTGCATTTAATTATCCAGTTTTTCCAATGCCATTTATTGAGGAGACAGTCCTTTCCCCATTAGGTATTTCCTTGGCTCCCTTGTAATATTAGTGACTGTATATGTTTGGGTTTGTTTATGGGCTCTAAATTCTGTCCCTTTGGTCTATGTGTCTGTTTTTATGCCAGTATGTTACTGTTTTGACTAATATAATCAAATTACTATATTGCTTTGTAATATAGTTGCTTCATAAAGTAGTTTAAAATCAGGACGTGTAATAGCCTTTGGTTTGTTTTTCTTTCTCAGGATTGCTTTAGATATTCAGGGTCTTTTGTAGTTCCTTATGAATATTAGGATTGTTTTTTTCTCTTTCTAAAATGCCATTGGAGTTTTAATACAGATTGCATTGAATCTGAAGATGTCTTTGGCTAGTATGGACATTTTAACAGTATTAATTTTTTCAGTCAATGAATATGGCATATGCTTCCATTTATGCGTGTCATCTTTATTTTTTTTTAAAGATTTTATTTATTTATTTGAGAGAGAGAGAGACTGAGAGAGAGCATGAGAGGGGAGAAGGTCAGAGGGAGAAGGAGATTCCCCATGGAGCTGGGAGCCCGATGCTGGACTCGATCCCAGGACTCTGGGATCATGACCTGAGCTGAAGGCAGTCACTTAACCAACTGAGCCACCCAGGTGCCCTGTGTGACATCTTTAATCTTTCATCCAATGCTTATAGTTTTCACTACATAGATCTGTTACCTCCTTAGTTAAATTTATTCCTAAAGTTGTTATTTATTCCTAAAGTTGTTATTCCTAAAGTTGTTATTGTTTTAGATGCTATTATAAAATAGATTATTTTTCTTTTTCAAATAGTTTATTGTTAATGTACAGAAATGTAATTGGTGTCTATATGTTGATACTGCTGCATCCTGTAACTTTACTTAATTCGTTGGTTAGTTCTAACAGTTTTTTTAAGTAGATTTATTTATTTTAGAGAGAGAGCATGATGGGGGAAGAGCAGTGGGAGAGGGAGAGAATCTCAAGCAGACTCCCTGCTAACTGCAGAGCCTACTGTGGGGCTCGATCTCTACAGAACCTGTTGTGGGGCTCAGTCTCACAACCCCGAGGTCATGACCTGAGCCAAAATCAAGAGTCAGATGCTTAACCAACTGAGCCACCCAGGTGCCCCAGTTCTAACAGTTTTTTTTATTTCTTTAGAATTTTATATACATAGGATCATGCCATCTGGAGCAGGCCATTTTATCTCTTCCTTTTTGATTTGAATGCCTTTTATTTATTTTTCTTGCCTTATTGCCCTCGCTGGGACTTCTAGAGTTATACTGAATAAGATGTAAGAGTGAGACCCTTGTCTTATTCTTCATCTTAACAGGAAAGCTTCAGCCTTTCACAATTGAGTTATGATATTTGTGGTGGGTTTTTCATACATGGTATTTATTATGTTGAGATATGTTTCTTCTGTATCCTGTTTGTTGAGGGTTTTTATCATGAAAGGATACTGAATTTTGTCAAACAATTTCTGTATCTTTGGAGATGATTGTATGATTTTTTTATTTTTCATTTTATTAATGTGGTAAATCACATTTATTGATTTGTGTATGTTGACTTGTCCTTATAACCCAGGGATAAGTCCTCACCTGATCTTGGTGGATGATTCTTCTAATTTGCTTTGAATTCAGTTTGCTAATATTTTGTTGGCAATTTTTACATTATATTAACCAGGGATATTGGTCCATCACTTTATTTTCTTATAGCATCTTTGTCTGGTTTTGCTATCAGGATAATGCTAGCTTTGTAAAATAAGTTTGGGAGTATTCACTTCTTTTTGATTTTTGGGAAGAGTTTGAGAAGGACTAGCATTAGTTTTTGTTTAAATGTTTGGTAGAATTGCCAGTGAAACCATCTTGTGCTGTATGTTTGTCAGGTCCATTTGATCTAAAGTATAGTTTGAGTCCATCATTTTCTTACTGATTTTCTCTCTGGATCATGTAGCCATTGTTCAAAGTGGGGATGTTCAAGTCCCCTATTATTGTATTGTTATTCATCCTTCCCTTCAGATCTGTTAATATTTGCTTTAGATAATTAGGTGCTCCAATGTCGGGTGCCATGATATTTACAATTGTATGTCCTCTCGATGAATTGAGCTCTTTATTATTATATAATGACCTTATTGGTCTCTTGTTTCAGTTTTTGAATTAAAGTCTATTTTGTATTATATAAATATAGCTACTGCTGCTTTCTTTTGTTTTCTATTTGTATGGAATTTTTTTTTGTATCCCTTCACTTTGAGCTTTTATGTGTCTTTAACTGAAGTGACTCTGTTGTAAGCAGCTTGTAGTTGGGTCTTATTTTTTATATTGTTAGTCAATTTCTGCCCTTTGAAGGGGAACTTTAATCGATTTACATTCAGAGTAACTTGATAAGTAAGGACTTATTTCTACCATTTTATTGTTTTCTGGCCCTTTTGTAATTCCCTTGTTCTTTGTTTCTGTCTTGATGAATTGATTGTTTTCCATAGTGGTATGCTTTGATTCTCTTTTCCTTTTCTTTTGTGTATCTACTATAGGTTTTTGCTTTGTGGTGACCATGAGGCTTACATAGAACATCTTAGAGTTATAACTGTCTATTTTATGCTAACAACTTAACTTCGATGGCATACAAAAACTATCTTTTTACTCCCCCCCTACTTTTAGATTTTGATGTTACAGTTTACCTCTTTTTATATTGTATTCATTAACAAATTATTATATATAGCCACAATAGATTTCTTTCTAATTTTCTTTTGTGTATTCAGTATAAATTTTTGCTTTGTGATTACCATGAGGTTCACATATATCATTGTGTGTGTGTGTGTATAACAGTCTATTTTAAGTTGATAGCAACTTAAATTTGAATACATTTCAACACTGTACATTTTTAACCTCCCCCATGTTTTGTTTTTGATGTCACATTTTATATCTTTTTATTTTGTGTATCCCTTAACTAATTATTGTAGTTTTAGTTAATTTTACTACTTTTGTCTTTTATATGAGATTTATAAGTGATTAATTCATTACTTTTATAATATGTTTAACTTTTGCTATGAGATTTTTACTATTGCATGGTTTCTTGTCATTAATCAGTATCATTTGTTTTCAGCTAAAAGAAGTCTCTTTAATATTTCTTTCTGTTTAGTGGTGATGAACTCCTTTAACTTTTGCTTATCTGGAGAACTCTTTTCTTCACCTCTGTTCTGAATAATAATCTCACTGTGGGTGAATATTCTTTCCTTGAAGTACTTTGAGAATTTCATGCCTCCACTTTCTGGCTTGCAGAGTTGCAGCTAAAAATTCTACTGATAGCCTTATGGGTTTCCCCTGCATGTAATAAGTTCTTTTTTCTTATGCTGCATTTAGGACTCTTTCTTTATGATTATCTTTTGCATTTTAATTATAGTGTGTCTTGGCGTAGATCTCTTTGGGTTCATCTTTTTTGGAACTCTCTGTGCTTCCTGGACCTAGATGTTTGTTTTCTTCCCAGAATAGGAAAATTTTCGGTCATTATTTATTCAAATAAGTTTTCTGCCTCTTCTTCTCTCTCTTCTCTTTCTGGGGCCTCTATAATATGTATATTATTCCATTTGATGTTGTCCCAAAAGCCCTTTAAGGGATTTTGACTTGTTAAAATTATTTTTTCTTTTTGTTGCTCTGTCTGGGTGAGTTCCATTGCTTTGTTTTCTAGCTTGCTGGTCTGTTTTTCTGCTTCTTCCAATTTGCCGTTGCACCCCTGTAAGGTACTTTTCAGTGTAGTTATTATATTCTTCAGTTCTGACTCATGTTTCGTACTTTTGTTGCTGTTTTTTCTGTTGAAGTTCTTTCTGTGCACATCCATTCTTCTTCTGAGTTTGGTAAGCATCTTTATGAAAGTTATTTTGAACTCTTTATCAGGTAGATTACTTATCTCTATTTCATTAAGGTCTTTTTCTGAGGTTTTGTCCTGTTCTTTCATTTGGAACATATTCCTCTGTCTCCTCATTTTATCTGATTGTTTGTGTTTGTTTCTGTGTATTAGACAAAACAGCTACCTCTGTTGTAGGGGTCTTGTAGGTGTGGTCTTATGTAGGGGATGACCCATTGGGATCAAAAGCATAACCCCCCTCTGGCCCCTAGAACCAGATGCTCCCTGGATTTCCCCTCTGGGGGCTGTGTGCACCCTCTGACTGTGGTGTGGCTGAGCTGTGGCGGGGTGGGTAGGTGGAGTTCTTGCCCAGGTTGTCTGTGATATATTTTTGGCAGGGGTCGGGGGCTGGGGAGGATGTGGCACTTGTTTGGCTTGCTATGGCTTAGCTGTGGCATGGGGAGCTTGCCTGGCTGGTTGTGATGTGCTGTGATGTGGGATGGGAGCCCCACATGTGCTAGCAGGTTGGAAGGAGATTGCCAAAATGGCAATCACCTGCACCAGCATTACTAAGGTAGAGTGAGATTGCAAAAATTGTACCTGCCAGGGCTTTCTGTCTAGAAAGCCCTAACAGGTTTCTTCCTTTTGGCATTTGCTTTAGGATTAGTGTGTCCCCTTCACATATGGTCTAGGCACTTTTTAAACTTCTGCTTTTAATACCATAAGATCCAGTAATTCCACTACTGGGTATTTACTCAAAGAAAATAAAATACTAATTCAAAAAGATAATGTACCTCTATGTTTATAGAAGCATTATTTCCCTTTTTAAAAAAAGATTTTATTTATTTATTTGACAGAGAAAGAGATCACAAGTAGGCAGAGAGGCAAGCAGAGGGAGAGGGGGAAGCAGATTCCCTGCTGAGCAGAGAGCCCAATACGGGGCTTGATCCCAGGACCCTGAGATCATGACCTGAGCCAAAGGCAGAGGCTTAACCCACTGAACCACCCAGGTGCCCCTAGAAGCATTATTTCCAATAGCCAAGATATGGAAGCAACCTAAGTGTCCATTGAAAGATGAATAAAGAAGATGTGGTGTGTATGTATGTATGTGTGTGTGTGTGTGTGTGTGTGTGTGTGTGTATATATATATATATATATACACACACACATGCCATGGAATATTATTCGGCCATAAAAAGAATGAGATCTTGCCATTTGCAACAACGGTTGGACCTAGAGGGTATTATGCTAAGTGAAGTGAGTCAGACAGAGAAAGACAAATACCATATGATTTCACTTTTTGTGGAATCTAAATGCACACACACACACACACACACACACACACACATGCAAATGAACAGATAAACAAAAAAAGCAGAAACAGACCCATAAATACAGAGAACAAACTGGTGGTTATCAGAGGGAGGATGGTAGGGCTATGGGAAGTTATCAGAGAGAAGGAAGGCTTCCAGCTATGGAATGAATAAGTCATGAGGATGAGTGTACAGTAGAGGGAATATAGTCAATGATATCTTAATAGCATTGTATGGTGACAGATGGTAGCTACCCTTGTGGTGAGCATAGCATAATGTATAGAGCTGTGGAATCACTATGTTTTACACCTAAAACTAATGTAACATTGTTTGTTAACTATACTTCAATTAAAAAGAGGATTAAAAATTCTCTCTGAAACAACAAACAAACAAACAAACATATTGCTGCTTTTGCACTGGGCCCTGGGGCAAGCAAGTCTGTAAGTGAGTCCTTTAAGGGCAGTTTCTCCATTCCCTCCATTCCCTTATGTCCATTCTGGACATAATCCCTGATGGTTTTATGTTTTGGGGGTTGGTCTCTCAGGTGCAGGACCCAAAGGTTGGGGTACCTAATGTGGGGCACAAACTCCTTGCTCCTCAGGGAAAAGTTCCATGTTTTTGAGATTTCATTCTGATTGTGGATTACATTGGTGAGAGCTTATCTCTGCCTCTCCCACCAAACTCACTGTGGCTCTTTTTTTTGTGTGTGGAAATGCCGTTCATCTGGTTTTTAGGATTTTTTCAGAGAAAATTATTCCATATGTAGCTGTAGATTTGTTGTGTCCATAGAAGGAGGTGTGTTCAGTATCTTCCTATGCCAACATCTTGGACCCAACACCAAGAGATTTCTTATAGGGTCTGCCTGACAGGAAATATAACAATTCAACTACTAAAGAAGTATTTTAGAAACCCAGCCTATAAAACTACAGGCAGAACATGGTCAGCTTGTATCCTCTATGGGGATATTTTAAACGTACCTTGTCTGGGTCCTACCCACAAGCAATTAAGTTAGGATCTCTGGGGTGTGAGGCTTGGACATTGGTGTTTTTAAAAAGCTTCCATGTGATTTTAATGCTATTTAGGGTAAAGAATGATTGTTCTTTTTTATTTCCCTTTTTCAGTTTTCACCCAGGAAATATTTTATGAATTTCTTCTTTACATATGGCTCTTTTTAGTCTTTGTTATTTTTAACTCAGAAAGGTTGAAGTATAAAAATTCTCACCAAATGCCATGGCCATTTTACCTATTAACATCACCACTAAACTTTTTTGTGTAGACTTGTCTTTATATGGTTACATAATTAGCATGTTCAAGGATTGTGTTTCTGTCTACTTTTCTATTCCTGAAGTTAAATTTTAAGGTAAGATTAGTACTCTATCACTATATTAGTAAAAAGTCACTAGAAAGAGAAAGTTATATTTTGTAAGTGGGGTGCCATTTCATAGATATTGCTGTTCTTTTGAGGTAGCCAGACCACATTTTGATGTGGTGACATTTCTTACCAAAATGATAAACCTTAAGTAGTTAAATACCTTTTGGAATGATTAATAAAATTGCTAATTGCTCTTTCCTGCTGTGGGCAATGTGCTTAGTTCTTTGACATCAAATTATAGATAATAGTAACTATGTCGTTAGAGTGTTTAAGCTAATAAGACAGAGTAAGGGACCATCTAAATCAAGAGAAATAATATTTTTTCCCACTAACTTTCTTTGGAATCTTTTGAATATATTATCTCATCTCTTCCCAATTTGCAGATGTGATTCAAGAGGTTCATGTCTTTTCTCTAGATTTTTAAACTAGTGTGTGGGTTGAATAAGGGTTTGATGAGAGCTCTGTTTGATTCTAGAGCCCATGTTCCCACCCTCCTCCCCACCAATATTACATTGTCTCTGTATCCTTAGAAAATCTGGGAATATGTATACATAGGTGATATTTGATATCATTTTTATGTGTTTCTTTTATCTATGATATGATTTAGCCTTTTTTTCCCCCCAGGATAATACCCTTCAAGCTGAATGGCCCTCAGCAGATGAATCTACCACCAGCAGTATTTCACCACTTGATTTCAGCTCTGGTACTCCCTCAACCACTGACAGGGAACTCTGGTCAGAGAGCCCTTTGGGTGATTTAGTGTCTACACCCAAATTAGCCTTTCCCTCGAAGGTGGGCCTCAGTTCTTCCCCAGAGGTTTTAGACGTTAGCAGCTTGACTCTTCATTCTGTCACCCCAGCAGTGTTTCAGACTGGCTTGCCTGTGGTTTCTAAGGAAAGGACTTCTGGATCTCACCTACTAGAAGATGGTAAGGGATTCTAATTGCTTTTCACACTTTTACACTTTATTGTATCAGTTGACAGGGTTTTGAAGAAAGAGTCTAGGGTTAATAGAAAAGCATGGTAGCATCTATTAGGAGGAAATGTCTTGGGAAAGCCATATGAGAGGGAATGGTCAGATTTAATTGGTTGGAATGGAGATTCCAAATAGGTAAATAATAAGAAATGAACTTGGTGGGCTGGGATGGGGATCAATTAATAGATATTTTGAACACCCTATTAAAGAATACATAATTTAATTAAATTAATATTAAAGAACTTTATTTACTTGAGTAGTGTAGTGGTAAACAAACAAAATCAAAGAAGATTATTATAGTAGCTTTTAGTAGGATTGATTATGGGGCTCAAGTATAGAGACTTTAGCTTGCATTAGGCTTGAGAAAGGGAGACCTGAACTAGGGTAGCTACAGCAGAGATTAAGAAATGAAAATCAAGTAGGCAATTTAGATGTTGTGGAGGAAAGGAAAAATCAATGTGACTTATGAATGGAGTATATAGTGAAAGAAGAAGTTGAACAAAGATATAAATAATGAGTCCAGGATTTTAAACATTGGGTGAATTTGGAGGTGAATGGGCAATAAAGATAATTAGGAAATGGGAATTTAAAGATGAAATTTCCTAAGGAATTTTCTCCTTTAGTTTCCACTAGATTCAGTCTTCAGTCTTTGTTGTCAGTATGGTTACCAGCAGTTCTTTATTTTCATGGAGTAAAAAAATCAAGTGTTTGAAGATGAATTATTTCAATAGCATGTTCTTGTTATCTTTAGGGAAGGGGTTATATTCATATCACAAAAACATAATGAGATCTTCTTGCTTGTTAATTTATCAGAGTAAAAATCAGCAACTGTATCTCCTAACTTAATGAGAAAAAACACAAGTAGCTGGCTTTATTAGGAGAATGAGGAATACATTTTGGCAACTCTGTAGATTAATCAATGGAAAATTTTATTTTTAGGATTAATTAAAGTTGAAGGGTCAGAAGATTTTCTTTCTGTTCAACCATTGCCTTCAAGTCTATTCACTCACCCAGTGCCAAAGGAAACAGTACCATCTGTGGAAGATTCTGGAGTGTCTTTGACATCCTCACCATATCTGACCTCCTCTGTCACTTTAGATCTTCTTGCTAAAGAAGTAACTACAGCTTCTGGCTTGGACTCTTTGGCCTCCAAAGTCAAAGGCCAATTAGAATTGAGCACTTGGATGCCAGACACATCCATAGAAAAAGAGGTTATATTTGAGAGTGGTTTAGGTTCAGGGTCTGGGCAAAAGGTAGATCAGATTACTTGGCCATGGAGTGAGACTTCATTAGAGAAGAGTGCTGAGCCACTGTCTAAGTCATGGCTTGAAGATCAGGAGTCACTTTTGCCAACTGAGACTATAGATGAGAAATTAGTTATAGGTGACAAAATAGATTCTACAGGACAAAGTATTGACTATTTAAAATATGGGCATTTTGATAAATCCACGAAGTTTGCAGAGGAAGAGCTCATTGGTGGACCTACTGTGCCCATCTCTGCAGAGACCATAACTCAATCTGCATCTCTAATTCTCTCCAAGCAAATATCAGAGGTACCTGACATTGATTATTACCCAGTTACCAAAGCACCTCTTCTACTGACACCTATAGCAATCTCTGCTTCTACTGATAAACCAGATCTACCATTTCTAAAGGAAGATATGGAACGAACTACAGAGTCATCCAAACAAGAAGGGTTTGACAACGAGTTTTCAGTAATGAAGCCAGACATGCAACAGTTGGGGACCATATTGCCAGAATCAGATGTAGTTTGGGCAAGAACTTCTTCCCTAGGGAAATTGTTCAGAGAAACATTGGAAAGTACACCACAGAGTACTGACAAGCTCTGGTTGAAATCTTCCATGACACAGTCTACCAAATTGTCTCCAACCACAAGCTCCACCCTGCTTGAGGATGAAGTAATCATGGGTGTTCAGGATATTTCATTAGAACTGGACCGGATAGGCACAGATTACTATCAGCCTGAACTAATCCCAGAGGAAAATGGCAAGGTTGGTAGTTACGTGGAAATGTCTACAAATGTCCACTCCACAGAGAGGGCTATTGTGGTGCAGCCCACAGAAGGAGGTGACTTGAGTCATACCCAGACTGCAGGAGCTTTGTTGGTTTTCTTCAGCCTCCGAGTGACAAACATGATGTTTTCGGAAGATCTGTTTAATAAAAACTCTTTGGAATATAAAGCACTGGAGCAAAGATTTTTGGAACTGGTAAGCACTAGAAGTGAAACATGGGCATTAGTGAATAATCATGTATGAAGTAACCCTCTTCCCCCTAAACACATAAGATCTGAGCCAATGAAAGTGTGGTCTGCTGTGGACATTGATTTAAAAATTGTGTCATGGCCTAGGGTTGGTAGGAAAAAAATTAAGACAGATAGGTATAAGAAATGGAAAACACAAATATGGCATGAGGGTGATGTAGTAACTTAGATACTGAAGATTGTATTCCATGAATTATGGAACTGAAACAAGTTTAACATTTCTTTTCACGTATTACTGTGGACCAGTATTTTGTAGGTATTTAAGATACCTACGTTTTTGTGATTTTTTAGTGAAACAGAGAGAATAAACTCCCTGGGTATCTAAGACTGTGAGTTCCTTGGGTTCATAAATAGCACTGTGAAAATCTCTTGACTCTCAAATAATTAAAAATTTGTACTATTATTGATGAACAGTATAAATAATGTAAATAGAATATAGTTTGAAAAAGTGGGGGAGGGGCTCATCCTCGTTTTTTTGGGTGGGAGTTAGTATATTTTGAACAAAATGCAAAATCTTGTAAATAAACTGACTACTTTTCATGTATTGTAGCTGGTTCCCTATCTCCAGTCAAATCTCACAGGGTTCCAGAATTTAGAAATCCTGAATTTTAGAAATGGCAGTATTGTTGTAAACAGCCGAATGAAGTTCATGAAGTCTATCCCACCTGATGTCAACAATGCTGTATACTTGATTCTGGAAGACTTTTGCACCACTGCCTACCAAACCATGAACTTGGCTATTGATAAATACTCCCTTGATGTAGAATCAGGTAATGATATTAAATACTATGGTGGTATCTTAATGGAATCCAGTGATTATTCTTGCGTTTTTTCTTCTATACTGAGTCAAGGTGAATTCATTACTTGAAGGAAAAAGGGTACTATCAGGCAAAATCTCCACATCTTGGTAATTATTAAACGATCTCTTCATAGACATCAATATCATTCTTTTTTTCAGAGAATATAACAGTAAATGTATTTTTATTTTTTAAATTTTTTATTTTTTATTATTATGTTCAGTTAGCCAACATATAGCACATCATTAGTTTTCGATCATTGTCTTTTTAAAAAGATTGTTCACATGCATTATCTTGTTCACCTCCCATTCCCTTTTCTACCTATTCTGTCTAGTGCTAGCTCTCTTTTACTTACCCACTGGATCTGCTCTGGCCTCATCTCTTAAGTTGCCAAATGATTTTGGACTCTCTTTCCTTCTATATTATTTTCCTAAGCTGTTTTATCCATTTCGATTATTGTAAGTCTTATATAAATGTCAATAATTCTCCACATTTTTAATATGCAGATCAGACTTATATTCTGAGCTCCAGAATCAAAACCATAACTACGATGATATCAATTTGGATGTAACCTATGTATATCAAACTTATGATATCTAAGAATGAGCTCTTGTTTTCTATATCTCCCCGTCTTTTAACTAAATTAATCCATCTGACAGCTTCCCTATCTTAAGAAATGAAAACTGTGTCCACTCAGCTACTTAAATCAGAAACCTAGGAAGTCATTCTGATACCTGTTTCCATTACCCCCAAACTTACATTGATTCTGAATATTCTAAATATATCTCAAATCTGTATACTTCTCTTTCTCCACTGCTGCTAGTCTAGGCCAAGCATTCATCACCCCACATTTGAGCCAGTTTCCCTATTACCTCTCTCCTATTCCTTCTCCCAGACAGCAACCAGGGTGCTCTTTCTAAAGCATCAGATTATTTCACTTTCCTACTTGAAATGCTTCAGTGGCTTCCTGGTTTGATAGCCACAAAATCTGGTCCCTATTTTCCCCCAATTTGATCCTATGAAACTAACTTCTTTGCTCATCATAGTTTAGTCAAATTAGCTTGTTTTTACATCCTCAGATTCAAGAAACTTTTTTTTTGCCTTAAAGCCTTTATGCCAAGTACATTTAATCTCTAGAATAGCAAGGAAATCAGTGATTCTCAAAACCATATTAGATTCTCTGGAAACAGACTATGCTATTTATTTATTTATTTATTTATTTATTTATTTATTTATTTATTTAGGCTAAACGTCATGCTCTTCCATCTAGGTGAGCCTATGGATTATTTCCACCTATTTCATCTGTCTTTCATATCTTTGTCACTATTTACCATTCACAGATTGCCATTCACCAGTGAACAACATATAGTGAAACCAAGTAGAATGAAAGACCCATCATGGTTAATGTCATATCATTTTTGACTGGTTATTGTCCCAATTATTTAAAAATTTTTATTTTTTTCTTGTGTAATCAAAGAAAAATAAAGTTACTGAAGTCAAAATATTATTGGGAATGGCCTGAGGAGGTACAGGGCTGATTTATTTTTCTAACATTGGCTTCCACAAATCTCAAATGTTCTTAGCTGCTCTTATTGGGTTATACCCATTCCCGAGGCTCCTATCAGTTCTCTGGGCTCTGTTTCCTGTTCCATGTTCTCTCTGTGGGATAGGGCATTTAGAATCACATATAGAACAGAGGTAGCCTATTGGTAGGTTAGGGTTGGTGCAGATGAATGGTACATGAAACTGTTGAATTTAGATTGACAATTACATGGCATGGGTTTTATTATTTTTTTTAAAGATTTTATTTATTTATTTGATGCAGAGAGAGAGAGACAGTGAGAGAGGGGATACAAGCAGGGGGAGTGGGAGAGGGAGAAGCAGGCTCCCCACTGAGCAGGGAGCCCAATGCAGGGCTTGATCCCAGGACCCTGCGATCATGACCTGAGCCGAAGGCAGATGCATAATGACTGAGCCACCCAGGCGCCCCTTGGCATGGGTTTTAAAGTGTCTTCATGCTCCCTTGGTAAAAATGAAAAAGCCTACCCAGGTCATTGGGTTTTATGCTTTGGTTCTGGGTTTCAGAGAAATTTGACAACAGCTCATCAATCCAAGGATGAGTCAGAATTTTTTTGTGGTATTAGTGGTGATGGTGTATTTTAATGGTTCAGGAAGGGGGCTCTCCCTTGTTACTTTGGAGGGGGGAGTATTACTGGAGGGGCTTCATGTACCCCAATTCCTGTGTTTTGCCTTTTCTTGTATCATTCTCTAGTTTTTTTGATGTTTTAGGAGATCAAGCCAACCTTTGCAAGTTTCAGGCATGCAATGAATTTTCTGAGTGTTTAGTGAACCCCTGGAGTGGAGAAGCAGAATGTAGATGCTACCCTGGGTACCTGAGTGTGGAAGAACTACCCTGTCAGAGTCTCTGTGACCTACAGCCTGACTTCTGCTTGAATGATGGAAAGTGTGACATTATGCCTGGACATGGGGCAATTTGTAGGTATGTTGTAGTTAGAGATTTTCCCAAGGTTACAGATACTTCCTCTGAAGAAGATGGGTCCACACCTATGATTTAGGATAATCACAGCAATATTTATTATAGAAATTATATCTAGGCAATAGATGGATACCATCTAGTTCTCTTGTGATGAGTGGGTCGGTTAATAGGGTTGAATTATACCCAGTTCAGTTGGTTTTTTATTTTATTTTATAACTTTTAAGATGCTGTAAGAAAAACATTATTAAAATGTGTCTTAATTAGAGTACTTGAAGTAGTTGGAGATCTTTGTGTTGGTCCTTAGTGGTGATGATAAGGCAGTTCGTACTCAAATTAGGTTTAGGGTAAGATTAATACTTTACACGGTGAAATTTCATTGTCTACTTGGGTATGTTCTTAATGCCTGTGGCTTTCTCTTGGTCTACTGAATGTTTGAAAATAAAGAAAAGCAAGTATTTAAAGTCTTTGAAATTGTGACAAATATATTTTAAGTACCTAAGATCCATTTTTTAACAAGGCAGAACCCAGGAAACTCCAGCAGACAGATGAACAGGTTTGGGTAGCCTAACCATTTTCCCCTGCTCATTTTCCTTAAACAAAACAGAACAAATCAACCTCTGAGCCACACAACAACTAGTCACATGGGTGTAAAAGGAGAGAATGCTGAGAATAAGCAGAGAAACATGAATAAGAGACAGTTTATGGATGTCAAGATGGGCAAATATTATAGATGCCAGACACAGGGGATGTAAGTGGGAATGATCCAGACTCTTCTGTATGAAAAAGTACAAAGTTTAGCAAGAAAACTCAGAGGAAAAGTAGTCTTTTTATTTTCAGAGAAATTAATATTTTTCTGAAAAGCACTCATTTCCTTACTGCTCTTGGAATTGAAGACACTTTTGCACAAGTCTGGAGCCTGGGGCCTGGGAACATCTCTGCAGTATGGTGAAAGGACTCTAGGAGTCTGGAGACCTGGGTTCTAGACCCAGATCTCTTGCTGACTAATTGTGCGATCTCAGTCACTTCCCATCCTAGGTCTGTTTTTTGTTTAGTATAAATAAGGAAGTTAAATAGAACACTTTACATCTAGTCAATCTTTTATTTAGTCATTTACAAATAGTCAGGGAGGACCTACTGGGTCCGTACCAGGCACTAATCACAACCTTAAATTGTATGATCATTGAACCTGTTATGTTCACTTCTTTTTTAAAAAAAAATTTTAATTTTTAAAAAGATTTTATTTATTTGACAGAGAGAGAGAGCGATCACAAGTAGGCGGAGTGGCAGGGAGAGGGAGAAGCAGGTTCCCTGCTGAGCAGAGGGCCCAGTGTGGGGCTCCGTCTGAGTTAAAGGCAGACACTTAACCAACTGAGCCACCCAGACACCCCTTTTATGTTTGCTTCTGTACTGAAGCTTCACTTGGTCAGCATTTATTTTGCTACCTTTCCCCAGTCCCACTGAAGGTTCTGCCATTGTTGTTTTCAACACAGTGATTCTGTTTTTGAACTTTGTCACTTCTCATTACAGATGCCGGGTAGGTGAGAATTGGTGGTACCGAGGTGAGCACTGTGAGGAGTTTGTGTCCGAGCCTTTGGTCATAGGCATCACCATTGCCTCCGTGGTTGGACTTGTCCTTGTCTCTTCTGCTCTTGTCTTCTTCTTTGTCAGGACTCTTCAGGCTCATTATGTTAGGAGAGAAACAGAGAGGCCCATCAGGTAAATAAGAAGAATTGCTCTCTAATGGAATAAAATGTTCCTTTTACTCATTCATTTTGTACTTCTTGTATGCCAAATATTGGATAAGGATTTGGGTGGGGAGAGCTATAAAGTTGAATAAAAACATGGTCCCTGGCCTTAAAGGGTGTTAGATTGGAAACAAACATAAGCAGCAGTATGAATAAGATGAGGGATAAATTTGTTTTGCCTGGAAAGAGAGTCGTAGAAGTTTTAATGATGGTTATGATATTGAGCTGAACACAAGAGTAGATGTTTGCTCTGGGGGTGGCTAATTGAATGAGCATGAGCAAAGTCGTGGAGGCATCCATGAACCTCAAGGCACACTGAAGGAATGGCATTGTTGAATGAGGCCAAAATGCCTGTTTCGTGGTGGGGAGTGGTTAGGAGGGTGATGGACATGAAGTGAGGCCTTTGTGTGAGGACCAGATTTGTTAGTTTGTTCCTTTTGGTTCATTCCAGTGGTAATTAGCCAGATTTCAATTTATTTATTTAATTAAAAAAAAAGAGATTTATTTATTTATTTGAAAGAGAGTGTGTATATGCACATGTGTGACTGGGTAGAGGAGCCGAGGGAGAGAATCCTCAAGTAGACTCCCCACTGAGCACAGAGGCCGCTGTGGTGCTCGATCTCACCACCCATGAGATCATGACCTAAGCTGAAACCAAGACTCAGAGATTCAACAGACTGAGCCACTCAGGCACCCCATAATTAGCCAGATTTTAAATCTGGGTAAGAATCTGACAAGAACCGAAATCTGGTTCTCTGTTTAGTAGTTTTGTTAATGGGGGAAATAAAACCTGTTCAACTTAGTAGGCTAGGGATTCAGAGACCTTTTAGTTGTTATGTGATTGTGATCCCTGTTTGTACTTTGTTTCTGTGCTTCTAGAGTCTATAAGAGCTACGCTTCAGGTTCAGGTTAGCTTCCTTCACCCTCTAGCATGGCTAAGGAGTCACATCTCCTAGGTTCCTAGAGCACCCAGGAGGACATACTTCCATCATTGTTCTTAAACTTTTTATTGACTCACTTTGAATCTCATTCGAGACAGGGTTCTAACAAAGTCTTCATGTCATCAGCATCTGTGATAATCCTAGGCACATAAACAATGGTCAGTAAATATTTGTAGATCTGAAATGAATTTCACGGAGGTCTCCCTATATTTATTTTCTGTCATATTCTCTGTGTAGGTGCATGGTTACATACTGATTTTGATTTGCATACTCTGGGAACAATGGAGCTATATTCATTTAATGATATACTATCTGTTGACAGACATATTTCCCCATTAACATTTATTGATAAACAGTGTGGGGCAAATAAAGATGGATGAGACATGAAACAGTAATTCCATAGAGCACTTGCCATGTAGTTGGGGAGATGATAATGATAACACCTGATCTGGATATTTTTCATAGTCACCTTCCCACATTTGTATCTAGTTGACCTCTTTTTCTTGCCTCACAGAAATCTTGCTTCATGTAAATAGTCTTCTAAGTAGTTGAGTATCTGAAGAACCTGAACCAACCATACCTTTCTTTTTGTATCTCCTGCAGGCAGCCCGACAGCCTCTCATCCATTGAAAATGCTGTGAAGTACAATCCTGTGTATGAAAGCCATGTGGCCAGACCCGAGCAGTATGAGGGACCCTATCCTCAGCACCCCTTCTCTAGTTCTGTGGGTGGAGAGAAGATTGGTGGTCTGAGCAGGGAAGAAATCCGGCAAATGTATGAGAACAGTGAGCTTTCCAGTGAGGTAGGAAACTGCTTTTCTGTTGCTCCTCTGCTGGTGTGTGTGTGTGTGTGTGTGTGTGTGTGTGTGTGTGCACTCATGCACATATATGTGTGTATGTGCACACATGCGTGCACGCGCATGTACATGGGCTTCAAGAAAGGATGAAAAATATTTCATGATCAGTTTTTTCCCTCATGATATGTCTCAGGTCATGTATGCAGGGGATATATAATTCTGAGCTGTACCTCATTTCCCACCCAGTGGTTTCTTTTTCCATTATTAGCAAACACTTTCTCTCTCCTCCCTCCCTTCCTTAGGAATATATGTCTGGGTTTTTCAGAGTGGTTACTGCAATATCCAAACCTCCCATTTCTCTGAAAAGGCCATTCTTTCCTATAGCTCTCCCCTGGATAGCTCAGAAAGCTAGAACTCCTTCCAAAAAGCTGTTGAGGTTTTTCTAATACAATGTATGATCTCTTTTTCTTTTCTAAGGAAATTCAAGAAAGAATGAGAATTTTGGAACTGTATGCCAGTGATCCTGAGTTTGTAGCTTTTGTGAGAGAACATCAAATGTAAGCATTTGGTGCAGCCTTCTCCTCAGGTTCCTAACAGGGTGCCTTAGAGGAGGGGCACCAGCGTGAGTACCTAATTCCTGTCCACGTGATGTGGCTTCCCGGGATAACCAATGTTCGTCGAGTTCTTCACAGTTCATATGCTTCCACACAGATTACTTCATTTATTCTTCATAATGGCCTTTTAAGTTGAATGTTTTATATTTAAAATTTTTAAAGGGATTTTGTTGATTTATTTGAGAGAAGGAGAGAGAGGGAGGGAGAATGAGTACACATGAGAGGGGGGAGGGGCAGGAAGAGAAGCAGACTTCCCGCTCAGCAGGGAGCCCGATGTGGGGCTCAGTCTCAGGACCCTGGGATCATGACCTGAGCTGAAGGCAGACACTTAACCGACTGAGCCACCCAGGTGCCCCTGCATTTAAGTTTTATAAATGAGGAGAGGAAGCCTCGGAGAGATGAAGGGACTTAAGACCATCATGATAGCAAATGGCAGAGAAGATTTAAAACTAAGACACTATCTGTTCTGGCCTAGAGATTTCCTGGGCTGTGTCACATTTTCTCTCGTTACCACAGATATCACCTGTGATTTAATGCTATATGATATTTTTCATAGACAGTTTCTATGAAAAGCACTTGAGCAGCCATGAATCCTCACATATTTTGATTCACATTTCCATTTCCATCTTTGTAGACACTTGTCAGTGTGCTTTGAATTACACAAATCTCGTTAAAGTATATTTCTTGTCTTTATCAAATTCATCTTACATTTCACTCTATCTCTTTCCATTTGCTTTTCTCAGCATGCATTTTGGGCAAGTGTCTGTAACTATTTTTCTTTGTTCCCTAGGATCCATAACCAGACTTAGGTTACAAAAATAAACTATCTTGTGAAGAGACCATTATGGCCATTAATTGAGTATGGTGGGTGAGATATAATTTGGCTTTGATATTTGGTCCTGCAGCCCTCATAAAGGTACTTCCTTGTGGATGGATTCCACCAAGGCCAGATATCTTCACATGGTTTTTAGAAGAGAAAAACCAGAACAACTCATGCATGCTTGCAAAAGAAAGTGATGAAGGGTCATGATCACACACAGCTCTAATGGGAGCCCTTGCCTCTTTGCTCTGAATCCCTTTGTTCCAAACGGCAGCCCCTCACTCATGGTTCTTCTCTGATTGATTGGAACCTAAGGAAACTGAAGAAGATGCTTATTAATTCCAAGTACATGGTGGAAACTCCTTTAAAAATCTCTGAACATCTGACTTGGTCCTTGGGAGGTGCCTGTTAGAGCAATATTACTGGGCGTCTGCCTTTTAGAGACCAGGACTCCCATTCCTCCCTGCATCTCCAGCCAGCAGATGGCCTGGAGCAGATGGCTCCATTTTAGCGGTATCCAATAGAAAGAACATGATTGATGTTGCCTGAGACTCTTTTTAAGCCCCTTAGAACCACCTGCTTGAATGTATTCCTTGAATTAAAAATGTATTTCTCCTAGACTAGGACATCCAAAGAAAGGATTCAGGAGAGCCCAATTAGGGACACACAGATGAACTACACGGTACAGTTCCTTATGGTAACTGTCTGCCATTGAAATAGAAATAAAAAGAAATACACCCCCCCTCAAAAAAAATCCATGTAACAAAGAAGATTTAAACAAGAAGATCCAGGGAAACAAAAGGAAGTTCACACAGACACTGTAAGCTTAAGAGGGATGTTCATCGAGGGAGGACAGCATTGCAAAAATGTTAGGCATGCAGCCCATATGACATTTTCAATTTCACGTAGTCTCAGCATTTTCATCTACGAGTAGCCCAAGAAAAGCCCAAGAAAAACTACGAGTAGTAGGCTTGATTTAAAATTCATAAAAGCATGACAGGGTCTTGACAGAATGGGTTTTCTTTTTTGTTGTTGTTTTTGTTTGTTTGTCTTATTTGTTTTTTAACTCAGCAAAACACAGGACAACTTCCCTGCAAGGAAAGAAAATAAAAAGTATTGGTGATATTAGGAACATAGCTTGGTGATGTATTGCAACAAAAGTACATTTTGGGGCATTCTTGCTTTTTCCATTAATTGTTCTGTTTTTTTATGGCAGGGAAGAGCTTTAATCCAAACTTCTATTTTGAAACTGATCAGAAGCCTAGAGAAGATGGAGACCACTTGCTACCTCTGTCACAAAATTAGCCTGGATTTTGAACTCTGTTGGAAGAAGAATTTTCTACTTAAAAAATTAAGTTTGGGGACCAGATTTTTTTTTCCAGCTTAAAATTTGAGAATGTAGTTAGAAACGTGACAATTGTTATACCTACAAAGACCAAAAGCTGTGTTTAAAGAAACTGAAAACTGTATGAGTTCTGGGAAGTATATTCTACAAGGAAAAAATGACCTGGGAGTTGGGGCTGGATTTGCTGTCTGCTTCTGAATCTCTGAAGGTGTGTTTCAGGCACAGTGGCTCAGGTTTCCCTGGAGGAAGATAAGGCAAGACTCTTACAGGAGAAGGCAGGCTTAGTAAGTGAATATTTGGAAGCATGTTTGTTATTGTTGGGTGGAATGAGAAGCCTTTGAATTAGTTTTAATATAGTTTGTAGTCAGACACTCATTTAAATAAAAACTATTAAGTATTTTTGGCAATTAGACTGCTGAAAAAAAAACAACCTTTTTGCTGTAGTATAGAGTTAGGCTTGTACTTTTTCTATCAGAGTTTTGAGTTTCCTGAGCATGTGAATCAAGACCACATTATTGTTAACTGTGTCAGTATCCCCCCCCCCTTTTTTTTTTGGTTGTCAAGGACTATACAGTATAATGTTTAATGGGTTCCCGTTAGACTACAGGTGAATTTAATCATGGACAAGGAGGGAGTGGGGATTGGGTCAAAGCCAAGGCATTGAGAATATACTTTGCTGATTAGTGGGTGAACTAAGTCAAACATGCTCCTTGATTCTTCTTCTATCTCATGTTGTCTTAGGCAAGTCCTGGATCTTTTCTAGTTCCTGGTATGTTAATTTGGAAAGCAGCACTACCTACCTCACATAGTATAGGTTAGCTTGTTTACATTGCTTCTTCTTATGTAATAGCTTGTGTCTAAATTCATTCCTGCTTACATGAAACATGACAGGACTTTTATTGCAATTAAAATTTTTAAAAATTTGTATAGATAGGAAATGTCCACATATTATATAAATCTTAATTGGGAATGGAAGTTTTCCTTTCTCTCTAGTATATTTTCGAATGGGTAGCTTTGGAGGGGGCAAGGAGAGGGCCAAATAATCTTCACTATTAATATCACATTGCATATACAAATAGCTTTTTTTTGATGTAGTTATTTTATGTTAGATATCTTCATGTTTGCCAAAAACAATCTTAAACATTTTGATTTCTTTCTGAACAGATGTAATTAACCAGGATAGATTGGCTATAAGAAAAAATACTTGGTTTATGAGTTTTTATTTATTTTTTCTTAACTCGATGATTGCCAATGTCACTCATTATGGGGACATCCAAAACTAAATCTCTGAGTACATGGCACAGTAAAGCTATTGAAAGTCTGGAAGATATCCAGGTAGTTTGCAAAGTATGTAGGGTGTGTGCTTGTATGAAGGTTCCTGTAGCTTGGTATTCCTTTTAATTTCCTGCTCACTTAATGGATTTTCGACAAGTTCAGTGTAGATACAAACCGCTGCTGGGACATTTTCTACTGGGCTCGTTTGAAAGAAATTGATAATTATCTCTAAAGCTTTATAAGTGTTAATGATATTTGGCACTACTAAATGCTTAATTTTATTTCTGAAACTTCCAACGATTTCTGTTTAAACTTTTCGTGTTTTAAACTTTTCCCCTAAACTTATATGTGTTAAATGAAAATTTGTTTTTATCGCACATTAACCCAAGAATGCAACCATTTGAATGTCTGCTTGCTAGCAGAGTTCTACATGGGCATAAAAGGAATCTGGGGGCAAGTCACCACATGGAAGAGTTAGAAGAAGCACAATTTAAAAGAGCTAAAGAAGGATCACTGTTTTTCTAGAGGGTAAGCAGTAAAGTGTTCCAGAACTTGAGAATTCTGACATGTCTCTGTCTCTGATTCCCTTTTATATGACCTTTTTGTGCAAGAGCAAATCATTCAGCCCTACATGAATGTCTGTTCCACACCTATTACATGGAAGAATAAGGGAATTCCCACAGTCCCAGGGATAATGACTTTTGCCCTACTCTTGCTACAGCTGACCCACAGCAGGAAAGATCAGAGAATGCAGCTTCCATGGTGAAGATCCACAGGGCTAAAGGAGCTATTGCTCTAACAGGGCAGAGGACATTGAAAGAGCTTTTTAAAAGAGCTTTCCCTGAGGCAATTTAATGGAATATTCGTTTAAAAGTTTAAGGGCTTAACTCTCCTTTAGGTTGTATGGTTTTTGGAACATGCTCATTAACATAGTAATAGAGTATTTAATAAAAATAGCACCTTATTTGAAAACAATAAAATATAGTTAGCACTAAAAGTACATGGTAAATAACTCACACTTTTTTTCAGATTCATAAAGTGCTTTGGAGTCTTGTATATATAGCCTTTATAACTGAGTGTACATACACAATTATTGTTTTCATGGGTCTGGATGAAGGGGAATTTATTTGATAAATGAGACTCAAAAAAAAAAAAAAGATAAATGAGACTCAATTTCTACCATGGCGATGTTTTAAGGATATTCGTTCATGTTTATGTGCCCTAAAGTCCCAATTACTACTTAATAAAACAAGCGTAGGTTTTACCTGATTTTATTCCTACTTCTTTGTTTTTTCTTCTTTAGTATCTAGTTACTATGGGTTGGCGGCTCCCCCTTTCCCTCCCCTTGGTTACCACATAGTGAATTATAATGTAGTTGAACAACCTGATTTAATAGTACTGCTGATAAAAAGATGGAAACTGCACACTTTTTATAGGCTCTAAAAATATGTTGGCTCAAGTGATACCTGATTTACTTATTCAGTTGCATGCTTGTTTTATGTTTGCCTTCCATTTCACAATTTTTAGGCAGCTGGCATCATTGTGTCACTTCCGTGTTTTCAATAATGGATACTCTGACATCTATTAGTCTGTAAATCACATTTTTATTTTGAAACGGGAAGAAAAGTAAGGAAAAAGCTGATTTAGGAGAATAACTTATCTTTATGAAATTGAGATGTTTTAACCAAGAAAAATATGGGTCAGTTTTTTTTTTTTCCCCTCTAAAATGTCTCTAACAATTCCCTGTAGGAATGGGTGGGACCAGCCTCCCTCATTTACAATCCAGCTGTGATGAGTAATGGAGTCTAGCTCATTCTATTCCCTAGCGTGTAATAAATGCAGAAAAACAGCGTGAAGGGCACAATCCTCGAATCAATTGTGTTGTGTTACACAAAAGATCCTGGATGGAGTTGGTAAGGTGGGAGGGTACCTGAAACTAATTGATGATGTAAAGAATCTGCCTGGAAATTTTTTTGCCTAATGTGTTTTATAAAATCTTACACTACTATGAGTTAATAAGATGCAGGTTAAACCACCCTCCTCAGGGTAGTTAAACATAGATTAAAACACTCCACTATGAGATTTACAGCTATAACCTAGATTAAGTGACCCCTCATTCTGGCTTTTGTTTTTCTCACATTTAATTATTTCTTTAAATATTAAGGGTATAAATAGGAAAAAAGTAAATGTGGCACTAGAGAATGAAGGCAAAATTATTTATGTGCCAGAATTATGATGATTCTGAAGTGATTGTGTATATGCCATAATATATATTCAGTATGGGGTATGGATAATGAAAGATTCTTCTTTTTCATCTTGTTTATGACATTTTACCTAAAGTATAGATCAGGTAAGTTCATGTTACTGTACTACTTTCTTGAAATGTTCTAGTCTTAATGTTCACTAATTAGAAATAAAAGTTTAAAAATCATTATATAAAAGTCTTTCTTTTTCTCATGTATATAATTGTGCTATTTTTATTATTAATAAACTTTTTTTATTTTAGAGAGAGTGTGAGCAGGAAGGGGGCAAAGGGAGAGAGAGAGAGAGAGAGAGAATCTCAAGGAGACTCTGAGCTGAGCTGGGAGCCCTATGTGCGGCTCTATCCTGACCTGAGCCAAAACCAAGAGTTGGCACTTAACAAACTAAGCCACCCAGGCACCCCAATAAACTTCTCTTTTAAGAATCTCCCTACTTTTTTTTTTTTGGCAGTTAGAGGAAAACATTGTAGATTGTAGAGACAGTTGTGTTGTAATTACCATTCAGAGATACACACAATGTTAACATAGTGTGGAAATGAAAATTATTCTTTGATTCATCTTTGTGTAGTGAGAATGGAGGGGAACTGAAGGCAAATTTAGAGCCCAATATTTGCCTTAAATTTTGTTGATAGTTAATGATGGTGAGTCATTATTTGGCTTCTCTTGAACTTACTCTTTTAAACTATTAGAAGTTTTCACTTCTTTCCTCATTTGCTCAAGGCAGGGAGGGAAAGAAAACTGATGGAGTTGGTTAAAGAAAGATTGGTGGAGGATGGTAGCTAGTACCAGCTGTTCTGTAACTAGAGAAGGAATTGGTGACCTGTCCAAAAAGAACAGATAACACATAAATACGGTATTAGCAGTCCAAAGCAATCCTGCATGGGAAGGAAGAAGGAAAATCAGCTACCATCCACTTAAGCATCAGCATCAAAAACCTCAATTTCCAGTCTCTTTCCTTCCTACATTTTCATCTTCTCTTTCTGGCAACAGGGCATGAGGAAGTCCTAAATCAATCTTGGAAAGAGGAAAGTGGTCTTAATTTGATTCCAAAGACTGTATTATAAAAACAGGAACTGGGAGAAATGTGTCTAATAAAAATGTCTGTTAACTGATTAATTAGTCACCTAGTTTTAGTTACTAATTAGGAGAAACAGTGAGTAATAACCCTATTTTTAATAAGCATTGTTCAGGATAAGTCCTAGTCACTGTTAGCTCTTGCTTTCATGATGCTGGTCAGCTTTCTAGGTCCTTCAATATATGTCCCATCTGAGCTAGTTCTTGATGGGCTGAGTTCCATGAACTAAACTTTAAATTATCTTTTCATGAACATATACACAAATATTGTGTCCCCTGCTTTAAAACAAAAAAGATTTATTTATTTATTTTAGAGAGAGAGAGAGCATGAGTGGGGGGAGGGACAGAGAGAGAGAGAGAATCTCAAGTAGACTCCTCACTAAGCAGGAATCCCAACACAGAGTTTGGTCTCATGACCCTGAGATCCTGACCTGAGCTGAAACCGAAAGTTGAATGCTCAACTTACTGAGCCATCCAGGTGCCCCATGTCTTTCCCACGCCACCCCCCAACCCTGCTTTATTTGGTGCAAGTGAATCTGTGCTAAGATAACAATAGCTGTTAAGGAAATCATGATTTTTAAAGAAGATTTTATTTATTTATTTGAGAGAGAGAGAGAGCACACAAGCACAGAGGGGCAGAGGGAGAGGGGAAAGTATTTGAAGCAGGCTCCACACTGAGAGCAGAGCCTTAGATGGGGATCGATCCCAGGACCCCGAGATCATGACGTGAGCAGAAAACAAGAGTTGGATTCTTAATCAACTTAATCAACTGAGCCAGCCAGGTACCCCGAGGAATCATGATTTTCTAAGTAACTCCAAAATGGTATGCGGGGTTTCTAGATATAGTTCATTTTTCCAAATGAATAACTCTCATTGTCAATATTGCACACACTATGGCAGATTTGGGGAAGAACATGCATATTTTCAGCAAGTGAGCATTTGAAAGAGTCTCAGAAAACTGACAAAAACTTCTTTCATGCCCTGTTCTGTACCATGTACATGCTTTGTTTCCATTATTCACCAACACTGTTTTATTGACTTTCCAGTACACTGAGTTCTTTGATGTCAGAGTCATGTCTTGCTAATTTGTTATTCATGAAACCAAAGAGTGGTTTGTCTACTGGAGACAGAGTTTGTGTACAATAATTATTAATTGAATTGGCTTGAGATCATATGTAGATACCTATTTTATGACTAGCAAGCAAATGATTAATTTGTAACTTGGGAACAGATTAGGTGGACCTATGAGTGGTTTACAAACTATTTGGAAAGAAATGGTTTACAGAGATTTAAAAATAACCATAAATGTGTCAAGAGATCAGCGTCATGCATTTATGTCTATCTTATTTTCATTGAATTATTCACAGATCAGAAAGTAGAAAGCATTTTACAAAAACTTATCAGTGTATGGACTGTTACATACAGAAGTAATAACGTAACTGGGTTTCTCAACCACTGACTCAAGGAGGAAGCCAGAATGAAGAGGAAGAGTGAAGAATGTGCTAACATAGTCGATATAAGCTTCTCGTGTGTGGCTGGTGAGGGAGCGAAGATTGGGGAGCTTGTAGAGACAGGTAGGTTTGTAGGAATAAAAATTTGACTTTACTTTGTATTGATAGAGTTAGGAGCATAATACGTATAGGATTAATATACATTAATCTTAAAATACAGGTGTTTTTTAAAAATGATTTTATTTCTTTTTTTAAAAGATTTATTTATTTATTTATTTGAAAGAGAGATCACAAGTAGGCAGAGAGGCAGGCAGAGAGAGAAGAGAAAGCAGGCTCCCCGCTAAGCAGAGAACCCGACACGGGGCTCGATCCCAGGACCCTGAGATCATGACCTGAGCTGAAGGCAGAGGCTTTAACTCACTGAGCCACCCAGGTGCCCCCAAAATAATTTTATTTCTTGTTTATTTCTTTATTGCATAGGGCAAAATAAAATAAAAGCACTAGAGAGCAAGATGTGACTTAGTTCTTCCCTTTCTTCAAACCAATGAACCACAACAAAGCACTACCAGAGAGAGGAATAGGTAGTTGGTTAAACCTGTCAGTTTTATTTATGTTCTTGTAATGATATCTTTTGAAAGTGATGCTGTGTCTTCAAAATTGATCACGTTTATCCTGCACATAGCAGCAACCGATTTTGTTATTTCCTCTCAGGTTCCCCATGTTTACCATAGGGGAAAATTGGTAACTAAATCCTAGCAGAGTGGCTGGTATCTGTGCTCCGAGGGAAAACCCCTGAAGTGGGAAGGCTTCATGCCAGATTCCTCCAGGTCATATTTCCCATATATGATATAAGTTCTTGGAAGCATCCATTTAGCTCCATGCTCCTAAAGGGGCAGGTATTCATTTTACTCATGTCAGATAGTTGGCAAGTATTCAAGAAGGATAATATTACTGCTTATATGATACCATTAAAGGTTAAATATTTTATTTCCTATAACAAATGAGGGAAACACATTTGTGATTCAGATTTTAAATTGCTATTGTTCTGAAGTCACAGAAAATAAAACAGATTCAAAATTTTTTGAAGTTTGAGGAAAAACTAAATTGCAATTATTTGAAAAACCAGATATGGATTTAATCTCTAATTAATTCTTAGTAATTAGTAGTTATGATGCCCCGTTCCCTGCCTTTTTAAAAATTTTACCATGGGCACCATTTTTCCACTTAACTTTTTATAGAGAAAACTTTTGTGAAATTTCTTTTACTCAAAAAGTCTGTAGCTTTTTGCTATCTTAATACCTTATTTACTATAAATGAGAGAAGGCTGATGATCTAAATTAAAGAAGAAAATTATTCTTTTTATTTTTTATGCTATTTGGATTTGGAATGCCTCAGATAAAATAAGCATCTAGATCACCATTATACCATTTAGTGATTATTTCATTTTAGATGAATAATCAATCAGTAATTCATGTTGCAGTCTCTGCCGGGAAAATGGATTTAATGGCCTGTTTCCAGAGCCAGGTAATACTCTTCAAACTATCCACATAAGGAAAGTGTTAGGTTGGAATTGCACCTTTAAGATGCTCCCGTTTCTCTTAAAAATGTAAATGTAAAGATAACTTATTTCTAGAGAGATTTATTTTCCTTATGAAGTGCTCTCCATGACAGTAGTGTAATGATCTCTCTTCCTCATAAAAGAAAGCTCTAAAACACATGTTGAGGGTTGGAAATGCCTTCTGTTCAATACTGTCAGCCAGGGAAAATTTTCCATTGCTTCACTTTTTCTTATTTTACTTTCAGATTTGCCAGTGATGTTTCAAAATCAGCATTTAACTTGGAATTGCAAAGCTGCAAGCTTAAATGGACTTTCCATTAATGAACAGGTTTAGACATTATTCTATTTGTAGGATCATCTTAAATTAATTTTGACTTAAAATATAAAATTGATATTTTGGAAAGATCTATAAAATCAGACGATTCTTCTCAGTTTTATTAAAGGAAGATGGAGAGAATAGGAATCTGGTAATGTTAGGGAACATGTTATAAACACACTGGCTTTGCCGGAATTTCTTCAGGGCTCAAGTGGGAGCCACATTGATTGATGGTATTTAATCATTTCTTCTTGACCCAGGTCTGTGATACACTGTGTCCTCATCTACACATTTATACCAGGACCTCACAGTGACCATCACTTGGGATGGCTCAGCAGTGTACCAAACGAGGGCCAGATCCCTGCTGTCTGTTCCAGAACTTACTGGGGAAAAATGAGAGTTACATGACAACCTGCAGAGATAAATATGTTATCTTACAATTCAGTTACTCCAGAGTTTCCATCTAATTGTCTTAAAAATCTTTTGGCACTATTTAATTTAGAACAAATGATTGGGTTAAATTATTACCTAAAATATTCACTGTTGAGGCCATCTTTTATTGCAGAGTTGTGAATTGAAACAAAAATTTTTTGGGGGGAGGGGCAAAGGGAGAGGGAGAGAGAGAAAATCTTAAGCAGGTTTCATGCCCAGCATGGAGCCCAACATGAGACTCTACGTCATAACCCTGAGATCATGACCTGAACTGAAATTAACAATTGGACTCTTAACTAATTGAGCCACTAAGTGCCCTTGAAACATAATGTTATTAACCTCTCAACTTTTATACCGATTTAAGGGGCAAGAATATTGCCATTCCCAGCTTATAAAACTATTCCTCAGAACCAGAAAAGGAAGTAAAATACCTTGAGAACTTCCCCATTTGAAGTTTCTCTTTATTACCTAGGAGACTGGAAAAATGCAGTAATTCTAGCCAACAGAGGTAGTCACGAGACTTGATTTTCCAGTTTTATTCTATTTGCCAAAATTCAGACCATGTACAGAACTCACAAGCCACCCAGGTCTGAAAACCTAACTCCCATCCCAGCCACCAGTGAGGAGGGAGGAACTTTTTTGTTGATGGTCACATGTAACGTCTCCACCTCGCCCCTCATCTTAATGTGACTTATTGTCCCTCTGCTTGTTTTGAGTTACTGACGGCTTCTAGCTCTGGCATCCTCTTCTTCCCTGGCCACAGTGATCTGTGTGTACTCATGGTTACTATGTGAGCTCAGTGTCTGTGCTCCACACTCAACACCTTCACAGAGAACTTGTGTCTGAGTCTGGCCTACACAGTGCCAAATGGATGGGAGGGCATGTTGGGCTGAGTGGCTGGAAACAGAGACTGAAAGTACAATCTGTTGTTAAAGTCACTACTAGAGGTGTGGCAGATGAAAAATATGACATCCTTTCCCCTAGCCCTGAAACTAGTCACTTTTAATGCTAAATAAAATCAACAGGTCTACATGTAAATATTGTTATCAAATTTATATTCCTAAAGGAATAAGTTTTTTTTTATAAAGTTATTGTTATTCTCTTTCATATGCCTCTCTTTGGTCTGCTGCTAGTTTGGGTGTACTATGTGATTCTAGAATTATTGAAAAAGATGGCAATTCTCATTTAGCCATGGTTAAATTTTATACCTCTCTAACAGATAGGGAGGTTTCCTCCTATTCATATATCTGGGTTTGGGGCATGCAAAATAACTTCTGTGTTTGGCTAATCAAAACATAAATATAGCTTTGGGTAAATTTGCTTCATGAAAAGTCACCTGATTATCTGAGGATTATCCAGTGTCTAATATTATTCAGTCCTGGGGGTGCTCTTCTAAGTCTCTATATACATTTTCTCCAGAGAGTTTTAGAATGGTACAGAGTGGAAAATAAAAACTGGAATAATTCATAAACATTGGCTAAATAGGGAACAAAAAGAGAAGAAGGAAAAGCAGACTATGATAAACACATACTTTAAAAATTTCTGGCCAAGGGCGCCTGGGTGGCTCAGTGGGTTAAAGCCGCTGCCTTCGGCTCAGGTCATGATCCCAGGGTCCTGGGATCGAGGCCCACGTCGGGCTCTCTGCTCAGCGGGGAGCCTGCTTCCTCCTCTCTCCTCTCTCTCTGCCTGCCTCTCTGCCTACTTGTAATCTCTCTCTCTGTGTCAAATGAATAAATAAAAAATTAAAAAAAAAATTTCTGGCCAATATTTGACCTAGGCTTCCCCAGGGGAGTTAGAATCATAATTTATTGCTGGATTCTGATAACCAGGGTCTGGGGACTTGGGCAGGGAGAAGCTGGTGTGATCAGGGGGTGTGGTTTTCAGTCAACCATGCTGGTCAGAATCTTAGACACACATGGTGGTGATGGTGGTGGGGAGGAGGTAGCAGAGGGTCCAGAAAGGCTAATAACTGAGGCACAGATAATGGTTTCAAAATCAGGATGGGCTGAGGTTAGCATCAAGACAGGCAAACCAAAGAGTTATTTCTAAAGTCAAGTCAGTGAGAACCAGAAGCTGCTGCAAAATGCAGAAGTCCAACATAGGAGCTCTGAGGTCCAAGTCAGGGTCCAAAATGGAAGAGTCCATAGCAAATGAAAGAAAAAGACATCAATGAACAAAGAAACACTCTGGCAAGGGTGTCTGCAATGTGAAGAAATTTCCTGTTCCTGCTTCTGGATTTAAATGACTCCTGAAAGGGGCTTCTGGGTGGCTCAGTTGGTTGAGCATCTGCCTTTGGCTCAGGTCATGATCCCAGGGTCCTGGAATCAGTCCCTGCATCGGGCTCTCTGCTCAGCAGGGAGCCTGCTTCTCCCTCTGCCTCTGCCTGCTGCTCTGCCTACTTGTGTTCTCTCCCTCTCTCTCTCTGTCAAATAAATAAAATCTTAAACAAAAATGGCTCCTGAGAGACAAGAATTTCTCCCTTGGTGCTGCCTGGGCTCTGCCACAGAAGGAGGCATTGGAAGAACCAGGTTGAGGCTGGGAGGTGAGGACAAGGAGCAGTAGGGTGAAAATGACATGAAAATCAAGGGTGTTTCCCAGGGGTTGCCCTGTGATGCTGGATGCTGGCTAAGTTACTTGGCTATTCTGGATTATCAATTCTGAAATTTACAGAAAGCCATTGATTTAATCTAAGTGTTCTCTTTTTTTGGTAAATTAGTATAAATGAAAATCATACCAAATACATTAAAACGTGATGGAAAAGATCCCATATATGCACATAATTCTACCTTATAGTATAATAACCTCTGGGTTTAGTGTTGAAAAGTGAACAAAAATCAACATCTAATCAATGGCATAAAAAGCAAATTGCCAATGCATCTTGTTGCTCTTTTTAAAAATATTGATCCATTTATGTTAATAGGCATTATATTCGTTGGTATTTATTTCTTTTACAAACTTATTCCTGGCTTTATTCTTGAATGCCTGTTGTTGCTTTTTCCTATTGAATGCCGGTCTCAAAAAAGCAATGCAGTTGTTTATTTTCAGTTCTCATTTGGTAGTGAGACATCTCTATTCCCTACTAATTATGAATACCTTATTTTTTTAAAGATTTTATTTATTTTATTTGAGAGAGACAGAACACAAGTGAGGGGAAAGGACAGAGGAAGAAGCAGACTTCCCACCGAGCAGGGAGCCTGATATGGGGCTCAATCCCAGGACTCGGGGATCATGACCTGAGCCAAAGGCAGATGCTAACCGACTGAGCAACCCAGGTGCCCGTGATAACCTTATTTTTAAAGTTACTATTTACTGGGTGTGTTTGGGGCTAAGTGTTTTATACACAGTATTTCTTTGCATTATTTTTATATCTGCCTTCAGCAATGTTTCCAACCTGTTCATGGTGTTAAGTTAGTCTTAAAGCTATTCGAAATTGTGGGATCTCACCAACAGTCATTTAGACACAAAATTTAACATGACTGAAGAATAAAAAAAGAGATGCCAGGTTTTCTGAGTTGTCCCTTTTTAGAGACATCACCCAATTAAAGCTGCAACATTAATGTTGAACCCAAAGGAAGGGCCGAGAAAGCATATTTTTCCTTCTTTAAGATAGTTTTTATTTTTATTTATTCTTATTTTTTAAAAAAGATTTTATTTATTTATTTGACACAGAGAGAGAGAGATCACAAGCAGGCAGAGAGGCAGGCAGAGAGAGAGGAGGAAGCAGGCTCCCCGCTGAGCAGGGAGCCTGATGCGGGCCTCGATCCCAGGACCCTGAGATCATGACCTGAGCGAAGGCAGAGGCTTTAACCCACTGAGCCACCCAGGTGCCCCCCCCAAAAAGATAGTTTTTAAAAATACAGAGTAATAGGGTCACCTGGACGGCTCAATCGGTTGGGCATCTGCCATTGGCTCAGGCTGGGATGGAGCCCCCATTGGGCTCCCGGCTCAGTGGGGAGTCTGCTTCTCCCTTACCGTGCTCTTGTACATGCTCTCTTTCTCCCCACTCTCAAGTAAATAAAATCTTGAAAAGATATAGAGAGCAATAAATTTTCATTTGGAGAGAATTTTGAAAAGTATGGGAAAGTGTAAAGAAAACAAATCATCCAGTTTCCCTCTAGAGGTAGCTATTGTTTTGATGTCTTTCCTGCTGGTCTTCTTTCCTCTTTTAAACTAATATTATACAAAGAGCATTTTCATTAAAAAATTTTTTTTATCACATATCAAAAACATTCTACCATGTAGATAAGAGGTAGCAAGCTGGTAGTGTGTGGGCCAAGTCTGTTTGGCCTTTGCAATATTAAGAAATATTTGAATTAGTTGACAAAATATTTAATATCAGGAGATTTCCCATCACCTACCCCACTTCACTTGTCTGGGTGACCTATTTGGCCACTTTCAGCACATGCTTTGAGAGTTCTAGGATGGCTCTACCAAAAGTTATGTTAGCCATTCACATATTGTGATTTATTTTAGGTTATTTCTGTTTTAAATAATTGCCAGAATGACTAATGGAAGGAACACCATTGTGTTTTCTGAACTTCTGAATATTTCCTTAAGAAAGATTTGTAGATTTATTTATTTAATTGAGGCTTCAAGTTTTTTCTTTATCATGTTTTCTTGGCAATCAAGTCATGGAACCTTCTTTCCATTTGGCCAATCTGCTTATAGTATCTGCAAAGCAGGTTCTTGGACTGACTGCAAGGGTGTTAACCAGACCGGGCCTCCTGCTGGCCTGGCATGGAGCGGCTGTCAGCGGCCAGCATGAGAGCATGTCCAGGCCTGACTTTCCACTCACCTCTTTTGCTAAGACTTTGGCTCAAGTGAATTTGGCCAGGATATCTTTTAATTTATTATTTTAAAAATCAAAGGTGAGTTAGTACAAGTTAATTTTATGATATTTGGTCAGTTTTTACTTGACTACAAGATTACTATATATATATATATATATATATATATTTTAAAGATTTTATTTATTTATTTGACACAGAGAGAGATCACAAGCAGGCTGAGAGGCAGACAGAAAGAGAGGAGGAAGCAGGCTCCCTGCCGAGCAGAGAGCCCAATGCGGGGCTCGATCCCAGGACCCTGAGATCATGACCTGAGCCAAAGACAGACGCTTTAACCCACTGAGCCATCCAGGTGCCCGACTACAAGATTACTATTAAAAAGTGAATTTTTACTAGCATTCTTTAAAAATATTCTTAATTTTTTATTCTGAGTTATAAAATTTGGGTGTTGCTTCGGTTTATCACTACAGTATAGTGTTTAGAAAAGTACTTTTTGATAAAAGTCTCTACTGAGACTTTTAGCACCTTGTTGTGGGAAAGTCAAAGATGCGTGAAGCATCCTTCCTCTTGGAACCTAGTTGGGAAGACAGAATATAATCAAGTCCTCGATTGAATGGAGCAGGTTATTTCTACTGCTCAGGAGAGTCAGAGGAATAGAGAATTTATTGTGGGGTCAATAGGCTGAGCCAGGATGGTTAGCCCTGGATTGAATTTAGGTTCTAGCAGACATTACAGGTGAGTAGGGTGAGAATAGCTGGGGCATGAGAGGAGACTGGCCTACCAGGGTAGAGTGTTCAGGGTGGGAAGCAGTGGGAGATACATTTACATGGGTAGGAGGTACCGTGGCTGTAAGGTACGGAACACCAGACAGACCATGGTAAACTTACTCTGATAGAGAGCAGGAGGCCCTTAGAGGTAAGAAACATCCTGATGGCAGCCCTTGGGGGACTTTGTTTTTCTTTCCTGGCACTGTGGTGTACAGGCATATTATTGCACTTCACTTTATGGGGGTTTGCAGGTAATGTATTTTTGGCTAATTGAAGGTTGGTGATGACCCTGCATGGAGCAATTCTGGGGGCACCATTTTCCAACAGCATTTGCTCATTTCATGTCTCTGTGTCCCATTTTGGTAATTCCTGCAGTATTTCAAACTTTATCATGATTGTTATATTTGTTATGGTGGTCTGTGGTAAGTGATCTTTGATGTTGTTACTATTGTAACTGTTTCAGGGATCATGAGCCATCCCCATATAACAAGGGGAACTTAACGGACAACTTCCATGTGTGTTCTGACTGCTCTAATGACCAGCAGTTTTCCCATCACTCTTCTTCTCCTTGAGCCTCCCTGTTCCCTGAGACACTGTATTGAATCTAGGCCAGTTAATAACCATGCAGTGGCTTCTAAATGTCAAGTGAAAGGAAGAGTCAACTGATACGGCAAACTTTATTGTCTTATTTTAAGAAATTGCCACAGCCACCCCAGCCTTCAGCAACTACCATCCCAGTCAGTCAGCAGCCATCAACATTGAGGCAAGAACTCCACCAGCAAAAAGATTATGGTTTGTTCAAAGGTCAGATGATGGTTAGCATTTTTTTTTTTTAAGTAGGCTCCATACCCACCCAGTGTGGAGCCCAATGTGGGGCTTGAACTCACCATCCTGAGATCAAGACTTGAGCTGAGATCAAGAGTCTGACACTTAAATAAATGAGCCCCCCAGACACCCTGATGGTTAGTATTTTATAACAATAAAGTATTTTTAAATTAAGGTATGCACATTGTTTTTTAGACGTAGTGCTATTGTACACTCAGTAGACTATAGTATGGTATAAACATAAATTTTATATGCACTGGGAAATTTATTTGACTCACTTTATTGTAATATTTGCTGCACTGTGGTGGTCTGGAACTAAACCTACAATACTCCAAGGAATGCCTATATAATAATAGAACACGAAAGGAATGGAGGTAAGGAGGCCAGTCCAATGGCCAGTGTCATAGTTCAGGCATGATGTGATGAAGGTAGCAATGTGGAAGATTTTACAGAAATGAATGCATTGAAGAAATTTTATATGGGAAAAGTTGACAAGATTTAAAGAATGGCTAGATGTGGAGTAGAGGGAAAAAAATCAGATAACTCTTGAATTTCAAGTTCTGGGCACCATAAGCATTTTGGGGTTTTAAAATAGAAATGGGGATGCTTAGCTTGTGTTTTACTTCATGACAGAAAGGATGATATGTTCAGCTTTAGAAATGATATCCACTCTCCCTTGACCTCCTCTTCTGCTGAGGTTTTGTTTTGTTTTGCTATTAGAGTGCTGGATGGTGAGTTCGAGGTTGAGGAAGAGTGGGTTAACAGCTTACTTTTGAAAGATATAAGATTTTCTTCTAAGATTAATGAACTATTTATGTTCCAGCCTAATTAACTAATTAGCATACCGTTACCAAGACAAAGATCATGAGTTTTGTTTCCATTATTCCCATGTGGACTAGTTCATTTTGCTCTGCTCTTTGACAATACACTTTGTTCCTAATTGTAAATGAACCAATTTACAAATTCATGGGGTTAACATCAGGGAGATTAGGAATTTGGGAGAATAAATTAACGCAAATTAATTTCCACTTCCAAAACATGCATATACATATCTCTGCACCCGTGAGGGCACACATACTAACATGTATGTATACACATATCCAGATCCATGCCTTTCTTATAGTGGGTTAGTGTATTTTTTTAGAGACTTGACCACATATTTCTTTACTGGCTTATTTACCCTTCAACAGTAGACGTCGAAGAAGGAATAAGAAATGACTAAAAGTTAATAGGAAGTGTGTCATAATGTTTAAAGGATTGGGTTGGGTTGTAGAACAGGGGATAGACATACAAACATTACTCTGGGTAATTTTGCCTTAAACACTAGAACGTATGATTGCATACACTTTAAGAGAAATAAAACTACTAATTTTGAACTCCTTCGCAAGGAAATTGACAAGATCAATTCTTTTAACAAAACTTTCAGAATCCATTTTCAAGACTGTTCCTAGGTTTTCAGATGAGCATGAAAGGGGCACCAAGTATCTCTGCTACCTTCAACAGTCGTAAAAGGCAGGAAAAAAAAAAGATTTCTTTTTTCATGTTTGTGGATGAGATGAGCTCTCAGTTGGTCTAAGTGAAAAAGCATCATCAAATAAACAATGGTAGCCAAGTTTCCCTGGGAGGGAATAATGACTTCCCAGCTCAAAAACATGGCATTGCCACACACTAACCTGTCTGCAGCCTTGACCTTGTATGACATTGTCCTAAATCCTTCTTTGTAGGGGTTTGTGTTTCAAAGAAATGGCAAGAAAAAGAATGAGTTGAGGCCCTTAGGGCTGAGTGGATCCAAAGAGTGTAGTGATACTTTTAGGAGCAACAAAGATACCAAATTCGTTAAGATAAAGTCATTCATAGAGGGCAAATGTTAAGAGAAGTGTGGGAGACTGAGCCAAACTGAGACAGAGTGGAGTAAGAGCAAGGTTAGGAACAAAACAAGAGGATTTCAGGTTAGGATTGCCTATGACTTGCTTTTATCAGCAGCTGCCTGAATGTTGGATGAGTAGTGTGGTTTGATTTAAAGAATGGGGTGAATAACACAAGACCTAGGATCTTAATTATAGTGAAATAGATTTACCTTGACTTGATTTCATAGTTTCTGGTCTCCTGTGTTAAAAATAAGAAAATAGTAAATGTAGCAAAAAACAGAACATTGTATTCTGATTTGTGTTAAACATTCTCAGCCAGATCTGGGAGAAGATATTTAAGACAGCTGTTAAGAAACTGTTTTATTATAAGTCAGTGGAACTAATTCCTGCTGCTGAACATAGGCATTTTGGATAACTTGGTTGGCAAGGGTGTTCTCACCATTCAGACCAGGATGTCCTTATTCTTCTGTACCTTTCGTTCACACTGGCTCTTTTCTTGATGATGCAGAGGTACAATAGTGTCAGTTCAGATAAATTTCCTGATCACAAATCCCATCAATTTAAATGGGTGTGTGTTGATAAATACAGACTTCTATTAGAAATTAAAGTATCTAACCAATCCATGAATAACAAATGGCAAGAGCTATAAGGTGGAGGGAAGCACTCTTTTGGGAGTGGGGACAGTCAGGAGTTCACTTTTAGTCATGGAGCCATGGATCAGTCACAACATAACTGTGATGTTGGTCAGGTTACCTCTCTGGGTTTGAATTCTCATTTGAAAAGCAAAGTTGAAAGATTAGAAACTTAAGTGTTATGACTGGTACTTGCACATTTGGGCTTAATGTACTTGTTTCTCTACATTTAAGTAAGTATGTTTTAAAATGTTCATAATGAAGAGTAAAAAAAAAAACCTTGGAATGTACATAAAAAGCAAAAATATCATCCCATCTCCTTCCTGTAGTTCTACAAGATGGAGCCAGGCTTGTTTCAAGCTGTTTTGAGTAGGAGTCTTAGGCTATCAGTTTCTTCCCCTGGAATGATTTTTCCAAACCAATATTGATGATATTTCTTTGCTCAGTTTACACGGAAATGTACATGTATTTCATGGGCTATGGTGAGTGACCTGACATGTTTTATGGTGATGTATAGTCTTTTCATATCAAAATCAAAGTCAGGTCTCTGAATGTAGTTTGAAGGTAATACATTCATGTGAACACTTTCAGAACTGGCTGGAAGCAACAGCTCTTTGGATAACCACATGATTTCCTATAAAGGACACACTTTATGGACAGGTTCATGCTCAGTCTCTGTAAAAATTTAAATTTCTCCACCAGTTTTTCTTCAGGATTCCTCTACCCACACCCAGATTCAGATATGAGACAATCAACCAATGATTTGATCAGCTTGCAAAGGTAAGTTGGATAGTTTTTTTTTTTTAATGTAAAAACTTCCACCAAAGGACTGCTCTTAATATGGCAGTGTCAGTGGCATGAGCAAGCCATTCTGCCGTTTTAGGCTTACGTGTAAGCAGGTGGTCATGGGCACTGAGTAAAAGACTCCACAGTAGCCTACATAGTAGCAGAAGTGACAGAAAAAGCCTGTTTTTAGAAAAAAAGACCTACCAATAGTTTGATGATAGAGCAAACTGTAAAGGCTTGATATTAGGATTATTTTGGAAATTCCTGCCTTCTGTGGTAGCCACAAAAGCTTCTTTGTCAATCTGAGTGCAATTCTTTTCAGTATGGGATGTTATTTATGAGCAGGACTCCGTGACTACTGGCATATCGTGATGATGTCAGTTCTAGCTTTACCAGATGAAATGTCAGTGGTAAGGAACAGGAGTTTATATTCATGCTGATCTGCTAACCCAGAATTTAAAGTCAAAAGTCTCTTGACATTTTGGAAATTGTCCTCAGAGAACTGCCAAAAGAGCCTTTCCTATTAGGTAATGCTGCCCTGGCAGTACCTGCCTTTTGTGAGAGGAAAACTATGGTAGAAATAGAGTAGCAACAGGAAGCCTAAAAACTAGTTTTGTACTGAGGAATGAGAACAGGTTGCCTAGTTATGGTTTTATGTATCTCTTGCTTTAATCTGTATTTTGAAATAGTCTATGGCTGCTTCTAAATTGAGCCTTCTTAAAGTTTTCAATTGTCTCATCACTGGTCAGAGATCATGATGTAGGAAAAGGGTCAGAGAATTCGTACTCAGAAAATATGAGTTCAAGTCTTGACTTTTTCATAGACTGTATATTTTTTTAAAAAGATTTATCCCCTTGAAGATTCTCTCTCCCTCTGCCCCACCCCTTGCTCATGCTTTCTCTCCTTCTAAAATAAATAAATAAATCTTAAGCAGACTCTACTTATCCTGGAGCTCAGTGCAGGGCTCAATCTCACAACCCTGAGATCAAGACCTGAGCCTAAACCAAGAATTCAACTCTAAACCGACTATACCATTCAGGGGCCCCAGGGTAAGTTTTTTCTTCCCGCTCTTTTTAAAGAAGCTTCCTGGCTATTATTGACTGGAGCAAAAGAATTTCTAAGCGAAGCATTCCTTAACTGGGAATACTCCTTTCAGTCTCAGAAATATTTGTGTGTTCACCATAGTGTCCTGTATTTGTTGTTCTACTTAAGCGTGGCCAGGCTGTGTAAAGATCCCAAGAACAATCCAGAATTGATGGGAATATATATATTACTTTATGGCCTCATTCCAACAGCTCATTTCCCCTCAATCTTATTTACCATTATTATTTGTTGATAGTATTTACCATTATTATTTGTTGTGGTCCACTGGATATGTATAATTGATGTCCAGGCTCTGCTTCAAACCCTCTCTCTTTTTTTCCTCCCCAACCCTTTAAAAAAAATTGAATTACAAAAAAAAAAAGAAAGAAAGAAAGAAAGAAAGAAAGAAAGAAAGAAAGAAAGAAAGAAAGAAAGAAAAAGAAAGAAAGAAAGAAAAAAAGAAAGGGTTGATCCAGATGGGCTGGCACCCTTTCCTTCTTTTGTATTTTTGGAATTCCTTCTAGAATACCTTGGGGAATTTGTTACCAGTTTCTATAGCTAGACTACCTCACTAGTATGTGCACTGTGGCACTAATTACTAGTATTGTGAAATTATTCCTTCTGAAGGGGTTTTGGAAACACCTCTTGTAAGGGGTTTCTTCCATCTGCAGGAGCCGTACTGTATAAGCACATTCCCAGTTTTAGCCAGGCGAACAGTGAGAGCTTTATAATATCTTACAAAGAGAATAGTTGGTGATATTAACATCTTTGATATATAGGTTCTTGTGAAAAAATAAGGTATAAGTTATCTTTACTTTGTGTGGTTTTATCACTGCAGGAGTGACTTGCACTTTACTCATGGACATTTATGAGTACTGTTACAAGGTCAGCTTTGTGCTAGGCCATGTGCTTCACTACATTCTAGATCCCTCACTGCCAGGTGAATGGCTATGGAAATTCTTGACATTATTCTGATGACTGTAAAGAGTATATCTCTGTCAGGGTTGTCTCTCCTTCCTGTTTGAAACTTTCTTGCACATGTAAGCAGAGCACTGTATGACTTTGCTCAGTTTGAACAAGGATTGGTGTTTCTTAATTGATCTTCAGATATCCTACAGTTTCTGTATTCTGTTCATCCTGCTGGCTTTTTCAGGCAGCATTTATGTCAGATCTTTCCTAATTACTTTCTATAAGATGTCATGATTGTGCAAGTCTTTTTTGGGTCATTACAAATGTCAAATTAGTTTATCCAAGTGGCCCTGACAAATGAACTCTGCATATAAGACACGCTCTTAACATAGTTGTCTAAGAAAGTCTTTTTACTTTGCAAGAGCTACTCTGAACCCACAAAACCCCTAAATTCACTGCACTAAGGAACAGGAGCACAAATCTTTTAAAACTGCTAATGATTCACACATCACAGGAATGATAACTAATTGACATCAACAGAGTCAGTAGGTCTTAGGATGGTTACCATTTTGTCTCAACATTTCCTGACTTATACTTTCAGTAGTTGTCAGAAAAGTATACAAAAGTCCTTATGAATCACTGGCCAAATGAAATAGACTGTACATAGATACTCTCGCCGAGGTAGATGATTCCTCAGGAAGGACGTAAATGGCAAAGAATTACAACAAATGACAAAGTATTAGAAAGTTAGATGGAGATGGAGATGAACATTGTCTTATGAATAGCTTTTTAAAATTCTCCTCACCAAAAACCTCTGACACAGTTTGCAGAAAAAGAATGGGCTTCAAGACTATCATAAAGAAATTATAGATCACTACTAAGGAAATGAGTCCTGATCGAAAGCATATGTTTTCTTGTCTTTGCAGTTTGAGCAGGTACTGCGCTCTTGGTGCTGCACGTACTGTTTGAAGCAGAAGGGAAATTGTTCTGCTGTTTGTAAAAGTCAGATCCCATCATGCCCAGGACTGGGGAGTTGAGTGCTCCCCAAGTCTCATGTCTTTGGAATAGGTGCAAGAACAAGAGGTTACGCCAAGACTGGCTTTGCTTTCAGACTTTCCCTTCACCGCACTCCAGAGCAGACAGAGTGTGTGGTATTGAAACCAACCCACGGTCAGGATGTTTAGGATCACATGATGACATGCTGTGAGTGAGCAGGACTGGCAGTTCATGTACTACTTTTATATATATATATCTCATTCTGAATCTTCAGCTGGTTTGGAGAGTTTTGGTTATTTAAGGACTGGTTTTATTCAGTCTACAGAGAATTAAAACTTTCCTTTTGCAATGAATAATAGATGAACACTTTCTCTAATTTCCTAAGCTATTCCATGGCTATAATTTCAGCAAATTTGGAAGCTGTCTTATTACCTCTGTCATCCCATCAGGATACTATTTAGTTACTCATCAAGTTTTTATTGAGTGACCAAAGGAACATTAATATTTTGGTAAGTACTTGGACAAATAATTTAAAGATTAATAAGTCTGAAAGATGCCTCAGTTTTATCCAGGGGAAAGCTTAGGCACTAGAAGAATCAGAGTTGGTAATTATGCAAACATGCTTTTCTGGTAGATGAGCAGATGTTGTTAGTTTTGACATACCATGGCTAGACTGCAGTGTTATACCTCTTGCCACTTTTAGAAAGTTCTAGTACAGAAAAAGGAAGATGTGCATACAAGTTTCCGTGGGTGTGAATTGAACTACTTTATCAGCTGGAAAAAGCAACTGTGTAGAATATGTATAAGAACTCAAAGAGCCTTCAGATCATTACATTTGTATATTTGGGGTAAATACCTAGTAGTGCAATTGCTAGGTCTTAGGGTAGCTCTATTTTTAACTTCTTGAGGAACCTCCATATTGTTTTGCATAGTGGCTGTACCAGTTTGGATTCCCACAGTGTGAAAGTGTTCCTCTTTGTCCACATCCTTGTCATCATTTGTTGTTTCCTGACTTGTTAATTTTAGCCACTCCAACTTGTGTGAGGTGGTGTCTCATTGTGGTTTTGATTTGTATTTCCCTGATGATGAGTAATGTTGAACATTTTTTTTCATATGTCTGTTGCCCATTTGTATGTCTTCTTTAGAGAAGTGTCTGTTCATGTCTTCTGCCCGTTTCTTGACTGGCTTATTTGTTTCTTGGGTGTTGTATTTGATAAGTTCTTTATAGATCTTGGATACTATCCCTTTATCTGATATGTCATTTGCAACTATCTTCTCCCATTCCATGGGTTGCCTCTTTGTTTTGTTGACTGTTTCCTTTGCTGTGCAGAAGTTTTTTATCTTGATGAAGACCCAGAAGTTCAATTTTTCTTTTGTTTCCTTTGCCTTTGGAGACATGTCTAGCAAGAGGTTGCTGTGGCCAAGGTCAAAGAGGTTGCTGCCTATGCTCTCCTCTAGGATTTTAATGGATTCCTGTCTCACATTTAAGTCTTTCATCCATTTTGAGTTTATCTTTGTGTATGGTATAAGAGAATGGTCCAGGGGCTCCTGGGTGCCTCAGTGGGTTAAAGCCTCTGCCTTTGGCCCAGGTCATGATTTCAGGGTCCTGGGATCAAGGCCCCGCATCCCAAGCAGGGAGCCTGCTTCCTCCTCTCTCTCTCTGCCTGCCTCTCTGTCTACTTGTAATCTCTCTGTCAAATAGATAAATAAAATCTTTTTTAAAAAAAAGAGAATGATCAAATCTCATTCTTCTACATGTGGCTGTCCAATTTTCCCAGCACCATTTGTTGTAGAGACTGTCCTTTTTCTGTTGGATATTCTTTCCTGCTTTGTGGAAGATTAGTTGACCACAGAGTTGAGGGTCCATTTCTGGGTTCTCTATTCTGTTCCATTGATCTATATGTCTTTTTTTGTGCCAGTATGATACTGTCTTGATGATTACAGCTTTGTAATATAGCTGGAAGTCCAGCATTGCGATGCCACCAACTTTGGTTTTCTTTTTCAACATTTCTGTAGTTATTTCAGGTCTTTTCTTGTTTCATACAAATTTTAGGATTATTGGTTCAATTTCTGTGAAAAATGTTTTTGGTATTTTTATAGGGATTGCATTGAATGTATAGATTGTTCTGGGTAGCATAGACATTTTAATAATATTTATTCTTCCAATCCATAAGCATGGAATGTTTTTCAATTTGTTCGTGTTCTTCCTCAATTTCTTTCATAAGTGTTCTGTAGTTTTTAAAGTACAGTTCCTTTACCTCTTTGGTTAGGTTTATTCCTAGGTATCTTATGGTATTGGGTGCAAGTGTAAATAGGATCAACTCCTTAATTTCCCTCTCTTCTATCTCATTGTTAGTGTATAGAAATGCAACTGATTGCTGTGCATTGATTTTATATCCTGACACTTTATTGAATTCCTGATTTAGGGATGGCAATTTTGGGGTGGAATCTTTTGGATTTTCCACATAAAGTACCATGTCATCTGTGAAGAGTGAGAGTTTGACGTTTTCTTTGCCAATTTGAATGCCTTTTCTTTTTGTTGTCTGATTCCTGAGGCTAGGACTTCTAGTACTATCTTGAACAGCAGCAGTGAGAATGGGCATCCCTGTCATGTTCTTGATCTTAAGGGAAAAGCTCTCTGTTTTGCCCATTGAGAATGATATTCGCGGTTGGCTTTTCATGTATGAATTTTATGATATTGGGTTATGTACCCTCTCTATCCCTACACTGTGAACACTGTGAAAAGTTTTAATCAAGAAGGGATGCTGTACTTTGTCAAATGTTTTTTGTGAATCTATTGAGAGGATCATATGGTTCTTGCCCTTTCTTTTATTAATGTGATATATCATGTCGATTGATTTGTGAATGTCGAACCACACTTATACTGTGGCCCATGAATAAATCCCACTTGGTCATGGTGAATAATACTTTTAATACACTGTTGGATCCAATTGGCTAGTATCTTGGTGAGAATTTTGGCATCCATGTTCATCAGGGATATTGGTCTATAATTCTCCTTTTTGGTGGGGTCTTTGACTGGTTTTGGGATCAAGGAAATGCTGGCCTCATAGAATGAGTTTGGAAGTTTTCCTTCCATTTCTATTTTTTGAAACAGCTGCAGAAGAATAGGTATTAGTTCTTTAAATGTTTGGTAGAATTCCCCTGGGAAGCCATCCAGCCCTGGGCTCTTATTTGTTGGGAGATTTTTGATTACTGCTTCAATTTCCTTGCTGGTTATGTGTCTGTTCAGGTTTGCTATTTCTTTCTGGTTCAGTTTTCGTAGTTTCTGTGTCTCTAGGAATGCATCCATTTCTTTTAAATTGTCAAATTTGCAGGCGTATAGTTGCTCATACACAGGAATTTTAAAAATTCCTGGGCTAAATATTGACTGGGCCCTTTCCTGAAGGAATTGCCACATAGGTAGAGAAGCAGCTCTGAGCCCAGGTCAGGCCCAGCCCTGAATAACTTCATTCAACAAGTTGTTGAATGCCTGGTTTATGCATTGTACTGGGCAAGATGCATAGGGAATAAAGGTAAATGATCCACAGTCTGATGCTGAGGAGCTCACAGACGAGGTGGGGGCAGACATGTTCATAATCAGCAATGAGAAACTGATAAATCCTGTGGTAAGTATATGAATAAAGTGCTGTGGGGGGCACAAGAGAGAGCAAGTTAAGTGCTAGTTAATAACAGTAAAGAATTTTTGCATTGGAACGGTCCTTACAATTTACCTAGTTCTTCTATCCAATGCAGGATACACAGCACAGCACCCTGGAAGTTGGTGTTTTAGCCCGTGCTAAAACCCCTTTCCTGAGGCAGCTCATTTCATTTTCAGGCAGCTCTGTTTAATTCCTTAATTCAAATGAACATCTTGTAAACCCTTATCAGGTACTGTGCTGAGAACATTGTCTCTGTTACCTCATTTAATCCTTACCTAAGAGTAGTTACTTCTAATATCCCTCTTTTCACATGAACAACTGAGGCTCATGGAGGTTAAGACTCATTTGCCCAAGTTTATGCATCTAATAGTGACTGGAACAAGGTTTACGTTCACTGTCTGACTTCAAAGCTGGATTCTTGATTTTTCTGATACTTCCATAATTTCCTATTCTTTCCATCTGCAGAGAAAAAGAACAAATTTTATTTATCTCCCTTGTGACAGCTGTTCAAATATTTCAAGAGAAGGTTCATGTGTCCTTGTGCCCCTCCCCCTCACCCCACCTCTTCTCTAGTCATTCCCTCTAAGTTCTTTCAAATTTTCTCCCAAAGACATACTGTTTAGACCCTTTACCAGCCTGGTCACGTCTAAGGGCTCTCCTATGTGTTGATGGCTCTCCTTAGATAGAGCCTGCAGAATTACCACAACATTCCAGAAGTAGTCTGTCCACTGTTGAGTAAAATGGGAGTGCCATCTCTTTACCTGGAAAGTGTTCATTTTTAGGGGCAGCTGCATCACTATTTTGGCTCAGGCTTAGTTTGTTGTCAACAAAGTTCATTGGTCTATTTTTCTCCCCAATTTTTTTGGCCTTAGTTGTATTTATTTATAACCACGCCTTAATTGCAGCCTCAAATGTGTTCAGTTCACATGATGATTGAGTCAGACTTTAAAGAGATACAGTTGGGAATATTTCATCTTCACATAGCAAGAAGCTGGGTAGGTGCATTCTAAACAGGCAGGTGGCTAAGCAGAGTTTCTTAGGGCATTCTTTCACTCCTCTGTCCCTGGAAGTTTTTCTCACATACATGATGGCATCCGGTCAACTCCTGTGAGGGGTTAGGTCATCTAGCTTTTCGGGGGGACAAGGTATATTTTCCCCAGGAATTGACTCAGGCTTTCCAGTGTACTCCATTTGATCTCATCTTCTTGGAGCTCTGTGACAATAGAAAAACTGCAGGATGAGGGATTATGTTCTTCTGGCAGGAAGAACTAGGCCAAGTGTTGTGAAAGACTTATTCCAAATACCATTTTGAAAGATTACTTAAACATTAATTAGAGCCTTATTTGGTGACATCAGTCATCTTAATATTAAGTAGTAGCTTGTATAAATGTTTTAGTAGTAATTAAATTGTGAATATCTTGTCATATAAAAGTTGTAAGGCCTCTGGTAATCCTGAAATGCTACTTCAAAGTTGAGATAATTTAGAAAAATCATAAGATTTTCAAGGTGAACCAGATTTTAAATATAAATCCTAGGTGCATTTATACTGTTTCAAAAAAATTATAGTTACTCAAAACTGAGTAGATTTAAGAATTAAAGTGTATATTATGAGAACAAACAAAAACTCATGGAATAATTAAGTGGAAATTTTTTTTATGCTGGTTAAAATTTGAGGAATATAGTTAATTTTTCCAGGGCTTCCCCTGGTAGAAATGATCACCATGGAAAAAGGCTATATTTCAAATCAAATGTTATGCTCCACATTTATAAGTTATTTATTTAAGCAAGCATGGAAAAACCATATTTCTGAAACATATTTTAATGCTTGGGTTTAATATTTTTGATAAATGACCTCAATAAGTTGTTTGAAAAGATTATCAGCGGTTATCAGAGGGGAGAAATCAATTCAAATTCTGAAAGAACAGCTCTTGCTCATTTTATCTCTGTGCTTCTTTATTGGAATAATCTGTATCTAGATCAATGATTATTAAAGTGTGGTCTCTGAACCAGCAGCATTAGTAATACACAGGAACATGTCAGAAATGCATATTTGCAGATCCCACCCCAGATTTGCTGCATTAGAAACTAAGAGAATGGTATCAAGCACAGTGTGTTTTCACAAGCCCTGCAGGTAATTCTGATGGTTACCTAGTTTGAGAACCACTGAGCTAGATTGTTTCAAGCTTTGTAGAATTGTTCAGTAAGTATGAGGCCAAATTCTAATGGAATGGAATGAGAAAAAGCCTCTATTTCCACTGTGATTATTACAAGCAGTCAGAGAACTGGTCCATATAAGAGATGTGTACTTGGCAAGGAGAAACCTCACGCTATTTTCTCCCCGCTCGTTTAAAATAATGATTTTTTTTTCTTTAGGAAATCAAACTAGATTTCCTGGGATGCCTAGAACTTATACTGATAGAACAATGCTTCATTCAGTTGTTTAACCAAACTCTTCACCCTAAAATAGAGAGAAATACCCCTCAGAATGGCATCTGAAGATAAGAAATTCTTACTCCTTGAAGGGATGCATGAAATAGTGACCTAAATCTGTGTAGCTGGAAGGAGATTGGAGAACTTATTTTATTGTCTTTAAAAGGAATATTCTTCTCAAACAGGTAAGATTTTTCTCTGATCTTAAAAACCTCCAACGAAAAAGATAATCACAATCAATTGTAAACATTTTGTTATTAAACTCAAAGTTTAATAGCCATAAACATCAGAAAATGCATTTTTACATTTCCAATGCTATTTGCTATGTTAGGATCACATGGCAACTCAAATATTGCCTAAAACCGTTTTTCACAGTTGACAGTTCTGTCACATCAGTTGCCAAATTCTGTTGTTCCAAAGGCTCATAGCTGAGCAACAGCTTGGGAGCAGATAACCCTCTAGGGCTTATGAAAAAGGAGAAGAAATGACCCTGCCCAAATCAATACAGGCTCCTCTCATCCCAACCCAAATCTCTTTAATCTGAATATTGGAAAAAAGTAAATCCTCCAAGTTGGGTCATTAGCCCTCTGAGTCTGTGTGTGTGTGTGTGGGGGGTGTGGGTATGTAAGGAGACTGTGCTTCCTCTCTGAAACTAGTGGAGTCACTCATAAAGCCTGTATACATTTTAACAGAGTAAAATGAGTAAATGAGGAAGTAAAATGAGTAAAGTGAAATGATTTCATATTTTGTCCATTGTCTCAAGACTGTTCAACAAACCATTTTAAAAGGCTTAAATTTTATGTATTTATTTATTTATTTATTTATTTAGAACAACAAAGCTTTTATTTAACCACTTCTTTATTCCATCTGTATCTTCTTTCTTTCAAGCAAATGAAAAATTATGGGGTATTTTAATTCTATCCTTCCACGTGTCACTGAGAACTAAGAGTCTCAGTGTGAAAAAAAAAAAAGCCTTAAATTTTAAAGTATAAGTACTGGGGTGCCTGAGTGGCTCAGTCGTTAAGCGCCTGCGTTCAGCTCAGGTCATGATCTCAGAGTCCTGGGATTGGGCCCCGCATCCAGCCCTGCATGAAGCCTGGCATCTAACCCCACATTGGGCTCCCTGCTCAGCGGGAAGCCTGCTTCTCCCTCTCTCACTCCTCCTGCTTGTGTTCTCTCTCTCTCTGTGCCTCTCCCTGTCAAATAAATAAATAAAATCTTAAAAAAAAAAGTATAAGTATAATGTCAAACAATACTCAAATAGATTTTTAGGAATGGAATCACCACATTACTTGAGGAATGTGTTTTTCCTAAATACCGTAGGTACTTTCAACTTATAAATTAACACTTGTGATTGGTATATATATATATAAGCTATAGTCAAATGGTCAAGTAACAGTACATTTTATAATAATTGGTTAAGACTTATTGTTTTTGCTATCAGGGATATGTTCTGAGAACATTTTTTTCCTGCCCTCTTTTTAGCTGCCATGACTTCAGATAATATAAAATATAGGTTTTGCCTATTGTCTGGGTAGAGTCCTGTCACACTGACAATTCTCCATATGTTAGAAGATTTGTCAGGCGCCTGGGTGGCTCAGTGGGTTAAAGCCTCTGCTTTCGGCTCAGGTCATGATCTCAGCGTCCTGGGATCGAGGCCCACATCGGGCTCTCTGCTCAGCAGGGAGCCTGCTTCCTCCTCTCCCTGTCTCTCTGCCTGCCTCTCTGCCTACTTGTAATCTCTCTCTCTGTGTCAAATAAATAAATAAAATCTTTAAAAAAA